>OZ005741.1:275697765-276297765 GCA_963930735.1 Dioctria linearis | reverse complement strand
AAGTAGGATAATTACCGAAATGAGCAGATTACTAGCACTTCAACTGCCAAATTTCGAAACCTTTCCAAACTCAGCTCAATATATTGAGGCATTTAAACGAAATTTTTATAGTAAAGACTCATTTCGCAATGTGATTGGTGTAATTAATTGTGCGCATGTGTGTATTAATAATAATAATAATAATTTATATAATTACATATTTATTACATTAATAAAATTAAAGGAAATATTAAAAAACAAATAACATTGGTCTTTTGCTGGGAGATTTTTTTTTATATTATTAAGCCAAGCTCAGGGGATTCCTTATGATGCAAAGCACATCATGGCAGGAGGAGATAGGGATAGGAAAGTGGCGGAGGTGACGATGTATGTCACTCTTGAACCTTCGCAAATTGTAAGCCGGAGGAAAAACAGAAGAAGGTAGACTGTTCCACATTTGCACAGTTCGGGATAAGAAAGCATAACCGAATTTTACTATACGGCTGCAAGTATTCTGAAACGTGCGCGGCCTTCAGCGCGAGTATTGCGTGCATTTTTTTTCACTTAAATACATTTTGTAAATTTATTGAAATTATTTTCAATAAATATCGGTCTGTTAGACGTAAAATCTTCTTCATTTTATGCGTGGGTATTCAATCCATTTTACTCTACCATCATTATTTCTGTGCGTTACAAACGGAATGACAAATTTAGTGTACCCTATAGATTTCATCTAGGGTATAAAAACAGCTGTTTTCGATAAAGTCCTGGTTTAGTTGTCAGTTCAGTAATTTAAAATGAAAGTGTAAAGCATATTTTAATAAACTGAATTTTACGAACTCTTAATATAAAATTATTTTAAGTTAGCTTTACTTTTGAATTTTGTTTTACTTAGTTAAAGTTGAGTTTAATGTTGAACTCTGAATAGTGCCCAATATCTTTAGTACAATCGTTACGCTCCAGTTGCCGCCCGTAGTTCCAAACCATTTTACAGGCAGTATACCCTGATAAGTTAACTTTTGCCTTTTCGCTTTTGTAACTAACTTCAAATTCAACCTATGTGGTGTGATTGAGCGTAAAACTGGACTGAGATAGTGCTAATATCGTCACGTATAACTTAAATTCTTTTGCTTTGCTCATGCAGTGTGAAAAAATTGTCTTGTACAACCAAGCTATTCAAATTCCTTTGAAATCTTTTTTCTGGCATTTCTTAAAATATATGAAAATTTCCCTTGTTTGGTGTTCATTTGATAGCGTCATTAAAGTTAAAAATGAAGAAATATGTGGCTGTGCTGATTACTTATAGTACCCTTTCATTCCTCCAAATGGCTCCCGAAAAACAGTCTGTTCATGCATTAAAGGACACTATGCCGATGAAATTTCCCTTTGAAAATTTTATGTGTAAGGTAAGAATAGGATAGTTGTACTAAAAGCCTGTGCTGACGACTTTTTATATGATTGATTATGTAACATAGGAGAGGGGCACTCTTTACACTACCTCTTCTTATTTTCACTTTAAAAGTTGCATATTTTGAATTTTTTAAATTAATCTATAAAATTGTGCCACCATTTTTGTGGAACCATTTTGCAGCACCTCTTATATTACCGCAAACATGATCCTAAAAGACTGGTTGGACAAGCAAATGGATCAGACATGGATTTTAGCGGTCCAGAAAGAAATACATTTATAAAAGGACCCGAACCTTAAAAAGTATGGGCCTGGACTTTTTAAAATTCCCTAGGAACTATCTCAGAATTATTACGGGAGTCTTAACTGGACACTATAAACTTAATAAACACTTGCATCGGATAGACATATCACCTACGATATCTCAAAAAAAGATCAAATATCGGAGCATGTCCTATGCCAATTTCAAGCAATTGTAGAACAACGTAGATTCCATGAATTTGGTTCACACCATTCCAAAGTCCGCCAATTTTGATAAAATTTTACGGACAGTAGGACTAATAAAGAAACTATAAAAGAAAGCGATGTACAAAAAAAACCAATAACTACCTGCAGTGTAGAGGCCTCGTTTAACTAATCTAATCTTATTTAGACATAAATGTATTAAATCTACTTTCATTGATGGATAGATATCTTGATTCCGTGCATATGTGATATTTTAAGCTTACGTATTTTTTGAAGAATAAAGTTAATTGAAAATACTAAAGTAGGAACTGGTGAGTTAAACATAAGTTTTAGAAACAGTCAAATAATTCATTCGTTCTTAATCTTTGCTAATTCTCTAATGTTCTGATAAAACGTGTTCTGATTATATTTTTATTATTATTAAACACGAAAATGTTAAATTTGCATTCCCTTAAAATCAATAAAGGTTCAAAAATGATTCTAGATCCAAAGATAACAACTACAGTAAAATGCATCCCCATTATCAGAGTAATTTTCAATTTGCTACCAACTGAATCCGGCACCCTTAAAAATTAAACTGTAATTGAACTAGGAAAATATAGCTCTCCACTACTGGACCTTACAAAGTTTTATTCAGTCACAGACTTTGCCTTCTTAGTTTCTTAATTCTCAAGGAAAACTTTTCTCGGATATTTTAGCTCCAATTTCAAGTTACCTCTGCTAACGACTCAGGTAATTTCAATTACTCAGGGAAACGTCAAAAGGAGGTAATGGGACAACTGGTTAATTTCAGTTTATGAACTTTTAATAAGTTCCTTGACATCTTCTAGATTATCCTTCTGAATCCTGATGACTGTAAGTCTGTAACTGCTTCTCCCCAGAATTAATGTAAATTTAAAGATGAAGACAATATTCCTGCCGCCTGTCTAGCTTGTTACTTGTGATGTTCTCTCGTGTTTATAATGAGCCCCCAGCATTTTGATCCTGTTCTATTGGCTTTCCTTTTTGCATTTTATTAGATAAATCCTGCTGGGCCCAAGCTGAGATATGCAGGACTGATAGGATTTTTCGGTTTTCTGTACGCATAATCACATGCTAAGAAGATTTTGTGAATCATTGAATGTCTCCGTAATCGGATTATTCACTTATGTTACACAGTGGAGCTTTAAAGCGTATCCACTTATCTTGGGATGGCAAATGTCGTTGTGAAGATATAAATTTCGCCTACGAATCTTGCCGTGCGTAAGAGCTCAAAATTTCTTATCCTGGTTTCCTTGTTTCACAGTATAACACCGCACCCCGTGCGTTACTTTTTCCATTGCGAACATTACCTCGATGTCTGTTTTCCCATTTGTGGGTCGATTAAATTTCTCGGAAAAAGCTAACCCTCCGAGATAGAATCACCCCCCGCGGGAGCTTTCTTTACGCGAGAAGCAAAGGTATATCTACGTCTTGAATAATGGGATATAAAAAAAGCAAACGCATTTAATTTAATTGCCAGAGTATGTTCGCATAAATGGATTTCCTGAATACACGGCACACAAAAATATATGCGGATCATTCGTGCGTTTGTTTCAGGTCGGGTGAATGGTAATGGCCTTGTTACATGCATGTACACCACGAGTTAATGCTTGTATCGAATTACATTCCATTTTCGTTTCTGGGGAATGTTTCTGGGAGCTGTTCCGACAAGGCCATCCAGTCTATTTTGTAAAGGACACTACACAGATAGTGCTTCGATAGGTATCTCAAAAATATACCAGAAATATTTGCAGGCGATTAATAGCAATGTCTTATTGAAATTTCAATATAACGATGATACAAAATGAGGTAGACGGTTTCATTGATTCATTTTTCGTCCTGATTTTGATGCACGATAGAGAGCTTTATGATTCAATTTCATCATTTGGCTAAATTTATACAAATTATATGCTTAGTACTTAGTTTTCTCTTTAAAATGAAAACCATAATTTATGTAACACTGTAAAAAATATACAATAGGGAATTTTCCAACGATAAACGTTGGTGCAGAATTTGACAACTTCCAATGTAATAAGTTTACAAAGCTATATGTTCTATTGATACTTATATTTGACTTCAAAAATTAAAGTTTGTTAACATTTTCTAGAGACATTTTAAAAATATTGTAAGTATAGTGCAAACCAACAGCGAGTAAAATCACGCAAAATTAGTTTAAATGGGGCAGGATGGAACAGGAAATGGTATTTAAAATCCCGCAATACGAAATCCAGGAGTTCAAATTCCGTGAAAAAAATTTTAAATTTTGTGAAACTAAAAGCAAGCAATCACCACTTACAAATAACGTATTTTACTTTTATTGAGAAAATTGGGCACTAAATATTTGCAAATATGTCAGGGATTGTCGTCTGGGTTAGCCACACTTTTGATTTTTGCCCTTAACTTCCACTTAAGGAAGAATTTGGTCAACTCAATCTTTGGAAAGGTCTGAGGAAAAGGACCACTTTTGCTGAAAATAACATATTGATTGGATGAAAACAAAAAAAAAACATATTTGCATTGAAAAATAAAAGTGAAACAATGTCTAGGTCGGCCGGGTCTGTCTAGGTTGGCCAATCGACGAAATATATGCTGAAATGATTGAAAATGTACTGAAAAATTAAGAGGAGTCAGTACTCAGCAAAGGTTTCAATTTAGATACCAGCGAACCTGTAGGTATTAAAATTTACTATACGTAGGTTTATGTCCTCAAAGTGAGAAAATTCATATAAAATTACCCTAGACCTAGACATCTACCGCAAAAGACAGAAACCCAACATCCGAAAAAACAATACAATTTAAGACGAAAATTGAAAATTTGCAGTTTACATAAAATAAAAAATTTTAACGAGAATTAACTCTCCTAAATCGTTTTTGCTCATAATTCTATTTTGCTTTATATTGCAACAACTTTCAATGAAATAATACAATTTCTCGTCGGTTAAATACCGGAAGAAAAACCAAATACTAATAGAATCAAATAATTAACAAAGCGCGACTAAAAATGAAAAAAACTCGATGTTATTTGCTAGATCTAGGCTTTATCTTTGTGAAATAGTCACAGTCTTAAGAAACGAGAACACCTACTAACAGGAATTTGATTTAAAAGATTTCAGCTTTTAACATTTTTTACAAGCTTCCGAGCTAATATCTCCATTCCAATACCCTTTTCTAAATTTTTGCCGACGTTATTTTCTACACTTCTTTATTACCTTTAATTTAAGGTATACGTCATTATTCTGCTACAAATAGTTTTGCCAGAAATTCGCATTGAAAAATGCACGAAACTTGCAAATCTTGGTACTAGCTCCTCTTAATTGAATTAATTAAAAAGCCGAAAAGACGTTTTTATCAAAATTTTAATGGAAAATTATTCGGAATCGCATTTCCGGAAAATGCAATTGCTCGACGCGCACTTCAAATGCACTTCTCCCTTGCGTTGCCCGAAGAGGACTTTTTCTGATCTTTTTTGGGTGGGTATATTCTTTAGCTGGTGTTTTATTGGCAGACTTCGGTGAGTTGGTGCTTTACGTTTTTGGGTATCTTCGAAGCTCAGAATTACGGTGGGCTAACCCTGACTACACTAAGTGGCCAATCTTGACGACAAGCGCGTTTGCCGCACCACGTCACATCCTCCCTGATAGCCCCATTATCATGAGCGCACTGATGAGCTCATGATGATTCGTTGGATGAATGTAATGCTGAATTTAGTTCTAGCACCCGGACCAAACTCACTTATATAATTATCATTCATATGATGAGTAAATCAAATACTTCATCGCTGAGCGTAATCATGATTATCAGGGGGGATATAGTTTTTAAATTCAGAAAGTAACAGATTTTGGATTATCACGAATGTCAAATGCCAGCACGAAAGTACAACTATACTGTTCTATTTTCGTGCACGGATAGATTTCAGGGATACAATTCAATTCAATTTAATTTATTGAGCTGGATTGGTAAACAAGATTTACAATCTTTTGTAAGTACTCGAAAATATAATTTAGAGAAAACAATGTTCAAATTGTTACTAATAGCGTTAATATCATATGTTGATTAAAATAATAATAATAAAATCATAATTAAAACTAAATTTAAGTGAAATTATTCAATGCAAAAATACAAAAATTAACTAAAGAAAGCGATAAATGATTCCATTATGTTTAAGTCAGAACTATAAAAAAGAAAAAAACTTATTAATGAATTAGCAGCACTCTTGAAACCATTCAGACCTGTATTGAAGATAGCAGCCTCTTAAATTCACCGACAGTAACCGCTCTCTTCAAGGTTACAGGTAACAAGTTCCAAAGCCGTGGGATCTGAATGAAGAAAGAAGATCCCATCATCGGTGAGATTGGAGAAACTGGATCTCATCCATTAAGTATTCAGGGCGTTTAGTATGAATAGGCTTGGAGAAATAGAATTGCCTGGCATCGTAGATAAATGCTCAGTGGGCAGCCCAGTATTTTGGGAATAAAATTAGATACATTGTCTGCGTAAATTGAAACATAATGCGGATAAAATCATTATAGGCAACATTTATTCCACTCGACGAGAGAAATAACTATCCTATTTAGGAAAAATCCAATTCCCGTGAGAAAAATTGTGCAAGATGAAAGTTTTCACCAATGTACATTTGATGTCGACGCTTAATAATTTAGCAGAGAGCCAGAGTCGACGAAATCCTCCATACACCTTACTCAGCACTCCACGTACATGATTACAGCATTGCATTCTCCCACTAAGGCCGACATCGAGATTGGTAATATTTCATATTTTTATGGATGGTATATTCCTATTTAGAAAAAAAATAAAAAAATAATCAATTTGTTGATGATATTTGTAATGGACTAGCCGCATTGCAATAATAATATTTCTTTAAGTTTGCAATTGCATGTCATATCACTAAACGAAAGTACAACAGTATAGTTTTACTTTCGTACAGGCATATGAAAAGTGTGATAATCTTAAATCTGTTATATTCCAAATATAAGAACTATATCACCCCTAATAACCATGATTACGTTCAGCTATCAGGTATTTGATTTACTCACCAATGAAAATCATAATTACGCTCAGCGTTGAGGGATTTGATTTATTCACAAGGGAAATCATTGAATTGCCCATCATATTAAGAGGAGTCAGTACTCAGCAAAAGCCTCAATTTAAATACAAGCGAGCCTGTAGGCAATAAAATTTACTATACGTAGGTTTGGGTCCTGAAAGTGATAAAATACATATAAAATTAGCCTAGACCTAGACCACAGACCACATTAGAGCCATCTAGCGTAAAAGACAGAAACCCAAGATCCGACAAAACCATACAATTTAAGACGAAAAATGAAAATTTACAGTTCAAAGAAATTGAAAATATTTAACGAGAATTAACTCTCCTACATTTTATTTTCACATAATTCTTAAACAAACTCTTTTACTTTGTATGTCAACAACTTTCAATCAGATATAACAATTTCTCGTCGGTGACATATTCGAATAACAAACAATTCTTATTAGAGCTAAATAATTAAAAAAGAAACGCAACTAAAAATGAAAAAAACTCGACCTTGTTCACTAATCTAGGCCTTATCTGTCTAAAATAGTCACAATCTAAATAAGTAAGAATACCTAAAAACAGGAATTTAATTTAAAAAACTTAAAGTTTTACTATTTTTTCCAATACATTTTTATTTTTAATTTCATTCATTATTCTGCTACAAACAGTTTGTTAGAAATTCGCATTGAAAAATGCATGAAATTTGCAAATCTTGGTACTGACTCCTCTTAATGTGAAGTATATAAATAAGCTTCGTCCTGGCGCTAGAGCAAAAATCAGCATTACATTCATCAAAACAATCATCCTGAGCTCATCAGTGCGCTCATGATTATTAGGCTACCAGGGAAGACCCCCGTCCGCACCGGTACTAAAATTTTGTAATCGGATATCTACCAGGGCTGGCAACCCAATCATCATGAGCACACTGTTGAGCTCATGATGATTGTTTTGATGAATGTAATGCTGATTTTTGCTCTAGCACCGGGAGTAAGCTCATTTACATATATTCTTCGCAATTCTATGATTGCTCAACACCATTCGTCTCCGTTTCACTCATACGTCAGATATACTAGGCATACAGATCAGTATCGATATCAATTTATTGATGAGCTGATAGATGAGTTAGCGAAGAAACTCATCGAAACGCTGAGTATAAAAGCTTGACTAAAAAGTTATGTTAGTGAACATAAAAGCCCATTAGCCATTAGTCAGAGCTCCTCTAATTTCGAAAATTGCAAATTTTTCAATTATAGGACCATTACATAAATTATGTAATAGAGTAAGGTTGTTGATGCTTGTATTATGATTTGCTAAACCAAGATCAAGGATCAAATAGATTTTTCAGATTGAAGTGCGCTACTTAAACCAGCCCTATTTCTAAAAGTCATCAAACTTTGTTTTCAGTCAGCCCTTAATTTTTTGTAATTTTGTAATTTACAACGCCGTTTTAATTCTGTTAAAACTGAAATATATATATTTGCGGAATATTTGCTAAGCAAGTGTTAGCCCTAATTTAATAATGGGGGTTTTACATAATTCAAACATGTACCTAAATACTCCTCAATTGAATACATTAAAACTTGTATACGCTTGCATGTCTTCTTTTTTTTTTTGCTGCAACTACTGAACGTCGATGTTAAGCCTCAAAACTATTTTGGTTGCATGAGACTTGTTCCAAAGTAGCATTTGAAATGGACCAGAGTGTAGGCTCATATTCTGGATTATGACGTATCTCATTTGCGGGGATATGATTCAGATAGAGTTTTCAATTTTTCATATTTCGCCACAAGTTGTTCTTTTTGCACTTTGCGCCAAATAATTTGGCCAACGTTAGAAAGACACCCTTTAAATAGAGTGCTCGGAAAATATTCTTTTGGAGTATTTTTCGAAATCGTTTGAGCACTCAAATGTATATCCCATTCGCAGGCAAGTCTTAAAAGTTCGTAAAAAAAAACAATTTGAGTAAGCCTCTTTACTTTCCTTAGACATCGGACAAAAAATCAATGGCACGATTTGATCGCAAATTTTGCCGGAAATTGTGAACATCTGTTTCATAACTTTAGTGAGATGAGATGCTCGTAGATAAACTAACACTGCACCCATTTTTTGCTGCATTAGACTGGAATCATTTATGTTATATGTGAACCCATCTCAGGTATGATTTGTTCATTGTTTATAGTACAAGCAAATTGTACCGAAATTCGTCAAATATGCACGAAAATTGTGAAGCCTTTGTAATTTTGTATACTCATACAAAAATATTTCTATTTAAGAATTCAACGAGTTCCTAGCATTATATAGTCTGCTCGACCCTAAATCCAGATATAAAGACCTTCGCGCACCCCACAGGCATTCCGATCCCCGCCAGCCTGACTGGAGTATCAAAAAATCTGATCAGCAACGACAATACCTAAATAGCCAATGTACAGCAATCATTTTTGCTGAAAATAAGTATAACGGTTGCTGTCCCATAAGATAAATTTTTGTCAAATGATAAGAACAAAATCAGATTGATTTCATTGTTAACGCAATTCCTCAAAAATAAAGAATTCGTTGTAAAACAATACGTGGATCCTGCGGATGAACTTATTGTTGAAACCGCACTAGAAATGTCGAACAATGGACGAACATATGTAGTCGGCGAGGACGTTGATCTCCTTGATCTCTTGATCTCTTGAATTCAAGACAATAAAGATATCTTTTCCATAAAGCCAGGCAAGGCAAAATTAAAAGCTAAATTTTTTTGTCCACGGAAATGTAAAAATCACACGAACGTATTATAAAAAATACAATTCTACTGCCCCTGTGATTGAAAATTTTCCAGCTCCTTTAAAAATAAATTCAATTGGCTAATAAGGCGAGAGTTTTCAATGATGAAAATTCAACCCCATCAGAAGTTAGAGAGGCTGGTGAAACAATTTCTGTGATAGTATTTGGTGGGAAGAAAATTGAAAACTTTTCACTTAATTCTTAATAGAGACAAACAAATTTAAATGACCGCTGCAAAAACAAAAATTAAGGCTCGAGCTATTACCTCCAACTTCACGAGTATTCTTCCGAATTCAGAAGATCTTAACGACCTAGAAGAGGCGGATGCTACCGACTCCGATTTTCTTTAGATATAAATATTATATAATATAATATTTTAATCTACTCAAAAATCCTCACTTATGCAATTAATACGTATTTTTTCATTTTGCAGAATATACTCATAGCTAATGAAGCAATAAAATTAATAAAACAGATGTGAAATGGGGGAAAAAAAGTTTAATTATAAAATGCAATGTCCAGGACGTAGTCACGTATGTACAATGATTATAATATGATGAGTGAATCTTATTATTGGACAATTTTTTAATAAGATTCAATTGCCACTTCCTATTATACACGAGAAAATCCAGTCCTCCCCACATTTTTGAAACATGGCATCTCCGGCACATCCCTTGTGGATAGGGAATCCTTGATTTCTTGAAATATAGCTATACATTTTTAAACATCTATGCCAAGTCTCAACTATTTTGCAATTTTGTTGTCTATATTGAACAATTTGCCTGTATTTTTAGCCTCCTGTAGCATGAAAGCGTTTGCTATTCGGTATGCTGTTGAGTTTTTTGGTAGTAATATCTCCGTAGCATAGTCAAGAACAAATAATTTAAAACTAAGAGTAGAAAGGTGCCCTGGGGCTAACCAAAGTAACTGATATTAGGATCGGTAGAGTCTATCATTTTAAATATAAAATCCAAAGAAATCTCTGAGATATTTTAAGTAAAAGAAGGGTGGCGTTTGGAGAATCAGTAGCTTCAAAAATTGCCATTTCATACTGTTTTTTTTTTTCTATATAACTGCTGCAGTTACGGCTACTCTCACTGCTATTACTTCACGATCTTAGTAATGCAGTTCTTGTATCTCTTGTTGTTGGTTTTCTTAAGTTTGTCGCGGAATTAGATGTAATTTCTTTTCTTCATAACTGTCCTTTTTGAGGAATCGTCATTTGATTTGCCTCTTTGTACCACAGATAAAATAATATCGTATAGTAGAAGTGTCAATAAAATAATATGTATGATTGGGATACAAGAATCTCGCATTTCATTAAAATATTTGAATAGTGTAAAATTGGCAAATCTAAGAAGAATATTTCGTAATGGTACCACAAAAATTCAGATTTTTCAAGTATATTTGGGTTCACCGTAATAATTTATTTAGAAACTTGATTTACTACAGGTTTTCATATTGTATGTAGTAAAAGAAGGGTCTCATTTAATTTGACCACTCCCTTCTTGAATGCTGGTGTGTTAAACTGGTGAGGAACACGAAACACATCACAACATTACTGGAAATTGCATGGAAATAACCCGAACTACGATTTAAAAAAAAAAACACAAAAACCTACTTCGTGCTTGTAGTTTTTGATGAAAGACAACTAAATACTCCAGCGTTCAAAACCACGTCTACTTGCTACGATTTATATCTCCTCGCTATAAGACGATGCAATTTATATAATATGAGACACTTTGTAAATGTTATTTTTATCAAAAATTGTATTCTGCAAGTATTAACCAAGAAATAATTTCGACAAAATTCCAAATTGCTGAAATATTTTTTCATATTGGTACTCATCTCCAATGATTTTCCATTAAGCTTTCGACCAAATAATACCAATGGCTGTAACAGTTACTTATCTTAGCATTATACAAAAATAAAACTGAATAAATCATTTTATTGAACACCTTATATAAATTATCGACACAAGTTTTCACGTGAAAACTACAAAACGAAAACTTCAATTTCCCTAAGTCTCCCGAAAGTTCAGGGAAGATTTTGGACTTTCGATCACCTGAACAAAGAAACATGTCACAAATGTATTTGGAAGTTTGGAAACTTTTCAACTGTCAGCTACTTAACTCCTTAGAATAGTTACCTGCTGTTAATACAGAATAGGTCCTGTAGCGAATTTCTCCCCTGAGAAACCCCATGTCGTAGTAGGTACTTATGAAAATATCGTACTTTTGCAAGTGAATGTTTTATGAAACCGATACGTCCAATGTAAAATTCTGAAAAGTTTCCCTCATCACTGGTCCTCGGTTGTAAAATAGCAAAGGTATTTCACGAAAACCTTCGAGTTGGAAACAAAAAACTTCCAAATTGAAATGACATTTTCATGAATTTTTAATCAGATACAAGAGCAGGAAAATTTAAGTTCCCGACTCCACTCGGCTGTGGTTGTAATTTAATCCACTTTGTTGAAAGGTGGCATTTTGATACAGTTGTCATATTTCCTTTAATTGAAAAGTTTATTCTACAAAAGTGTACAGATGGACAAAAGAATGGCTAAAATTGTGATTTCTTTTTAATTGGTCAGATAATGTGATTGGCGACATTCTTGGAAAATTATTGAATGTTTTTGTATGACTCGGAGGCGAGGGTCTAAAAGAAACGATCATCAATACCGATTAAACAACAAAACCTTTAGCGATCACTTTATTTCTCTTATATCTTTTTATATTGCAATTATTCACAGCTGGTCTTCCTCACTGCCCCCTCATAAAGTGTTATCTCGTCACTCTCTTCATTGTCTAGATGTCGGCTCTGAAACCAACAATCGTCAGAACGGCAATATAAAAATAATTTTTTCGAGTGTTTCTCAGCTCAAAACTTCAACATCGTCCGACCGAAGATTTGATTACTTCGTTTTTATATTAACTCAGTATTGCACACGTGGGCCTGATAGAATCGAGTGAAAATTAACTGAAAATAAAAAAATGAACCATTTAAATTAATGTTTCGATACCTCGTGTAACTTGCTGTAATATAAAGAGTCATAAACGTATGTACAGAAGACTTTGAATGGTTGAAAGTATTTCTGATGGAGAGTGTTAATGACCAGAGAGGTCTCACGTGTCAGCTACTACTGATGGGAGTAACACCATAAGAGATAGTGTTCTACTTCTATGAAAAGTTTAACAAATAGGTATGTACACCTGTTTACAATACGCTCATTATATTGCATTATATTGCAGAAAATAGGGATTATGATGATGCATGGTTTTTACGAGAAATTTACTTTTCACGAATTATATTTTACTATTATTTTTATTTTTATTACCAATATACTTGACTTCAATATATCATTTGTAGCCTAAAAATTGTCTTAATTAAAAACAAGAAAAAAAAATATAATTGGTCTAAGGCAAATAATATTATACCTTAGATGAAAATAGAAAATAAATGAAGCGAAAACTAAAAGTTTTTTATGGCAACATCAGGAAGAGGTTTACCAGTTTAGTCCATTTTTAAAATTTCATTTACTATTGCTATGAACACACCAAGTACCAAATTTCAGCTCTCTTGTCCACGCGTCCTCAGAAAGTGTCCAAATGTATAGTAAAAAATGAAAATTTTGTATGACAAGCCTAAGAAGGAGTTACCTGATTTGTACCATTTTGGAGGTTAAATTAACTTTTTTTTTTTTAAAAGCTTGTCTGCAAAATTTGAACTCTCGAAGTATACGCCTTCTCGAAGTAAACGCCTTCTCGAGTTATCATGAGGTCGAATAAACAGACGGACGGACAGACCGATGGACGAACGGGCAGACGGACATGCAAAAATTAAAGAATAACTTTTAATATGCGTGAGTGTCCAATTGATTCTGCTCTGCCACCATTATTTCTATGTATTACAATCTGAATGACAAACTTTATATGCCCTAAGATTTCATCATCTAAGGTAGAAATATCCATGCGATTTTCAGATTCAGAGCATCGGATGTGTAGGGCTCGAGGTGTATAATGGTGTGATTTTTTCATCATTTTCAATTTCCATTAAATATTTCCTAAATTTTTTTAAGAGAATAAAGACAATTAGCTGGGGAAAAGGCTGTAGACTGAAACAAATTTTAGCGCTACTTTAAATGACACATGACTAAATTAAATTATTCCATACATATGGCCCTATACTCATGTCTAAAATTTCGTTTATAAACTATTGATAGCAAATATGGTATGCCTATATAATATGGCAAATGTGGTATACTCTATTACATTAAATATATATATATTTTATTATTATTATTATTACTTTAGTGAAATTATTGCCTTAAATAATAGAATGAATAATAAAAGGTACAGAAGCTTTATTTACATTGTCTTATTTAATTTTAAGTATAATATCGAAAACAAAATTGGTCCAAGTGGCTTTAAATAAAGATACCATACCTTGGGATCTGGCAACGTCTTACCATACAATCATCGTTCCAAAGCCTTAGTGTTCTAATGTATTCTAGCTCACCTGAGAAATGTAGTAATAGAATAAGTAAAATGAAGAAGTCTGTCAAGTAAACTGTAATTGTCACCTGAGCGCGAAAAGTCATTTAGTTAACTAGTTAGGGAATTTGTTTTAAGAATGAAGTTGAAAAGAGTGGTTAAACTCTTTTAGATCTATACGAACGCTCAGGCGCGGATCTAGCATTGAAATTACTGTGGGGGGGGGGGGGGGTCATCGTACAATTAAATTTAGCAAAAAACAAAACATCAAATGGGGCACCACTTGTCCAGCGCCATAAGTCGCTTAATTTAGCCACCACAGTACTGTAGTGAAGTACTAAGATGGTATCCACATTAAGCGGTGTGGATAATGTGTCATTTTTAAATATAACTTTTTTACAAAAAGTCATTTTTTAATAGAATAGTAGTTTAGGGTGCAAACTGCAGCAGTCATTAAAACGAAACATTTTTCTGTTTTACACACTGGCATGGCATATACTTATATATATGAGCTCCTCGATATGCTAATTCATGCAGGTACAATTTTTTGGGTCACAATTAGTTCTTACGCCGGTGCGAACATTGAAAAAACCATTGGCGGGAAATTGAAAAGTGATTTTAATAAAACCTTTGGAATTTCTGTTGAGTATCCATGAATATATTCGCTCAAACACTTTTTATTACTAATTAACACAAATAATTAATTTAAAAATATTTATTTCGATGAACCCCACTTATTTATTTGTCGTTTACAGTACTTTCTCAGTTGGTACTTGATGCTTAGACCGAAGGAGAACGCTATATAGAAGCAAGCCCACTTTTTGCAGTGTATTTTGGAATAAAATAATTTTTTGAAGTTGAATTATATTAATAAAAGGAATATAAAATAAAAAATATATTTTTTCAAATAACTCAATTAATTAAACATTTTATAAATGGGAGGGGCATGACCCCCCCCCCTCTCCATACCCCGATCAACAGGACCCACCACTGCGAAACTTGTACGAAACGTTAAGTCCAATATTATGTTGTTCAATAACAGAGAGAGAGAGAGAAAAGTCAATAACAGCCACAATAATAAATCGTTACGGTCTTTCTACCCCTTGTTTTTCAGTTAAATTTTTATATTAGTAAATTGGTATATTAGGAATGTCGGTCAGTTAACCAGCTCCGAGAATAACATCTTTTTGTTTAAAAATTAAAATATTTTATTTCTAGAGCTAAATATCTAAAACAAATTTCCTGCTCTTGGCTGCGCCTTGCAATTGAGTTTAATTCAAATTTCGAGTGCCGATAACAAGGCGTATTATCAGGCATTTAAGAATGAATATTTTGAAGGACAAACAACAAAATGATACTGGAACCGGCTTTCTAGAAGAATTCGGGCTTAATGCTATCCAAACACAGGACAATTGATGGCAACTCTAGGGAAAAATTTCCATTACGAATTTGTGGTTAAAATTAATAAATACAATATGAGTAACGGATTTTCATATCTATGGTCAAATTCAAATTACAAATATAGAATTGGTCCAAATTTAAAAATTCAAAATGGCAGACAAATTAATTGGACTATAAATCCAATTCGGTGTCAAACGTACATAGTCCCGATTACAAAACAATAGTTTTAATATTATGGACCTAGACATTTCCGAAAATCTACAAAGAAGAAAATAACAACAACAGAAAGACTTTATGAAAACCAATTTTTAATAACATCTTATTTATTTTTTAATCAAGATTTACATATTCTCAAGTTTAATTGAAGTCATAATTTTTTGCAGTGGTTTAGTTTTTTTATACATTATTTTTTTGTGATGGTAGTTCAGTAGTAATCACAATTATTTTTCATTTCAGATTATTTAAGTATCCTGAAAATTAAGTTATTTTATTGAACTTTGTCCTTGACAAGACTATTTTATTTAAAAATTCTCTTTAATATGAAAAATTGTCAACTAACTATTCATATGCAATGATCAAGAGATTTTTGAACAAACATTTAAATATTTACGATAATGAAAACTTTGAAAATTTTGAAAAATTCTTGTGCTAAAATGTTAACGAGGTTTTAAGAAATTAAATTAAGCATATTTTATTAAGATATCACTAGCGGCTCTTGAGAAAATAAACTCGAATATCAATAAATTAACATGGGCAATATAGGCAGATCCCACTCTATTAAAATCTTCGTTCTTCGGTCTCAAAGGATATCATAGGGTTGTGGATAGGCTTCGAGGCAGGCAGCAAGCTCAAAGGTTCAAATATTCAAAGCTTCGAGACGGATCTTTAAAAAAGAATGAACGTTTTATCACTTCTTCAAAATTTTCGAGATATTTAATTGTAAATGCCTTAACGAATGAATTTGAATGTACGAAACTTAGCATAATGTTGGATGTTTTGCAGATTATGACGGTTTAAATTTAATAAATTTATCTGAAAATTAATTAAATTGGGTTTTAAAATTTAATAATTTGTTTGATATTTTATAGTGCAATTTATAATTATCATTCACAACTTTATAATATCGTGATGAAACTTATACGGTATTATGTGGTTAATTCAAAGTATGTAACGCTGGTGAATACTTATGTTTTGGCCGTCTATCTGTCCGTCTTTACGATAAGTCTAGAATTAATTATTGTCGCGGGCTCTAATTAAAGGAGAAAAGTAATTTTAAGTTTATTAATGGTCTATATTCCCTATTCCTTCGATATACCACCATATTGGTATTTCACAAAAATGAACGCAGCTCGATAGAATTACGACATTAAAAGTATTCAGATATTGATTTCAAGCTTTCAAATTAATAACAGATAAGATCCTCCTATTCCTTCGATAGGCCGCCATATTTAATTTTTCTACAAAATAAGAATAAATTTATAGTGAAAGTGTCGAAATGTTTTAAATTTCCTGTCGGTATTTAAATAATAATTTGTGGCCTTGAATTTAGAAATGAGGCGCATTGATCACCGGCGAGAGGTCCGGTATGTGTGTAATGTTTTAAATCGATAGGACATCTGGAAGTGGATTAAAGAAGATTACACAATTTGAATGCAATTAAAATCAAACAAAATCATAATCTATCATCCCTAAAGCCCCATATATCGATATTGAGTCGAATCGGACCATAATAGAAGAATTTATTCATCATATCAGCACTTCTATCGTCCACTTTGACAAATAATATTTTCGAAGATAATATTATCAAAATATTTAGTATCATTTTGTATGCAGAGTATTAAACTTTTTCTCTTTAATGATTTTTTCATTTCCGCATATTTCATTTATGCTTTGAATCAATCACGTAAGACTAATGATGAATTCTTTTCAGCTGCACTAAACCGTAACCCATTAGGTTCCTGAACCTAAAATGTTTTCTACACCACAATGACACAGAACTGGCTCCGAACGTATGGTTTTTTTCCACGCGACTCTATGTTCTGTTTCTGTGTATCGGTTTTAAACTTTCTTGTTCCATAAAAATTTGTGGTTACGGTTCGGAACTAAACGTCAAATCAAAATTATTCGTAATCAAAGTGTGGATGTGTGGATATTTTGTTCAAGTTCATTTATTTTATAAAAATGGTTTATTTTTTTTTTATTAAAATCATAAAAGACGAATATTTTCGGGTATTCTTTTTGCTTGCATTCTTGACAATTAGTCCCCGTTCGGGACAAGGTTAAGTTCGGTGTAGATTTGACAGCTTCTGGTGCAGTTCAGTGCCTGTTCCGTATGAAAGAAATTCACAATAAACAGAGCATATGAGTATAACTTAACAATGAGCTTTATCTGGCCTCTCAAAATACACAGTCTGTATGCTTAATTGTGGAAGCGGGCGGGAGATAACAGACGGGAAGAAGCAAAGCTCTGAGACTGAGCGAATATTGTTCTGTTGTCTCTGCTCTTCGCCTTCCAACACCCAAAGTTATACATGCACCGACGCCAGCGGACTACATTCATGAACATTTTTCCCAAGCACACGAATCTGTGACTAGACTGCTTGTCGGCCATAAATTCTTTTCGCCATCCGCTCATCCTACTCATCTCCCCTGTTCTACAGGAATGCAATGTAAATGAAAATTTTCTCAAAGAAAATGCTATGGCAAACGGGCCATCGTACACGCGATTCTTGATGCCGTATGCAAAATTGCAAACTGGTTTTCTGGGGAACAGGTAAAAGAAGCAAAGAGAACATGCAATGCAATGCAATGCATGAGTATGATGCGGAGCGAAGGCGCTGTCTCTGGTGCTGGTGCTTTGACGATGACCTACCGCCGCTTACTACTGGTGAGTAACGGGTCGTCAAAGCAGAGAGTTTTCGTAAAATGTTTGAAGGCTGGCCGCAATATCACGGCCCGCCATATAAAACGTTACAATATACGAGATGCGCATTTTTATACGCTAGATAAAATCTAAAGGGTATACTAAGTTTGTCATTCCGTTTGTAACACCTCGAAATAATGATGGTAGAGCAAAATGGATTGGACACCCATGCATGATATCCGTACATTCGTCCGTCCGTCCGTCCGTCCATCCGTCTATCCATTCGTCTGTGCGCACTATAACTCGAGATCGAGTCCAACTAGCAAGCTGAAATTTTGCACAAGGACTTTAAATAAAAAGAGTAAGCTCGAAAATGAGACGAATCGGCCAACTCTTTCCTGGGGTTGCCATACAAAAATTTCGTTTTCCAGTATATATTTGTACACTGCCTGAGAACGCGTTGACATAGACAGCTGAGATATGGTACATGGTGTTTTTATAGAGATGGAAAATGGACTAAATCGGGCAACCCCGTCTTGGTGTTGCCATATAAAAATTTAAGTTTTTTTCGTATATTGTAAAAACGATAAGTTCCAGACATTTTCATTGTACTAAAAACTTGTTTAGAATATGAAATGCCAAAAAATTGGTTATAATCATTTTTTCTGTCCGACGAATCGTTCTAGAAATATATGCGAAAAACCACTTCAAAAGTTAAAACTGCACGGATGGGTGACCATACGAAATTGCATACGCACATTCATCTAGGGTATCATAAGAATTGGTCTTAGATCAATTCTAGTTTTTTTTACTTTTTTCTGTTATATGTTCATTGCTAAAATAGACCTAAGAAAATATTAAGAGATAAGCAAATTGGAAGGTAAGAGACAACTATATATTAGATCAAATTGTAGCTAAACAGTTCTAAGATTGAAAGAAACATAAATCTATGTTGAAAGAACTATGTCATTACGGTTTGTAGATTTTATAAATTAATTATTTCTCATGTTCAAATTAGAAAAAAGCATAACCGACAATATACTCTAACGTACTAGCATTTCTCGGCAAAGATATAATACTAATACCTACATCAATTAAAAACATCTAGAAATTTGTTGAAGCAACTACACTTAACTCCACACTTAAATCTAAAACCTAATTTCTTAATTTTTCAGGGAAAAATTTTCAAATTCTTCATTTCCATCTTTCAACTTTCACTGTCTTCTTACATATCACGTTTCAACAAATTTTGCCAATTTCATTAAACGAAACTTGACTTTGTTCAGCAAAGTCTGTGTCAAATGCATAGTTTTAAAATATTGATTTGTTTTTTAACATTTCTATAAGAGTGCTTAAATACTTTTCATTTATTGGAATAGATAGGATAGGATATAGAACTTTTTGAAAGATTTTTTAAATAAAGGCCTGCGCATAAAAATATTCAACTCTAATCTGTTACCAGTAACTTATGATAAACTGTGTTTACGTGGCGTAAATTCTGATTCCATATTTACACAAAAGAGTTTCAGTTTAGTAATCAAATGTGTATGTAGTTACCAAACAGATTTGGTTATCTGTTTATTATTGGAAACTGTGTAATTAACTTGACAACAACAATGCTATTTTAGATACTGTTTGGAAACTAAAAGAAAAGTAGTTACATAATTGTTACAGTAACAGCTCCTCGGCGTCATTTATAATTAGATTAGCTTTAGTTTCCCCTTTGTAACAAGTTAAGTAAATTTTTTTTTTAAACGTGTCAAGGTTACGTTACCTTTGAGTAGCTTTATGCTATTTGGACATCTTGCTCAATATTTTCCATATACTGATGTCGTGAAGATACCTAAGAAACTTTGTGATTTTATGAGTCGTTGTTTCTTAACTCATAAAATCACAAAGTAGACTTGTTGCTATTCAGAAATAAACCAAAGCACTCGAGGTTTAAAAATCATCATTTCAACTATTTAATATCGTATATTTTTTTAAATAGGCATTTTTTTTTGATTCTCCGGTATATAGCAAAAGCTAAAAAAAATTGAATTTGATATTTCATCACACAACCCATTTGATTTTGGTTAAAAGTTTCAAGTCTTGGTTTTGACTCATCAACAGGTCCCAAATAGTGAAATTGAGTGACTTGAAAAACAAATGAAAAAGAAAAGAAATGAAAAAATGAAAAAAACCAAAAAATTGAGAAAAATAGAAAACAAAAATTTTTATTAAAAAAAAATTAAAAACCAGATTCATTCGAAACGAATCGAACCTGTTTACGCCCGCAGTGGACTGAAAAAAGAAAAAAATTAAGAAGAAGAAGCATTTCGTGTTAGCGGAAACCTCTCACTCATCGGTACGGCTTGGTTTTCTACCTGCCGTAGACACTTGAAACAGATCTCGTTCGGTTCGTTTCGAATGAATCTGGTTTTAAAATTTTTTTAATAAGTTTTTGTTTCTATTTCTCTCAATTTTTTGGTTTTTCATTTTTCATTTCTTTTCTTTGTTATATTTTTTTCATTTGTATTTCTAGTCACTCAATTTGGTTATTTGGGACCTGTTGATGAGTCAAAAACAAGACTTGAAACTTGTCACACAAAATCAATTGGGATGTGTGATGACATAACAAATAACAAACTTTTTAGCTTTTGCTACACATATACCGGAGCTTATTTAAACAAAAACCTATGCACCAAAATATTAATCTGTACTAATTTGTCTACAATCTTTAATATTGTACATCCCAACTGAATGTGCCTATCTAAATCACTATTGAAAAGCCTTTTCATCCCTTTGTTAAAATTCCAGATTATATAATAGTTGCAGTTGTTTTAAGCTCAATGGTTTCAAGCCGAGATTATGTTTTATTCGGTTATCAAAAAGCTTCTTCAGTTTCATCTAAGAAGGAAAACAATCCTTTATTTTGTGATGGAACCAATTAGTACCTAGAATAGTAATTAATTATTTTAGTAATTCTTATATATGTATATTAAATAAATAACATATTTATCTTATGTACATACAATAAATACATTCATGTGTGCCTATGTACATATATTAAAACAAAGGATTAAAACACAAACTACAATCCCAGCGGAACTATAAAGCTGAATTAACACATTCCGTGCTACTGAAAACGAGGATAATTTATTGAAGAAACTGGATCCACCCATTATTTATTACAAAAGTAGAAAATCAATAAGCCATACAATGGACGAGAGCTGGATAATTTATTGCCTTCGTTATTCCGTTCATTCAACGTTTTTTCGAGATTAATCTGAACATTTCACCTACACGGAATTCAATACCTCCCATTCGATGCACACCTCCTGCTGCTTAAAATTATCTTGAAACCGAATCCCTCTGGAAATAATCATGTATGTAGGTGAGAAAATCGAAACTTTACGGCCATTGAATGAAAAATTTAATGCTCTTCATTGATATTAATACTCACTGAAAACAGCGTTTTACATAAATATTTGGCTTGAAAAAAAAAGAAACATTTAGTTTACCTAACTTATTTATAATTTGAGCTTATATTTAAAATGTTTATATAAGCGTAGCTTTAAAAATATACAAAAATGATTGTAAGTCAATACAAAGATTGCAAATTTGTAAAATTATGAATAATAAAATGAGTTTGAAATGATTTTATGGTGTATATGTTGACAAATATGAGAGAATGCGAAAGCTTGCTTAGTACTCGAAAAAAAAAATTCAAAACATGATGGGGAAAAAAACGATTTAACGAATTTCAGTGCATCAATCATGTAGCATTTTCTTATTTATAGACTTAAAATGAGTTAAGACGAAGTTTGGAGTATTAATGAAATTACTGCAAGCAGACAACGGAACCACACGGTCAGCCTTCAGTTCGTATTACGTTAAGAAACGAAATGATCCGAACAAATCGAAATTTAAAAATAAATTGCCGAATTTTCATTTTTTTAACTTTATTCACTGAATGCAATTGTAGCTAATTTCATCCCAATATTTCCAAAAAATATTTATCCTTCAAGATATCCGAGAAAATTCGTTTCTTAAATAAAATAAAAAATTATATATGATAACGAATGATTAATGACTATGTCCGCTGTATGCGTACGATAGCGAGAACATACTTTCATTATAGGCTCCGCTGGCTAGCATCGGTGTATCTCGACATATAGTGAAAATTTTACTGTGATTTCAGTCACCAATGATAGATCCACAAAAATCATTCATATTCAAGATAACGTGAAAAAGAAGTTGCAATTAATAAAACTTCTGTGTGACAGAGTGACCAGTTCGTATAATATTGTCGTTATGTTACCTATGCAACAAAAGAAAAAGAAATCCAAGCAGGCACTGGATACAGGTACTATAATTTACAAATAGTAGTAAAGACTGCCGATCAACAAAAAGAAAGACTACCTGATGACTTCAACATGGAGCCGGATAAAATCTTACGGCGATTGATTGGAATTTTGAGAACCACCAACGATATAGCTGTGGATAACAAAGCCTTTACATCGAAAAGCCTTCTTCAATGAGAGCAAAAGGAGCGCAAGGAAAACAAAGAATAAGCCTACTCACCAATGGACATGTTGAACTCTTCACTGACTTTCTTAGATCTCGCCAATTTACTGCAAATTATAAGGATACAGAAAGGAACGTAAAAATCAAAAGCCAGATTTATTACATGGTAGAGGTGGAATGAGTTTTAAGGATAGGATTAGCTGTGGATTAGATTAAATGTGATGAATTAAAATGTAGGTCAGCCAAAAAGATGTTTTACATAAAATTCGTCCAGATCATAATATTCTTCCATTATTATCATTGAGTTGAAGCGTGCATATTGCGTAGACATATTACTCAGACTTCAGAAGGTTTTCTTTCTTTTCCCGTGTAATATAGCCAAACTTTGAGCATTTGTACCACTTACAATAACTCTGTTTTCGTACGTTTACTTTTCTGATTTGAAAGATTTTTCTGTGTTGTGGATCGGGATATAGCACAATTTTATAAATTTTGAACTCGCCTTTGAAATGTCCAAGTACGGCAAATATATCACCAAAAGAACTTATTTTCTAACATTTTGATAACACATGGAGCAAAAGTTTGAAATATCAACACCTCAATTATGGCAAGATCAATAGCACCCCTCTGACTTCTTGAATGAGTTCTCAACCCTAAAGCCAAGAATCTCAACAGATGGAGCACAAATCTAGTAGTGGAAATCTTTGTCAGTCAACCCGCTCTAATTCTCTGAGTTAAATGGGTTCACTTGAGGTTCTTGCGATTAAATTGATTAGGATTTTGTTCATTTGGAATGACATCGATGGCTCCTGACTGTGAGTGAAGATCATGGCAGAGCTCACAAATTTAATTAAATACTATCAGGAAAATTTGCTGTATAGTTGCAAATTATTTAGCGGAAGACAAATTTTGAGATATCATTCTTGATCATCTGAAGGCTGTCGCTACTGATTTAATTGTAAAATTTTTCCACTTTCCTTTAAATTCAGTTCATTTTAATTTCAGTAGGTGGCACTTTTACTGCAATATCATTGATAGGTAAATTTTGCTAAACCGAAATGTCGAGAAAGTATCGGGTCCTTGATGGACTTTATTTGTGTGCCAAACTGCAAATTTGACTCCACTTAATTAAAAATTAACTCTTTATGGAGACAGTGTGTCTAGAATGAATTATTTATTATAAATATATATGAAAAATTCAAGTTTAAAAATAAAAAATTTAATTTAATTAAAGAAATTTATTGAAAATTTATTTATTAAAAAAAAGTATCAACTAATTTCGTATTATTTTGACACGTACATGTATGTAGTATGAAACATATAAGTTAAGCGAAGCAATTTAAAAAAAAATAATAAAAAAATTTATGAATATCATAAGTCAAATATAAACCTATTGTGAATATTATTAATTTTATACATAAAAATTTCAATTTCATATGATTACGCGTAAATGCAATAATTTTCATATCATGAGTTATTGTTCAAGTGTGATTAGACATTTTCAGTCCAATTGTATGCAAAGACACGACACGACTACGAACTTTTAAATATTCAAGTAATACGTAAAAACTGTTTTATGTTTTGTTTAGTGTATACCTACAATTTCTAAAATGACTTGAAGTGAAAACCACAACAGTTTGAAAGAGTTAATTGTGTTGACAAGCAATAGGAAGAATGTAAATAATTCAACAGAAGATCTACAATTATTAGAACTCCTATTAGAATGGAAATTACAGAATTTATATTCGGTTATCATGGATAAGTATGAATATAATTTATTCTTAAATATTTATGAAAAATTGTCTTTAAAACCAACAAAAAAAAAGTTGTAATTGTAAAGCTGAGGATAAAATGTGTAATTTGCTTGAAATATTATTAAAATAAAGTGTTCTCGGATTTTGCCTTTTTTCGATCCTACCAGTAAAATAGATGTGATCAAAATTCCAGCTCGTCAAGTTAAGGTGTTTACACGATAACGTTAAAGTACAAATAGGTGGGCCCCGATGGTCATGCTAAAATATTAAATTTTCTTCAGGTTGTCATCTCTATGCACTGAAAATGATAGCAAAAGCTTAAAAGTTCTTATGATTGGATCCGAAGCACGAAGATGCCCAACGTAAAGCTAGAGGCTATGAAATTTGTTACACGTACATAATATATAGTGCTCCTATTGCGTTATATCTTTGGTGTATTATTTTTTCAGAGGCTGGAATAACTTTTGAACGATTAAGATTTTTAACAAAAATAGACCTAATGGAGCTTCTTCATATGTGGAAAATGCAAAACATATTCAACACTGAAACTTCGGTAATCTTTTTTTAAATATAATGTTCTAACAAATTTTCCAGTTAATATTCCAAATAAAATTTTTCTCTATTAATTCATTTTCACGAATTGCTATGCTATGGTGAAATAATGTAAAAAAAATATCCAGAATCTCACTTATCTAAGCTTGGCTTTTGATTTTCCAAATATATCTAGAATCTAAATGATATATTAGAATATTTTTGAAAGGAAATAGGATTGCTATAAATATTGTTATCAAATTGAAAATAGACTTGACGAAAACAAAAGAAAAGCTCTACTTAATTGCACAGCTGATTTTTTACACGATGCATATGTTAACAAATTTCACATACCTACTGAAGAAGTAATGGGAAAAATTGCAAAATTATACTTCCAACTGAAGACTACTTTATGCGAAAAGCTGATACAAAAAAATCGAATCCGTGGGGTAAATTAATCAACAAAGCTACTTGAATCATCAGATACTACAGCCGAATGCCTAAAGAGTAACACAACCGACTAAATGCGAAAACGAAATGACGTCAGTGAAAATTGAATAAAAATCTTAATGAATTTCGAAGAAAGTGCAGTTGATTATTAAACTAAGATCTCTCTTATTAGGATATTCTGCCTTTAGAAAAAAAACTGAAAACTATTTTTAATGACTAGCTCTTTTAGCACCAAACCGACAATACTTACTTAATATTTATTTGTTTAAATTTTATTGCGTTGTTTTTTCAAATTCATAGCGATTTTAAGATGAAGTATTCAAAACCAAATAGTATGTGCAATCTCATAAATATGTGGCCAGAATTATCAAAAAAATTGGAAAAGTACTACCTACCTAAGAAAACCATATTAAAGATATAATTTATATGGATCTTTATTTTTCGATGAAAAAAACGAATGTTGAAAAATATTATTTCTTTTATTACTTTAGGAATAAAATTAAAATTTTATATATAAAATATTTAATTTTTTAAGATTGTAAAGATTACATCATGAGCATTATTATTACTTAAACGTACCACAAGAGTTTGTTTATAGAAGTCATGTGATGTGTCTTCCTCATGTTTTAAACAATCTAAAGCATCGTTGTGCATTTAGTGTCCATCAATGATTTGTAAAAAACTTGAAAAGAAAAACTGGTATCAAGCATCATGACCAAAATGACTACTCAACCATGTACATTTATTTATTTATTTAAGTCAACAGAGAAAAGCTCCTACAGACTAAGCATTAAAACTAACTTAACATTAAGTCAAAAGGATATAAATAAATTCTATAAAAAAAGAAATGTAAAGAATATCTAAAGACGTAATTATCTATAAATTTGCATTACAGTATTTCTGAAACTATTAAGTTCTTCAGTAAGATCTACGAAAGTAAAAACAACGTTAAAATTTCGAGAGCAATGAGTGATGGGTTCATACTGGCCGTAACAAGTTCTATGAGAAGGAATATATAATGGGCCCTATTCTGTAATTTTTCATAAAATAATATTTTATGTTATTTTGTGGCGATAAAATCCCTTCTTCATAAAATGAAAATAAAATGTTTTAAAAATTCGTATTCTGCTGTGGTTCCATAAAATTATTTTATGAATTGTTTTATGAACCCGTAACAAAAAATATTTAGTACCTTCCTCTATGTTTTCTATTACTTTTTGAACAGGTGGTCACCACCCACTAAATAATCATTTATGAAAGCAGTTGCTTTCTTAATAACTCTTGAGACACGTGGGTGTAGAAGTGCTAAAATATGACAACTCCTGACTGGAGTTTGACACGAACCATGTCCGTTAAAATCCAAAGCAGCAGAGGGACAACCATTCCGTTCACTTTGAGATTCCTAACTCAAAGTGAAGATGTCTTTCCGGTATGAAGCCCTAGTCACTCTATAAGTATTTGAATTTGTTTTCTTAAAACGAAACATTTTGGGTATAAATTAGTTTACAAATCACAATATAAGAAGTTTATTAATTATCCAGCCGGAAGAACTTTTGAAGCTTAAGGTTGGGCAACTCACATGGATCGTAGGAATCGCGAAGATGTCGTATCCTATGATCTCTTCTGCATAAAATTAAAACCTAAGCAAACATAATTAACTTTTTATATTTTACCATACTGCACCAAGTGCTAATTTCCATAATTTCTGACAAATTTGTAATTTTTATGTATGGCGGTGGACATTTTAGTTTTTAATTAAAACAATTTTAGCACAACAAATGTTAATTGACGCATGTCATTTTCATAAAATGTGTCAAAATACCTTTAAAATATGCTGCTTAGGTTCTTTTATGTTATCCTCCATAACAGAAAATATTTTATGTTACGATGAATAAAATACAATAAAATTTCTCGTACAGAATAGGATTTAGGGAATTATTTTATTTTAAACCATAAAATAACATAAAATGATAAATTTTTACCAACAGAATAGGGCCCAATAAATCTCTAGGTCGAAAAGAAAAGCCAGGCATATAATTTTTAAATAAGGCAAACAAATCGGGTGAGCAAATCTTGTAGCAGAAAACATCTCTGAAAAACATAATACTGAAAGCGTTTCTACGAGACTGTAAAGTTTGGAGCCCAAGTAACTGGCCTCGTATGAGGGAAGACGAACTTCTCAGTTAAGCCAGCGCGAAGCATAACGAGTAAATGATCTTTGTATAGATTCAGATTTAGGTCTGTCTACAGTAATGTCTTTAATCACGTAATCAAACAAAATAGAATTAATGCAATGATAAAAGCTGAAGCTCTTACACTTGCTAGGATTGAACGCCAAACCATTTAACGAGCACCAAATAAGAAGTTTATCTAGGTCATTTTGAAGATGTAGACAATCTGCTAGATCTATAATTGGCAAGACAATTTTTAGGTCATCAGCATAGAAAAGATATTTAGCGAAAGAGAATAGTTTAACCACATCATTAATATAAATAATAAACAACAGGGAGGGGCCAAGATGACTGCCTTGAGGCACCCCTGATTTAATTATAAATTTACGAGATTTAACAAAATCCATTTTTACACACTGCGAGCGATTACTTAAGTACGAATTAATCCACTTAAGAAAGGAGGAGTGAAACCCGAAGGCATGCAGTTTCCTTACAAGCAGATCAATATTTACCTGGTCAAAAGCCTTAACAAAGTCAGTATAGATAACGTCGACTTGCGCACCATTTTCAATTTCGTTAATACAACAATTTTTAAATAATACCAAATTGGTTGTTGAGGACTTACCCTTCACGAAGCCATGTTGCTGGGAACAAATGATTTCTTTTACATAAAAATACATCCTTTTCATTATTATGCTTTCAAAACACTTCGGAATAGGTAGAAGCTTGGCAATTCCTCTGTAGTTTTTAATTGAATGCCGAGAACCTCCTTTGGGAGTAATAAAAGAAAATTTCCACTGATCTAGAAAAACTCCTAGTCTAAGTGAAACATTGAAAATTATTGTTAAATGTGGTGCGTGAGTAGCGTTGCAGTTTCTAAGTAAAATGTTAGGATCTAAATCATGTCCGTAAAAAACGTCATTGTTTAAAGAGCTGAGCGAGTTTTCAATTTCATTAAGATCCAAAGACTTGGAACCAAGATCAATAGCAGCATCAGAGGTATCCCAAATAGAGTAGAGGGAAAGAATAACCAGTCAGGAAATAAGTCGCAGCTTTCTTGTAAATTGTTTGAGATCACCATATCAAGTTCCATTTGAATAGGAAATCCAGATGAAGATCTCCTATTTTTAATAAATGTCCAAAAAGCTTTACTGTTAGTTTTGATATTTCTTTCAGCAGACCAAATGTATTTCTTAAAAAGGTAGCTATGTAAAAAGTCATATTCCCACTTTAGACAATTCAAATTAGATGCATTTTTTGAAGTATTGTTCGCTTTAAACAATTTATATGCCTTATTCTTTGCATTTTTTAACCTAAGAAGTCCCCGATTAAACCATAGGGGATGTTTGTTCTCTGATCTTTTCGAAATAGGTACAAAACTGTTAATGTTTGTATGAACCACATTCAAAAAATTTATGTACAAAGCGTTCAAATCGTATATTTGCTCAAGATCTAACAATTTTTTCCATTGAATTGACATAAAGAATTCGTTTAATTTCTTATAATCAGCTTTAAGAAAATCATAAACCAAATGTTAGTTATACTTGAATATGCAAAATTATAGAAGCTAATATTAATGGTGATAGGTTTGTGGTGTAAATCAGGCTTCGAAAGATGAGTTCATTGACATTACAAAATAATTCAGCACTTTAGAATACTAAATCTAAATTTCTGCCTAGGAAATTAGAATGGGAGTTTACTTGATCTAAATTACAACCAATTAATGAATCAACTATCAAATTTCACACAGTGGTGATATATTGCTGGACGGTAGACATTTATCTTCCTCTGACCAGCTCCAACGAATATCAGGACGATTCAGGCCCGCAAGACAACAAAAGTAAATATCTCGTTGTAATTGGGACGTCAAATCGATTATATTGTTTGAATGTTTTTCATATATAGCTATGTTGCAGGCAGGAAGAATGAAGCTAAATCAGATTAACATATTTACATCTCCAGTTAATTTAACAGCCAGTTTCTCCACATTACCATCATTACAGAAGAGATTTACTCGATGTGCACTTAATTTTGCCAGCAGATATTGTACAGCAATCCTTCCGAAACACAAGGTAATTTTTTTATAAAAGAACTCAGATGATAAAATATCGCAAGAGAGCCACGTTTCAGTAAGGGCAATGATGTCATATTCGAATTCAATAACACTCAAATATATTTCTTGAATCTTTGAACGCATACCACGAATGTTTTGGTAATAAAGTGTGACAGAACAGTTAGTGCGGCTACTGGCTCTTTCCGTGTTGTTTATGGTAAAAGAACAGGACTAAAACAAATTGTTGATATGGCTACCTCACAGTTCTGTTCACTGTTAGAAACTGAAATATTCTGCGAGTGGCCTAAGTCTGAACATTCACGGGAATCGATTCTTCCTGCTTTCTTGGAAAATTTACGAATTTCCTCACAAACACTCCTGAAGGCCAAATATCAGCGACGAGCACATTGGAAAGTAAATGATCCGGGATGCCCAATTTGAATGTAACGAATCGTAAAGAAGAGACATCCGCATCTTTTTTCAATAGTTTATAGCACGAAATTAAATTGATCGCAATATCAGCCTTTGATGCAACATACTCTTTAATACTGTCAGTCGATGTATCAGGGTGCAGTCTAGACAGATGTATATATTTTAATGCCGTTCACTACCGAGAGGTCATTAACTGGAGTGGCAGATCCAATAATTTTTTTGCTTTGTCACCCTTTGCCCTGGACAACATTCCAATTATTAGCGTTTTCGTCATCGTTGACCGCAGCCTTTGAATTCCTAGCAGAAAAGTTTACTGCCGCATCAGAGCTCGTTGAACTCAAAAAATTGTTTGCCATTGCATTATTGTTATCAGTTGTTTGGGCCAAAGATAACATTTCATTTGGAGCGTTGCTTACAAAATTTACTAAAAGTCATTACAGCAGCCGAGGAATCATCACTCTTGGTAGAGTGGGATGACGAAGGTATAGTTGCAGGATGAGTAACGGCCTTACTCGATTGTAATGACTTATTACCATCAACAGAAGATGCTATTTCCATTATTTGAACTTTAAGTTCATTCACCTCTTCCTAAAAGACATTGTTTTTTAGATTTTAATTCATTTATGAACGAAGGAATTAAGCCAAAACCACTTGCACAATTCGGACACTTCCAACACATACATGAGTTTTGATCTAGCACTTTAATTTCATTCTCATCAAGCTTCGAACATCTCTTATGGAAACTAAAATTGCACAGAAAGCAGCAAATTTTTCTTTCAAATAGTTTCTGATCACATTTTCCACACAGATCATTTGCCATTCTAAACCCTAAGTAATCACAGCTCAAATTGAACGATTAAAAGATTAAAGTGAGAAGAGTAAAGCAAGAACACATCCGTACTGATCGACTGATTCGACATCAAAAATATCACACAATGTGTAGATCTAGTTGGGCCAAGTATTCATAAAATCACAGAATTTTATCTTTGTATTGATAATGTAGCTTTAAAATTTACGGCATTTTTAAAAGCGCTCGATGCTTGCTTTAAGTCCTTTTTCGTCTTTGACTGTATATATCCAATAGAGTCAATGCTTGTCTGGTACTTTATCATACTTCTGGATAAAGTACCAGACAAAGATAAAGTGCACACAATTTTGTATTCTAAAAATCGGAAAAGCTTAATTGTATCCACTCTATCACTTAAAAATGATAAGTTGTTTCATTTGCAAAAAAAAATAAATTAATCAAAGATGTTTCAGATCTGCGCACGTATTTTAAACAAATTCATTTTTTACACAAATTTAGTATTTACGAATGCAATTATAATTATTGTGGTCAGACATTTTCAAGATTTTCCTCTTTTAAAAAACACTCTCAAAAATATTTGATAAATTATTCCAGTTCACCAGATTTACAATCAGTTCTAAACAATAACATTCTTTTAGATGCAGAGGCCTAAGTTACCTGACAAGATAAGGAAATCAAAAGCCATTAAATATGGAAGACCTTGATTACTGCAATCTTTGAACTCTACTCTTTATAGATTTACAATCTTCGGCTTCCGACAACTTAAATGTTATTAATTAATGTTCTAGAAATTCAAAACAACGTGTCCAAATTGGTAACAAGCACAATTGCGGAGAATTTAAGAAATAAATTATTGCCACTAATTCCAGCCAATAACAAACGTGAAACAGAGACTTTTCTAGAATTTTGATCAAATCCATTTGAGAGTATTAAATTTGCGTATATAGTGTCCAGAAAACTGAATTCTTTTAAATTTATTTGCAGAAGATTTATTCCTTTCAATAGTTAACAGAGCAACCATTTAAAATATTAATTTTAAAAATTCCAAGTCCTTAAAACGCATTGAATTTAAACATAGGATTTCTAATAAGAATACAAGCTGAAGCCGATATTAAAGTATTTGAATATTAAATGATTTTGAAATGCCATTTAAACTTGTGGAAAAAAATCAAGTTCATTCAGGTGGCCCAGAGATCCCAGGCGCGAAGCCGGAACGGCCCATTGTACTGTCCTGCTATAATCCCATTCACCAAAACATTCCTATTCTCTTAATGAAGCGCATCAGGTCTTGTTAAGGAAGGTTTTTCAACCTAGGGTATCTAAGCTACTCCGGGTAAAGGCCGGACAAGCACACAAAAAGAATTCGGTTGTCTCAAGCTACATATCGTTCCAGGCTGGACAGACACTCAGGCAGTCAACAATTCCCATCCTTTGTAGATGAGCGTGAAGGGAGCTGTGGCCAGTGATGATGACAGAGATATTCCTATTGGGCCCATCAAGAAACAGTTTTGTGCACCTGGAAGTACTCAGGTTCTCCCATCTCTGCTGATGCTTCCTATGAACATCCGCTTTGATGAGAGACCCAACACCAGAGGTGGCAACGCCTACACCGGGTGGCATATTATTTAGGAAAAAATATAATATTATACTATATTTCTGACATGAAAGAATTTACAGGACCTTCAATTCAAAATTATTATATAAGAAGTGGTAAAAAAAGTTCAAATATTTGTCATATTTACTTAAATATTTAAAATTTGGGTTTAAGATTTGTATTAATATTATTATTTATTATGTGTAGTATATACCAAATTATTGGATTTTTATATTTTTGTTATCAATTTTAAAGGAAATTGCTGATAAAAGAACCAGATTTGAAACATATGAATTTATTAAGGATTTTTATTGATGAAATATTTTATAAGAGTCGTATGTTATCAAAAAGATTGCTTATAAAACTAATACGCTATCAAGATTTAATACCTTTGCATATCATAATAATACTTAATTCGTATTGAAGAGATTTTGTATATCAATCTTATTGTGGCAAGTTCGACTTACCTTTAGTCACTGCAAGGTCATATCCCGCACAGCATGAAAAAAAAAGCAGTTATCCTAGAAGACAGTACTTGACAAAAAAAAATCGGAACACAAATTTTCACCAAACAGAGACCATACACAAGGACGAGAATATTTTTTTCACAAATTAAATAGTAATTAAAATCTTGTAACTAAAGTCGAAATTAGTAATATTAGTTTAATTAAAATTTGTCCTATTAAAATTAAATTTTTGCTATAAATGGCACAGTTAACAATTATTGTAGTATAATTGTCAATAAACTTGTAAAAACCCGAGACCATTTTGAAAAACCAAAAGAAGAAAAGCCCCGCTTAAAAAAGATTGAGACAAGACACACTGAGTGAAGAACACGTAAAATATACGAGATCTTTTGTACACAAAAATTTAGTTTACTTTAAGTATTTCTTTTTTCTCGTTAAGCTTCAGAGCTGTTCACTAGAAAAGTCGGGCTGGATTTTCTCGATTTCACGAAGCATCGGAATCGAAATCAAAGCCAGACATACTCGGCTTATCAACGCCACGCGATCTTGAGATTTCAGATTATGGGACCACACGAAATACGCAACATAGTTTAACGCAAAACCGTATAAGTACACACCTGAACTAGTCTACACAATTATCCGTAAGTACAACTCCAATTTTTATGACACACACTTTGTGCACAAACAGTATACGAGGTGAGACTCCGTGGTACAGCGCCGCATCCCACATCTTTCCAAGATTCGACCATCACACACAAGTAACGATTCCAATTTTTTTTATTATTTTATTACTAACTAATGTGGACATAACCATAAAATAAGTGCTGCAACGAAAGTTCCCCAAAATAGGTTACGTACAAGTTTCACATAACCTATAGTGGTACACGTAAACACAACACAAAGGATAGACAAAAAGGGCAGACACTTTCTAGCGTACCTGATCTCCATTAAACAGAAAACATTCGGCAACATAAAATTACACATAATAGGCACACCGAAGTACTAAAAATTCAACGCAAGGTACGTTAGCACATGCACTGCACTTCCGTACTCCCAGCTAACGCTGCGTAACGCCACTATGGAATACCGCGGAATATACAACACCGCGCGTAACTTAAAGCGAATGTATTCGGTATGAAATGAACATTTCGCGATTTGCGTTTCCTTAAAAATTTTACGAAGGCTTGTTCGATTGATCAATGATCCTCTCTTAACCTTCATCCAAATTCTGAAAACCGCTCGGCCAGAATTTGAACAAATAAATTGGCTACAGGCTTTTGCACTGATTTTAGAAAAATTGCTACATTATCAATTTTGTAGCGAAAATCGCAGGCTTTTTCTTTCCGTGTAGGATTTCTATAATAAAAAATTTATAATTCATAGGGAACGAGTTATATCGAGTAAATTACATGACTTTTAATTAATAGGAAATTATGTACTTGATTGAAATATTGGATACATCCACAGGCATGAGCTACAAGGTTTATCTAAGGATTAGGTGCAGGGTACAAGATTTTTGCATCAAAGCTGAATTACCATTAGGCACTCCAGCCTTGCCGACACATCAACTTTTTCTAATATTTTTTTTCTCTAATATTCAATATCAGTATTTTTTTATAAAATTCTGCAATATTTTTTTTATAAAATTCTGCAGTATTTTTTTATAAAATTCTGCAGTATTTTTTTTATAAAATTCTGCAGTATTTTTTTATAAAATTCTGCAGTATTTTTTTTATAAAATTCTGCAGTATTTTTTTATAAAATTCTGCAGTATTTTGTTACCAGAATTAGATTATCGTATGATTCGTCGCTTTTTTTAAAGTGCTTGATTCCTCGCCGCATTCGTTTTTGTTTTTTTTTCCTAAAATTTAAATTAATTATTAATTATAGGCTTAAAAAATGTTGACACTAATTTATCATATTTATTTGTCTAAGATATTATTCTCAACAAAAGTGGATTCTTACAGACTTGAAGCCGATAACATAAATGCGCACAGAATTGAAATCTGCCAATCAAAAGATTTTTTAATTTTGTCAAATTTGGCCAAAGTGCAAACACATTTTCATTTTAAGTTCCCGAAGGATTCCATTTAAGTAGCATCGTTGAGTTGAAATGAAAAAAAAACAGGAAGAAAAAAAAACGAAAATTTAACTATCAAAAACTAAACGGGGCAGACATTCGCCAAAATATGAAAAATTCAGCCTCCCCTTAAGAATTCTTGTCGAAAGCTCTTTTTATGAGTATGGGGGAAGTTTTTGCGTCCTTTTGATGCTGCATTTCCTGAGTAGCTCTATAGGGCCAACATTCATCATAAATTCTGAAAATTTTTGCTATCCATGTTCAAATATTCCGGTGCGGTGAGGGAGGAGGGATCTCTGTATATGCATGTATAGTTCGCTTTAAATTGATATGATTGTAGGCAGCGGGAGGGATTCTGCAACAAATATGCACCGAATACAAGCACTTATATAATATATACTCCTGCTCTCCTGGGTCCTGGCATAAACCGCCACTACACTCGGACACTATGTAAATTTCGAGATGGATTCCCTGTGCATGGCAGGATGGAGGATGGGGATATGAGCACAATGGCACACACTCGAACAATGGATATCAGCTTTCGGATGAATGGCTGAAGAATTTATGTCAGTGTTCAATAGGCGAGTTCCAATAAAAGTTTGTGCCATTGTTGGCTCTGTTTGCCTACCAAACAAATTTTGGGATCAGTACTGGCGTGATAATTTTTTCTGCCCCTTTTCTGCTGCTGCTGCTGCTGCTTGCCCTGGTTTTATTCAACAGTGGGCTGAGTCGGTATGAAGGGATTTTATATTTCCATGACTATCTTTTTCTACAAAACGGTGAGTACCCAGTTGTTTCACAATCATCAGTAAATGCGTTTAATGACAGCGGGTTGAGTGAACAGTTCCAGGTCTCCCAGTGGCCCCGGCATTCATACCATACCACAATAGATAAAAGCTGGAAAAGGCCCCTTTAATACCCACATAGTTGTGATGATGTCGACGACTGTTGCTATTTTTTCTACTTGCTTCGTGTAGAGAATAAATTCAAAGCCCTGCAGAGGGAACGAATAGAACACGAAAGAGGTGGGAGGTATTTTTAATAAATTTAACCGCATAACGACCACCAAATATGAACTGATTCGAGTGAACATTATGCACTGCAATGCTGGAACTGTCAGGTGTTCAGTTCGCTTAACATTACAAAGGCGGAGTTAATATTTTTCTTTTTTCTTTTTCATTAACCTATTTTCCGACCAGGTAATTCAGTAACAACAAGAGCCGTGGTAAATGTTGTGTAAAAACGGAAGACTTCCACATCTATCTGTTTTTGGTTTCTTCCTTTTATTGTTATTTTTCTGTTTATTAATAATATTAACAAAATTTATGCGTAAATTTATAAGGACATATATACTAAGGTGTCCCTTATATGACAAAAAAAAATCTTTTTCTAATTTTAAAACGCATAGGTATACCTTCTACATATATCTTTTATAAATACTACACCCTACTTCAGTATGTCTTTCTACGACGATTACAACCAGTGCCGACCGAGTCATAAAGTGACAATCTTACATTAATTTGATAGCTCTATTAGCAGGGTCATTTACCACCTTGAGACGACTAACTTTTCTCTTAGCTTCCCATAAGCATCATTATTTTGTCATAACGAAACACTTATCTGAAGAAAACTGTCGTCGATTTTCAGTTGACATAATAAACGTTTGCTGTTCTCAAACACTAAATATCCAGCGTTTTATCTAAAACAAAAATATAAAATTCGTTCCACCAATAACAAAATAATCAGAAAAAATATTGATCAACTTACCAAAAATCGAGTTGGACATTTCTTCCTTCGATGGGATATATAGTTTGCCAAAAGATGAGATTTTATTTCTGTTTAAGTTGACAATCATATTCATCGTTGTTTGGTTATCAACTTCATTATAAAAGAGTGATAATATGACTGTTTCTTATACCGCAAGTGTTGGCCAAAATTGCTTAGGGCTGCTTTAGAAACTCTTGTGTCAACTTTATCGTAGTTCTTTAACGTCTTCAACAAGCATAGAACTTGGTTAGGTGCTTTTATCGCCACCGTGTATTCGAGCCAAGCTTTCACTAGTACTGTTACAATCAAACAGCCCCTTATCATCCAAAACAATCCTCCCAGCAAAATTCCCAAGATATCAATAGATAGTCAATAAAATATCATCTTAATGGTATTTTTTCATCAATTTGCTGATATGTTTATATACACAACAAAAAAATAGTAAATATTTAAATTCATTGAACGAGATTATTTAGGTAATTTAGTAAGTAAATCAATAAATATAACTACTCCAATTCGAGAATTATCTAAGTAATTAGCATTATCCCTCAAAACATCTTCCTCTATTTCCAAATAAATTATATATTAAAACTAGAAGGAGCCCGCCGGCGCAGCCTGGTGATAATATAGATACCTAAATGGGGGGGGGGGTCATAGATGTATAATATCTAAGCTATTATCTGACTCGATCGCGCGATTCCTTACTCTAGCGCATCACTATGTGTGTATATGTGTGGGTGGGTGCCTGAGTGCATGGATGTGTGTGCGTGTGTGCATGTATGAGTGGACATTCATATTTCTGGAGCGTGTTGCTCACTACGTCAAAGCGTTTTCAAGTAGTGCCCAATTATTTAGTAAGACGCGAAATTTTTGTATGGCAACACTACGGCGGAGTTACCCGATTGCTCCCATTTTCGAACTTAAATTTTACATTTTTAAGAAAGGCCTATGTACAACATTTCAGCTCTCTACGTCGACGCGGTAGGCAGTGTCCAAATATATAGTGAAAAACAAAAGTTTTGTATAGCAACACCAAAAAAGGATTGCCCGATTGGCTCCACTTTTCAACCTGTATTTGAAATTTTTTTTTTAAAATGCCTTGTACAAAATATGGGCTGTTCATTTCGGCGCCTTCTCAGGCAGCTTCCAAGTTTATAGTGAAAAACTAATGTTTTGTATGGCAACACCAAGAAGGACAATCCGATTTAGTCCATTTTTAAAATGTTATTTACCATTGCTATGTAAACATCACGTACCAAATTTTTTGTATGGAAACCATATGAAAAAGTTGCCCAATTGGTCCTATATATGAACTTAATTTACACATTTTTAAAAAAGGCTCGTGTAAAAAATTTCAGCTCTCTAGTTCGATGTGTGAAGCAGTGTCCAAATATATAGTGAAAAACTAAAGTTTTGTATGGCAGCATCAAGAAGGGGTAGCCCGATTTCGCCAATTTTTGTAATTTTATTTATTATTGTTATGAAAACACCATGACAAAATTTTAGTTTGCCACGTCAACCTTTTTATGAGAACGCTGTGTGCAAAATTTCAGCTTTCCGCATTTACGCATTGTCAGGCAGTTTTCTGAGTCTCGACAACAGCGTCATCTATCGTGTCCAAACCTATCCTATGTGTCAAGATAGAACCAACCAAACGCATTCACAAAACTTCATTGAAATCGGTTTAGCGGTTTCGGAGATTAGCGTGTACAAACACAGTGACACTGGATTTTTATATATTAAGATAGTGTTAAGAAACACAAATTATCATAAACATCGTTTTTATGATGTAAATATATATAAACAGCTACATACAATGATTAGTACGTAAATATGTTGATAAGTTAATATAATACTGAGGAAAAAAGAGAGAGATGTCGTATGCTGTCAGCAGGGCCGGACTGGATCTTCAAATTAGCCCGGGCAAATGGTTTGTTATTATTTGCCCGGGCTAATTTGAAGGGTCGTCAACAATCAAATTTTTATAAAAGGCAAGCAATACAAATTAAATGAGAAGAAAGAAAGAAGAAATTTATACAGGAAATATGTATGCACAGAATATGTGTAAGAGCTGTTAGCCCTTTCACACTTAATTAGTTAAAAATAAAACAGGGTTTCTCTGTGGAAACAGTGTCCGAGCGACGAACAATTTCACTTACACAGCTGTAACAAGAGTAAGGCAAGTGAGGCAGATGTCGACACAGAGGGGCGCCGCCTGCTGAAAAATAAAATTATTGCGGGCGAAAAAACAATAATATTTAGAACATTTGCCCCTTTGACAAATATAAATTATTTTTGATTTTTAACTGTTTAATAAATTTTTTGATCTTGATTTGAATTTACCCGCTTGAAAAGGCTGAGGTTGGTTCGTGATCCTGACATGGAAGAAATTTTTGCCAGTTCTACAAAATTTGATGAAGATATGGTTAGACCAGCAAACGTTAAAGGAAAAAGAAAAAAGCAGCGACTCGAACTGTTTGAATCACAAAATTATGAATGATTTCAATATTGCCATAAAACAAAAGCATCGAACACCAATTTTTGAATCGATTGGTGTTCTTTTATTCTAACTGACGAGGAGCTACAAAATGTTGGAAGAAGTTTCAAAAGATTTTTGATTCCTGGTAATCTTCTTAGCAAAATGCACGCCAATAGCCTGAGAAAAGGCACTTTTGGATTTGGTTCAATGAATTCACGACTATAGCCTCCAAGAATCATATCTAAATGTTAACATCGCGTTGAGAGCTTTTGTGACATTGGCAATAACGATAGCTTCATGTGTGTTTTAGAAAATTGAAGTTAATAAAAAATTACCTGTGATCTAAAATGGGTCAAGGAAGATTGTCAAATATGGCTGTTTTGTAAACCGAGAAAGAAATTACAGGAGTGCTTGTCTTTTTGAGAATATTATGAACTAATTCATGGCGGAAAAAGCTCGAAAAGTCCATCTATAAAATCTTGCAAATATTTCTATCAAACTGATTAACCGCAATGTTTTTGAATGTACTTTGCTCACAAAAAGTTAATATCAACTAATAATTTTATGTGTAATAAATATTATTTACTATTCTTCTCATGATCAATTAATTGTTGGTCAACTTTGCTCAGTCATTTGATAGACAACGTCAGAATAGTTAAATAAGGTTATGTTGACAATTTTATGGATCAGTGGCGTAAATTTATACGTTTGCTTCAGGGGCCAGAACGAGTTGTTAATGGCTCTGCGTAAAGGAACTGAGGAAAGAAGTGAAATCTTAACCCCTTTCCCTAATCTTTGGTTTTGGAATCTTTTTGTAACCGCTTAGAAATTTAGTCGCTCCTTCACTTACTTATATATATTGGTATAGCAAACCTGTGAAAGCTTTGTTGGACCCTCCTGATAAAAAACACATTTTCCTTGCGTTTTTCGAATTAAAAATGATATGATGCAAAAAATAATATAAAATGCTTTTTAAAAAAGTGAATGCTTTTGAAGCCACGAGAATTCCAAATTTGCCATATATAATGTTATCTTGGCAACACACTGCGTCCTGTTAGTGTTTATAAGTTCTGGGATATTTCTGAGTATTTTCAACTCATAACTCTCCTCTGCCCAGATGGACTCGTTGCCATGGGCCAGTTAGCTTTGTTTAGCTTGTTAGGCTTTTAGATTAAGAAATTAAGTACTTTTTCAATTTCAATTAAATTGTATAGCTCTCCTCCCACCGCAGCCGCAACATTCGTCCAGGGTACGTGGTAAATACGTATGGTCTCGTTAACGTGGAGACCATCGCCCAAAGAGCGCCGGCCCATCGGGCTAGCGCCCGACCACTCGTACTGCCAGTTCGGCTCTGCCTGTCAGGTAAAAAGCATGCATGCCAAAGTTCCATAATTTCATTTGCATTTAGAATTTACTCTAAATCCAATTTCATTTCATATATTTTGCAATAAAATGTAACTAAGGATAAAATTGAATTTTATTACTTACGGCTGCATTCCTTCCTCAGAATAAGTACATCGCACTTACTCCCATATTACTCTATACAATCGAATATATATTTATCTTTAAAGCATATCTGCAAAATCCGCCCACCATATGATGCTACTACATACATATATGTAACTTCGTTCCTATAATTACTTCTTGCTGGCTTAAAATATTAAGACGACGAACACGTGGATCAGATTTCATATCCTGAAATCTGTTCTACATACTTACATACCGTAAAGCGCTTTTTGCTTTCTTACCTGTTTTTTACTGGTGAAGAGATAAAAAGCTTTATCAGCAAAACGGTGAAGATAATTGGTACTATAAATACCTGGCGGCAACAGGTGGAAAACTTTAGATAAGCAATTATTGGATCCAATTAATTAAAATAAGATTTCATTTTGTTTGTAATCCTGTTGCCTATCCCCCAAGTTGTTGTTATAGCTAATGGTTCGGAACGTGTCTACATTTTCTATTTTTTCACAAATAATATGATTTATTTTGTTATATATAAATTTTTTTTATTTTAAAGGAAACATTTGTTTTCAATTTTAAAATTTTATTTTATTTCTACAAAACGCATTTCGTCTTCCTAGGAAAATGCTTGAGATGGATTTGAAAGTATGCAGACGTCTATCAGGTATGCTCCGCAGAAAAAGCTGTTTAAAATTAGAAAAAAATTGTCTAAAATGTTAATAAAGGGGTGTAATGAATAATAAGGAAAAACAGTAAAATTTTTAGAAAAAGCAAGCCAAGGACTTGAAGTAGTTTGTTTTCTCCGAATTAAACTGACTGAATGCAAAAATTCCGTTTGAATTTTTTGAATTATGTTCAAAAGAAGATAACGTACCTAGGAAAAATTATAATATTATAAAAATTATCAAAAATTCAAAAGTATATAGATCCTGTGCGATTAAACAGGAAATCATTTCAACTTCAAAAATTCTACCGTACTTTAAAATATCATTGGAAATCGATTGGAATTGAAATTCATTTTAAATCATTTTTCGAAGTAGGGGTAGCTACAGATTCATACACATATTATTCACAAATAGCATTCCTTTTAAGCCTGTCCATTCGTAACTGCTGTTTATGTATTTATTGTATATTATTTTTAATTTCTTCAATACTTTCAATAATCGCCGCGTCTACCATTTTTATCAGAATTTCCCCCCAAAAAAACTTTGAATACTTTTTAGCAGAGAACATGTTTTACTTCAATTTCAAAGTATACAGACGTATATCGGGTTGGTTCCGAAAAAAAAATCCTTAAAATTCTGTTTAAAAGCAGGTGCTGTGTTTAAGTATGTCTACATACATATACAGATAGTATAACAGGATTTCACAAAGGAAGCTCACGCATGGAAAATAGAATGAATCTCTGAAAGAACAAAGCAGTACATTTACTTATATTGAGAGGGATGGCAATAAATAGAACAAAAACAACTTATGAAAGGTGTCTAAGTCCAAGTTTAAAATTACGCACTCGTTTTCATTAGAAACAATGTGGAAAATGTTGGCGTTGTCAACATTGCAAAGTATATTCTTGATTTAGTCAGGATTAGAGAAACATGATTGATTTTACCTAAAGTGGGTTGAAGGTCAATACATGTAACTCGCGTGTGATAACATAAATAAGATTAAAACCAATTGAAAACAAGTAAAAAAACTAAATTTTATTTGACACTAATACTTATGATACCCTAGATGAATGACCATATATTATTTCGTATCGTCACACTTGTACAGATGGAAGTTTGATTTTTGAAGTGGTTTTATTTCTAAAACGGTTCGTCGGACAGTAAAAATGATTATAACGAATATAATAACATGCCTAACTTTTCAATTCAATAAAAACGTCCAGGTCTGATCGTTTTCAATGTATATACACGCAAAAAATCGCAACATCAAGAAGGGGTTGTCCGATTTAGTTCATTTTTGAAATTTTGATTATTATTTTTATGGAAACTCTGTGTATAAAATTTCAAAATTCCACGTGGAGGCGCTCTCAGGCAGGTGTCCAATATACAGGGTGATTAGTAAAGAAGTATTCCAATGTGTGCATGTCGATTCCTTAAAGTGTTGTGATCAGCGATTAAGGATGAGCAATATTTTCATAAAACCCCTCCTTCACTCCTTAGTCTGTTATTAAATCAACGTTCACGTCTCCTTCACCGCTTTGTCTAGGTACTACTAAATTTTTATTTTTTTTATTTTTTCAATTGAGTATATTCTAGTGACTCTTCAAAAATTTTAATAAATTTTGACAGACTAAAGATATTGACATCGTTTTTTTTTTTTTTTGAAGATATCTTATTTTTTTAGACCATATCCTTATAAAGGAAATTTTTAATATCTTACCAATACAACTTAAATTAACGACAGGTCTGTAGTTAGAAATTTCGCATTTCTCGTCCTTCTTGTGCAAAGGAATAATCAAAGGAAGCTTTCACTATTTTGTAAAAATACTATAAGTTAAAGATAACAAAACAGATATGATGGACGTAACTCAATGTTTTATGAACGTGGAAGGAATGCCATCTGTCCCGCTTGATATATACTCGAACAACAGGTCTTTAGATTGAAAAAAATGTCAGCGGAAGCTTCATCAAATGTGTACAAATCATTATAATTAATATCACAGTTGTTATAAAGAAGCCACAGAGTAGTTTGACTGTTTCCAAGGGATCAACACTGTTTATGTTTCCTACTCTCAACGATTAAATACCATACACATAGAGTTCACAAACTTCAAAAATTGTTTAGGCTTCGTACATAAGGTCTACTTCAATCTATATACATAACCGTTGTACAAGTCAGTCAAGCACGAAATGTACTACTTGAAAAACAGAATCTCCTACAAGCTTTATTTTTTTTAATTTTTAAAATGCTTCAAAGAGCCATTGAACCACAGTTGATATGTCAAATCATGGTTCGAACTAACAAATGGTGCACAGTGAGTAAAATAAAGAAATAGTGTATCATGAAACAAGTTGCAGTTTTATTTTATTAATTTATAGTTACAAGCGGATAACCATTATATTTTTTTAAAGTTATAGCAACAGTTAATAAGCATTAGATGATGAAGTTACAGGATATCATGATAGGCCATACGAGAGTCTCATTAGGATCGGAAGAAAATACCAGATCAAGACCGCCAGACTACGTCAGTCCTGAAGAAATAATGTTGTCAATAAAAGATATCGTCTCCGAAAAAAAAGATAACAAGCCCACATCGTCCAAATAATTTTCCCAATTGGCATTAGGTAAATTAAAGTCACAAAGAAGTATTAATTCGTCGACTAGTATCGAAACTACAGTAAGCCTATGTTTGGTTACATGAAGCCCACATGTCAATTGTCTCAGATGATGAGTGATGTAAACTGTAGCAATAATATAATAATGTCTTTATTGTAAACCCTTATATCGCCTTAAATATAACCCAATTCTAAAGACTTGACCAATGACAAGAAAATCGTCCGCCCAGTTCGTACTCATCTAGATCAAATCACATCACATTAAAAAAGATAAAAGATCATCTAAACTTGTAAAAGGTCAACTTAGTACAAGAATACCTTTGAATTTAAAAAACTACATACAATGCCATAAAAAAAAACAACTAATCAAAAGTATTCCTTACATTCCATTTATTAAATAACAGTTTGATCTACGTTAATGCTAAATTGGCTGCAATGGCCAAGAGATTATCCCCATTGAGGATATTTATGATTTGTATTCTGGATAAGAAATTGTCTCTAAAGTAAAGGTGCCTTTGTTACAAAGGAGAACATAAAGCTGGCCCTTGTCTCCGCCTTGGACTTTCATTGAGAGTGAAGAAACTATCCCTTCCCATGAATATTAATTTTATTTGCTTTAAAGTATATGTTTGATTAAAATGGTCTCTAATGGCTTCATATTCGAGAAGCGGATAAAAACTGTGCCTTATCCCTGTTCTTGCGAGTTCTTTAGCTTTACAATATCTGAACGCCTTTTCTTTAAGCAGCATCTCTGTAATTGTTCCATTGAGATTATTCATATCCGATATTAGTTTATGCCGTTCTGCTATTTCATCCCATACCTGTAGCAAAGCAAAATATCTGTTTTTGAAACAACTTTGACATTAACTTACGTGGAAGGCGCTGTATTTCGGGTATTTTTCCAGAATTTTTCTAACAAAATTTAGATGGCATTCTAAAGTGTATAGATAAATAAAGTCTATTCCTGTTTCGAGGTGTTTGGGAAGATTCAGCACTCTTTTTAAAAAACTTAAAACTTTCTCCACCTCGTAATTGCATAAGAAGCCCCATATCTAGGCTCTATAACATAAAATTGCTCGCGTTACGCTTTGAAAGTGACTCCATTTCGGACCAAAGTTAATAATTTTATTGTTAATGAATTTATTCCAGACCGAATTCATACTAGAGATTTCCGTAAGGCTCGTATTGTGACAATGTTGGTTAAAGCTCAATTTTGGGGTTAAGACTACTCCTATGTAGACATACGAGGAAACTATATCAATCCGCTCTTCTTCTCCCTCCACCTTTTTTATAAATCATAATTTTCGATTTATCCAAGTTTACAGTGAGACCCCAAAGATCGCAGTATATTTCCAATTTATGGATCATATCTTGCATTGTTTTAGGATTATCTGAAAACAGGACGATATCATCAGCATATAATAATACCCGGATAACCTGACCATTGATTTCAACGCCACCCACCAAACTATCATAAACGTCATTTAAGGACTGACTAAATAGCCCTGCTAGACTCCTGTGAGAGTTGGGAGTTTTTTTTTCTTTATTGATTTCCGAGTAGCTTGACTAGTTTATATAGAGTGCTAATTAAGATTTACATCTTGTGTACTTAATTTGATTAATAAATAAATATGAATATCAATATTCTGACACTAATTCCCCGGTCCATACTGCCATCCTTGTATCAGAATAAACGATTGAGAGTATCTTGAGCACTTTCGTAGATATACCTAGACTGGAAAGTTTGTAAATTAGCGCCTTTCGGTTAATAGAGTCAAAAGCCGACTCGAAAGTAATAAAAAGTGTGTACATTTTTTTCTTTCCCTCCGAGTGAAGTAGATGTAGCAATATACATATACCTACGTGTAAAGGCTTGAGAGCAACAAATATAAACTCCAGATCTCCAAACTCAAAAAAGTCGATTAATATGCAATGGAATGACTCAACAAACGATACAAAAACCTTCACCTCCATAGATATAAGTATCAAATAAAAGTTCTACCCTGCCATAATTTTGACATAGAATTCTAAACTAAGACAAACATTATTATGTAAAATATTTCCATACTTTTACAAACAAGAACAAAACAACTTCATATGACTGGAATAGATTTTCAACAGAGAAAGACTTTTAAACATCCGACTTAGAACTGTCGTTGTTTCTTCCTATAGAATCGCCATAAATCCCCGTACTTTCTATAACCGCATAGGATTAAAATAGATCTGTTTTCCAACCTGGTTACCACAGAACTGCATTTCAGTAAAACTGTATACCACATAACATTCCCACAGACCATATTTAATCCATACATTGTGGCGATACTCTTTTTAGTAAACATTCTGCAACCGATAATCGTATAAACAATGAATGAAACATCGGGCAATCAAGAAAGTAAAAGACTTGGCAATGGCATGGCAATATCTACTTTAAACCCCGCAACCCTGTAATCCTTTTCTGTTCTCGAGAATGTCGTCAGAAGCACATAAACTTTATCAGAATACGACGTAGTCTTCCCCTTTCGTATCTGATAATCCTTTTATCGGGCAACATATCAAAGGCAATCATCGAAATGGCGGACTAATAAATATTTATCAAAAATGCATTAAGCCACCGGCACCGGGGCCAATCACATAAATTACCGTGGCACAATACATTTCAAAAATAAAAACACCACCGAAGTCTTGTCCAGGGAGTGCTAAGTGCACTGGGGCATCATCGGCAGCCCTGGGCCCCAGCCCCAAAAAGAGAAGGCGGAAAATACGAATATAAGAAGTCTGCCATATGCTGCTGTAGATGGAACATGTTTTGTGGCTGCTGTTTGCCGTAGTCATGCACAGAACATAATTTGAGACTTATGTTTATGTTTATGCTCGGATGCGGCTTACAGATAAAATGCTCATGATATTGACACCATGAGATACTTGTTCTCAGATTTAAGTTAGATAAATTGTCCGGGCACAGAATGTGCGATGTGCATGCTAAAATTAAAAACTAATTTCTTGTCGGCGTTCTTTATCATTACTACGCAAGAAAATTTATATACTTTCTGTGTGAAATTTCGCTAGTGGCTTATCATTACGATTTTACAAAATTTTACTTGAATATTATTGCTGTGTTCGTTTATTGTTAGAAAACCTTGGTCTAAAGAAAACTCTCAAAGGCGCATTGGGGAGAGAGAACATTTTAGTCTGTGGGTTTAAAGGAAGTTTTTGTTATAATCCTTTCATCTTACTCTTCTATGAAAATATAGCAACTCGCTGTGATCAGTATGTGCTTAGGATTTTTAGATTGTTTATTTATAAAGATTGGTTGAAATTAATTAAACAGACTTATTAATTGTTAAAAATCTGTTCGTGGTTGAAGTGTCATGATCCCATCTGAAGTAAGAAAGTCTTTCAATGAAGCTCTAATATAATAAGGCGATTGTAATTCTGAACCTGAAAAAATTAAACACGGCCGTATTTTGCATAACTATTCAGTATAGACTATCCATCATAGGTCATTGAGAAGAGAGACAGGAAGTGGATCTTCTCCATGGCAATTAAAATTTGCATCCCTCAAACAAGGAAATGAGTACAAACGTAAAACATTCTTCTCATTTATTGAAAACTTTTTAACTGCCTAGAGCATTGAGTACGGTAAATCTACAGCGCTTTCATTTTACTTTTAAATACGTATATTTCTTAACAAATCAATTATTGGGATTAAACTAAAACTTCAATTATTAAAAATAATATCCGCCAAATGATTTTCTGTAACTTGCGGACAAATTCAGACTTGTTTAATTACATTTCAATCACTTTCTAGTAATACATTTGTGATTTCTGTAAACATTTATTAGCGGCGGAAGGAGGAAGTCCTTAAAATAATAATATTATTTTCTAAAAATTGGTAATTAAATAACAAAAAAACAAGTAAAAAACTAGAATTGCTCTACGACCAATTTTTATGATACCGTAGATGGATGCCCGTATAAAATTTCGTATGGTCACCGATATGCAAGTTTGATTTTTGAAGTGGTTTTTCGCATATATTTCTAGAACGGTTCGTCGGACAGAAAAAATGATTATAACCAAATTTATAGGATTTCATATTCTGAATCAGGTTTTAGTACAATACAAATGCCTTGGACTGATCGTTTTCACAGTATACGTAAAAGGCCTAAGTTTTTATGTGGCAACACCAAGAAGAAGTTGCCCGATTTAGACCTTATTTGAAATTTTTTTTGCGAGTACAATGAGAACTCCATGTACCAAATTTGAGCTCTCTACGTTGATGGTTTATTGAAAAAATTGACGGCAGATTATGACATTCGGAAAAACTCTCGAAGGCGTTCAGGTTTCCCCTTGTGAAGTAAGCTATGTAAGAAAATCAGAGCTCTTTGCTTTAGATATACTGCCAGAGAGCATCTGAGTCGAAAAATAAAACGGATGCAATCATTAAATGCTACTCCTACTCCTCGGAGACATGTGCTATCCAATTTGGGATACATCATACTTCCAAGGGTAAAGTGTGGTAAATTTAACGCTTTAACTGGCTTCATTCTAATGCTTGGAGATAAAATTTTTGCACAAAGCCACAATCTTCGCAATCCTGCATATATTTTATGAAATTATCAGATTGCCTTACTTTTTTAAATAAATAATCTGAAAGCTTCAACCATACTTTATTTTGTTCTATTTACACGTTTTGCGTAGACTAATATCTTGGTAATTTGATAATTTACCTCATCTGTAAAATCTTGGCTAACTACAGAATATTTTTTAGAACCAAATGAATTTGAAATTTCCAATGAATCCGATCAATATAAAAAAAACGCAGCTAATGAGAGTTGCGCAGCAAATTGTAATTTGTATTAGTATTTTGATAAACAGTAAACAGTGAGGATTCAAATTTAAATTTCGGCAAATTATTTTTCACAGTAGTTTTAAAATCGCAACTGACTTTGTGTTCTCTGTGTACCATGAAAATTTTAAATTTTTTATATAAATAAAATATAATTTAAAAATTTCGTTAAATTCAAAGCGAGCTCTATATGACTTTTGTGAAGTACTTATTGAGTGAAGGGAAAAACTATTTGCTATTTTTGCCTGCGGATTTCGAAGTGAAGACTTTTTAAGTAGTTTTCTTTATATTTTCTTTCCCCTTTTTAGTCTTAAATAACTATCAAAATATTCAAAGATATATGATTAAGGAATTTCAGAACAAGAAAAAAATTTGTCCGAAGACAGTTTCATAAATTTATTATATACTTTAATTAAAAACAAAAAATATGGGTCCAAAGTGACAGTCGATTCCAAGGGTATTCAATAAAGATAATCAATTCACATTTATTCCAAAAGCTTTTGAACTTTGATGGAATGTTGGGTCAGGTAAAAGAATAAATTAAATTTTGGAATCAGCACATGCCCGTAACATGCGAAAAAAAATGGGAAAACAAAAAATTCTTCAGAACTTTCATAAAAAAAATCAAAAGTCGTGTAAAGGAAAGTAATAAATACTTATAAATTCCTATAAATAGGACTGATGGTTTTCACAGAATGTATAAAAAACCTATTTTTTTGTATGGCAACACCAAGATTTAGTCCATTTTTGTAATTTTATTTGCTAGTACAACAAAAACTCCATGTGGCGAATTTCAGCTCTCTACGTCGACGCGTTCTCAGGCAGTGTCCAAATATTTAGTGGAAAACGAAATTTTTGTATGGCAACCCCACTAAGGAGTTGCCCGATTTGTCTCATTTTCGAACTTAATTTTACTTTTTTTTTGTAACGCCCGTGTACAAAATTTCAGCGTTTTAAGTATACGCGTTTTGTTCTACCAGCATTATTTCAAGGTGTTACAAACGGAATGACAAACACCCTATAGATTTCATCTAGGGTATTAAAACATTGTTAAAATTCCAAAAATTTGACATCGTTGTGCAATGATCTCGAAATGGAGGGTAAGAAAAATCTTAAACCCTTTTATCTTGCGAATGACGCACGTATCCCCATCCCTTTCCACTATATACGAATCTTTTTGTTTTCATGAGAGAAATCACCTGGTAAATGATATTAATATGGGACACCCTATAATGTACTCTAATCACTGTAATCCTGATTCAAGCACTGAAGTGAAAAGGAATGATAATACTGGAACTTCTATTCAAGTGTTGTTATTGTGAATTGCAATGGAAATGTGAATTTTGTAGACAAGATTGATTAGAAAAAGTCACAAGTAGCATAGAATATTTGCTTTTCCACAAAGCAACAGTTGTAAATATTCTTGTTATTCATAAGCTAAGTATAACACACACCATCTCAAACAAATTTGACAAAAATTTCCGAAATACACAGGTAATACTCGGAAAAGCACAAAATCAAAAGACATTAGAGCTAATTGGCAATGTAATGCCTGCCAGGCTCTACATTTTTTTGTATCGAGATCAAAAAGTTGTTTTCAACAAAATTTCCAACGAATACTAAAGTATGTACTTATATTCCTTTTACCTTTTAATTCTGTGGTATCAGGTATAGACCAACCAATTATATTTATAAAAGAAAAAAAAACTCAAAGTTGTTTTCTTTTACGAAATTCTTGTAGAGCACCTTAAGAAATCTAAATGAATAAAATCACCACGTTTGTTTGTACTTAGCAGAGATGAAGGTGAAAGTTAAATGTTTGTTCAGTCATTATCGAAAATATTTGTTTTCTGGGAGAAAGGTGTCTTTGGGGAGTGAAGTTAAGAAGAGAATCCTACAAGATACTAATGCTTTAGTTGGTAGGACATAGAAACAGTAATGAAAAACATATTTAGGCTCGAATCTCGCTTTATTATGTTTTTGTTTTTTCTGATTCTCATATATTTTGTAAGGCTGTTTGTTACTTTCTTAAAATAAGAGAATTTTAGTTCCTTTCTCTAAATGCATGCGTGCATATTGTCCCAGCTAGTTATACTGATTTGTTATTCGTTCCTGTAAATTTGGAGTCAAAAAAAGACTGCTCTTCTGATCGATATTACCTAGTTGTATGGATCATAAGCCATCGGAACAAAATCGAAGGCGCACATTGGTTCTTTTATCAAAAGTCGTCAGTTATTATGCCAAGGTCTCCATATTACGGTGCACCAATCGATCGTATCGAGTCTGTTCAGCAGAACTTCCTACGATTTGCTCGAATAATTCATTAATTCTTCCACCCTATGAGGATTGAGGATCACTTGAAGCTTTTAAATATGAACTCGCTTGAAAAACGTCACATTAGTAGACACAAGAAGCTTACCTCTGTTGTATGTTAACTCATCGAGGTCTAACTTTAGCATGTACGAACCTATTAATCGCATGTGTATTACTGTTAATAATACGTATGAGCCATTTTGTTGTTGACGCTTCTAAGCATGTTTTAAAAAAGGTCTATATAATACTTAATCTTTTTTGTTTAATGTTTTTGTGCATTGCATGTAATTTCATCCAGTGTTTGGTTTATGTTGAGTATAACATATTACTAACACCGACTAAGTGATGAAATGCATGTAACTGTTGTTGACCGTTCACTTATTAAACGCGTTCATTAGGGTGCCTCCAAAAAATTATGATTTTGAGATTGTAATGGCACATTTCAACCAAGGGCTTATAGTAGTTTCACACTCGTTTTATTCGGCCTACTTCCCTATCTTAAAAAATATAATAAAAGAAGGAAGGAAGCTCCTACTCAGTTAACCTCTTCCAAATGGCCAGCTTTCAATAATATTTTTATGAAGAGTTTCAATCTCAGAAATGTGTCATTAGGACGAAAAAATAGCATGTAGTAAATGCAAGTGAACCGAGCAGGCTGATTTTTGATATTGTGTTGGGGAGGAGAGGTGGGGGGGGGGGGGCTGCTTAATAATGCTTACTTGAAACTGTCGATCAAGATTTCCTATGAGCTTTCTCCGCCATTTTGAAAAAAGTTGTAAATTTGTTTTTCTTTTTGCGATAACTCGCCATTTCGTCATGATACGAATATTGCGTTTATTTTCCTTTTTATTGCCTTTTTTATGCCGTATAAATTGAGTCATATGAATTTTTTAACTAGAGTTGATCGTTGTTGAGATATCGGTCGAGAAGAGACTGTAACTTGTTTTTTGTTGTTTTCTTCTTTATCGTGATACATATCGAAAAAAAATCCATTAGCAAACTGGTAGAGCATGCCAATACCTGCAGTTTTTTTTTTATGAATCACACGCATGAACTTTATTAACAAGTGGGTACATGTTTTTGTGTTGTAGAAAGTGAAAATGAATGGAGGTCCGTTTTTGATATACATACATATATATATTTTATCGTTTCAATGATCCTGGTTCACTGTCCTCCTGCTCGGAATACTCATCGAATTGTACAGATTCTTCAGCCACATGAGATGATTCATCGATGATTGAATCATCCTCAACATAGTTGTTAAGCAGGTTGTCGACTTTGGCTACGTTGCTGCATGTTTGCCCATTGCAATTGAGGCAAATAATGGAATAAGCAACTACTTTTCTGCACCCAGAGGCAGTTCTGCATATTCTCTTGCACTTGCATGATAAATAGTTAAATCGAAAAGTTTCGAAATTTGGTGGTTTTCAAAAAAATATTCCAGCGATAAGGTCGGCTATTGGAGGGAAGCTAAAATTTTCAAAAGTGATAGTAGACACTAAAAAAATGCTAGAAAATGAAATTAAGGGTGCTATTTGATGTTAACAATAATAAAAAAAAATAGAATCCATTTTTATATTTTCCCCAAGAGTCCCCGAGAGTCATGTCACGGAGGGAAGGCGAAACTGTAAAACTTGTTTGTTTTTGTGGTAAACCCTTGGTCATCCCGAGAGTATTTTATTGTAATCTGTAGTCGCGGATTTTGTTTGCGAGAAAAAAATAAAAGAAACAAAAAGATGGGAAAAGAGACAAATTTGGAAAGGGCGGAAGATAACAAAATAGTATAGAAAAAAAAATTAAACCGGGGAAAGTGAATAGAAAACAAGCATTTTTTAAATATTTGTAGCTCTAGTTTATTTCCATGGTTGGTTCGTTTTCGATAAAAAAAATATATATATTAATTCTTCACATAGTGCTCATTAGTGAGTGGTGTTGAATTCAATTTTTCACTAAAAATTGAATATCGCATTTATGAAATCAAGGAGTAAAGCAATAATCTGTGACCAATTCGAAAGTATTTGAGAATTTTAACCTCCGAAATGAGATTTCATGGGGCTCAAAACAAATCTTAAGTTAATCCAGGATCCCCTAATATACTCGAATTATTAGAAAATGATGGAGGTAGCTACACTAGAACATGAAAAGAAACTCTGGATCTTTTTGCATAGAAACACTTTCCAGGATCTGTAGTTAGTTGGGCTGAAGAGGGCCACAACAGTCTTTCCCCGGCAGATGACTCTCATCCCAGGAGAGAGGACTGGCGTGCCGCTAACAGGATCTTCACACCGCATTCACTTAAATGGGACATAAATTCATTTAAACCATACAAGTCGCCGGGTGAAGACGAAATCTTCCCCGCTCATGGATGAAGGTAAAGGTAATATATATAGCTAAGGCAGGAGGCAAACCTGGGCTGGGCTTCACCCCAGGCTGTATCGTCCCATAGGTCTGACCTCGTGTGTTCTAAAAGCAAAAATAGTGGAAGGCATACCAGAGACGGAGCGCTAAAGAGCACAACAGAAATAGCTTTACTAAACCTTAAAAAAGTTATAGAAAAAGTCATTGACAGCAGAGAAATTGCCCTTTGCTCCTTTCTAGACCCTGAAGGCGCATCTGATAACCTAAGTTAAGTCAATAATGCCTGAATTGGTTAGACATGGAGTGTGTCCAACACACAACAGATGGATTGAGACAATGCCTTCCAGTAGGATAGTTAGGATGGAGCTGTTTGGAGAGACACTGGAGGCTCACATCCCCAAAGGGTGTCCCCAACGGGAATACTATCTCCACTTCTGTGGTCCCTGGTAGTTGATGACCTGTCTGTTCAACTAAAGAGCCAAGGCATTGAATCGCAGGGTTACGCTGATGAGCTTGTTATCATTATCAAAGGCAAATATAAGCGCTTGCTTACTAGAAAGCTTCAAGAAGCCCCAAGCCTTGTTCAAGATTGGTCTATTGTACACAAACTATCGGTCAACCGTAGCAAAACAACAGTTATACCCTTTACCAGAAGAAGGATAAGGAGGAATTTAAAAAGTCCTACTAGCTAAAAAATGTTCTTATTAACACAAAATGTTCCTGATGTTCAGGCACACACTCAAGGCTCTATCTTTTACCAGAGCAATGCAATGCCTCGCTCCAACATAAAATCCACGATGCCTCGACCTGATGTAGGAAAACCATCAATTTTTTGTTAGCAATTTACTGGAAATTTTTTCTTTGAATTTATACGCATCTTTGAAAGCCAATAACAATTTTATTATCGTAGACGCGTAAATATGCAATAAGAAACTTTTTTTTTTTAATTTACAGAAAATGTTTCGGTAGAATCTTTATTCACTTTGGTAGATAATTGGAGTTATTTTCAGATACAATACTTTCATATGTGCCATCGTCGGCCTCCAATTGCCAATAATCATTCATTTCTTCTGCCGTTGTCAGCCTCCAATAATGTATAAAACTTCTAAGGTACAAATTTCCAGTAAATTTCTAAGAAAAATTCACAACAAATTTCTAAGAAAATATTGAGGGATTCCTATATCAGGTTGAGGCATCGTCGATTTTATATTCGATCAATACGTTGCAAAGTTTTTAATTATCTCGCAACATGTATCTGACTTCTGGTTTTCAAATTTTCTATTCGATTCATTATCTGTATATTTACTTATTTATGATAGAATGGTTATTAAACACAACCCTCTGTCTGCCTCTCAAAATAAAATTACCAAATAGGGAGCAAATAGATAAAAATCTAGAAAACCAAACCTTAGTATTGTACACCGACGGGTCTAAAACCAGAAAAGCAGAAATATATAGTATAAACCCAAAAGCTTACATTTATCATTCAATTCATTGAAAACGAAGCGATTCGCTTTGCCCCAAGCGAGGATATTAGTAAGGTATTCAATGATGTAATCATGCAATCTCGATTGACAGAAATGGAATTCCCTCTGGAGTCTATCACAAGAGTATGCGAGATCAAGGGTACTACCATCGGTTCAGAAAAAAATTCATTAAGAATTGCAAAGACTTCTATTCTTATGTTCCGATCTATGTTTAGAGTTGCTAATTCGTTGAAATGACCTTCTTCCATTGTGAACCCTTGATAGGTTTTGAGACGACACAAAATGGAAAATGAACTCTCATTTGGAGTTGTTGTCACAGGCAATAACGTCATAATTTTCGAAAGTTTTTGGACATTTGAGAATGCATCTTTACTGCAGATATCAAGACTTTAGAGGCTCTTGTTAATTGTTTTATCTGAAATTCGGCCCCGCCAGATCTTGATTTCAGTTAAGTTGTCGTGTAAAATTGAAGCGTAATTTTAAGGTTTTCATTCGATCCGGAAGAGACATTAGAAGTTTGACAAACCGTTGTAATTTGTCGAAAAAATGGTTCTCTAGATGAGTAATGAACAGATTAAAGTATAGTATGAAGTCTGACACATGGTAATATTGCTCAATTGCGTCAGTCATTGCATTGCACCCTTTGTTTAACAGATGTAAGCTTAGCTTCGCAATGGTCATACCTTTCGCTTTTTGGAAAATCGTCCTGACACTCTCTGCCGCTTGCTTTCTTCTATACTCAAGTTCGGTCTTTACAGTATCTGCCAGTGTGATAGCATCTGTTCAGTTTTGATTTTCTGTTTGCAAAGCTCGATTCAACGAAAATGTCACAAAGTGTACTAAATGAAGAACCAGTATCGATACTTGAAAATTCATGGTTTTGATGGCGAGAGTAATTGAAAAGCAGCAGAGACGTGGTTGTATATTATTTCCATATCGAAATAATATCCAGAGCATTAATGACCGCAGACTGTAAATCGCTGTAAGTTGCCACGTACTCATTCCAGTCCACACACTTTGTCGCACAAAAATTTTCTAGGTTTTTCTTCTTTCTTCTTCCTTTTTTTCATTATACCGTCTTGCAGAATAAGCTGTCTTTTAGAGTATTGAAAAAATTGTGAGCAGTTCCAACAGATCCCAGACAGTTTTTTATCGCAAGATGAACTGACCGCTAAATTAAAACTATGACCAGGGACCAGCACAATGTGAATTTACTGCCAAAGAATATCTATTTTCTATTTTCAACTTCCCAAAATGCGTTTACGTGGAACAATTTGCGACAGCGGGTTGCATCACTACTTCAGAAGTACTATGTGGCCGTGAATATCGCTGCGATGCACTGCGAACAAATGCATTCTGTTGAATTTGTATCATGATTGCGTTAACACGAAGAACTGTACAAATACTAAATTATTATTAATTTCGAATTATCGGCATTATGTAAGCTAATTAATTTCCCAAAATTCCAGAAATAACCAAATTAAGCGGACTGGTTGCAGCAAAAATACAGGTGTCTTTGTCTTCCAATTTGTATATCAGTGTATGCTACTTAAGCATTATTTTAGGAGCAATGGCGGAAAGTTAGGATATGTCTTTTTCTTTTTTTGCCTATATTTCGGTCCTTTGTTTGGGCCATCTTCAGGGCATACAATACTGCAATAAAGTACATATTTCGTCATCATGGGCGCTTTTGGTTATTATTACATGGATATTGTGTACTTACATACAATTAATTCTTCTTTACATGTTTAAATCAATGTTCTTATTAAATATTGCACACAGAAACTAAGTAGAAAGGTAAAAAGCTATCACAGTCAATAAAAATATATGAAAATAAATTAAATAAATAAATAACTAAATAAATTAACATTAAACAGATCGGTGTGTACGTCGTCAGTATACTAAATATTTTGTAGGATGTGTTGTCAGTCAGAGGTGCTTATACTGGTGGTTTATATATGATGTGTCGACTTTAAAATTAACTGCCTCCGGTTTGTGGTATTGTATATACATATAGGGACTCTATGTTTTTTCTTCTTTTCCAGTATTTTTCTTTGTTAAGAATTGTAACATTGTCAAAATTAACTTTATGCTTCTCTTCCATCGCATGTTGAAGGCATGCTGTCTTGTAGTATCTAGGTGCTTGATTATCGATGCATCGCGTAGCTGACTTGAAGTCGTTTTTATGCTCCCTCATCCTGGTTTTAATATCCCTACCTGTCTCACCTATGTATGTGCGTCCGCATTCACAATCCACCTTATACACTACACCGCAGCAAGGTGTATCTATTTTTGTTTTAGTGTTACTAAAGAGGTTGCTTAATTTCCATGTTGGTTTTAGTCAATTTTAAAGTCGACACATCATATATAAACCACCAGTATAAGCACCTCATTAATACACACAAAGAAAAGGCACGGAATTAACTGACAATACATCCTACAAAATATCATAGGTATTTAGTATACTGACGACGTACACACCGATCTGTTTAATGTTAATTTATTTATTTAATTTATTTTCATATATGTGTCTATTATTATTTTTGTTTTTATTTTTATTGACTGTGATAGCTTTTTACCTTTCTACTTAGTTTCTGTGTGCAATATTCAATAAGAACATTGATTTAAACATGTAAAGAAGAATTAATTGTATGTAAGTACACAATATCCATGTAATAATAACCAAAAGCGCCCATGATGACGAAATATGTACTTTATTGCAGTATTGTATGCCCTGAAGATGGCCCAAACAAAGGACCGAAATATAGGCAAAAAAAGAAAATAAATAAACGTTCACCAGGTCGTTAAACCCATCTTTTTATTCACTACATAAAATCTACACGACCAGCATTCAGTTTTATATGTGTTTTTCTTATTTTTGTGAATATTTCTCCCTTTAGTTATCATCATTAACTGCTGTCAATGAAGTTGTCACTGGATTCGATGTGACTTCAATCCCCAGCTGATAACTAGGTTTCTGAGAGAGCAGACGATATAGCTCTCCTATATTTAAAATCAGATTCATAGTGCAGCAAGACTGCAGTAAATATTGCATGTAAATGGGCAGGTCAGTAGCCGTTCAGCTGATCAGCTGCAGGACATAAGTAGTGTCGAGAAAGTGTAATTACTATAAAGATATAAACTACCTATGCACATGTATAGAGCTTGTATATTAGAAATCCTAGCTATAGTTTAATGAGTTATAACGAGTAAACGTGTTTTTGTGTGCTCCGACAATTTCTGTAGTCTATTTAATAGCTCCGCTAGTTATAACTCGGCTTTGGTTATAATTCCTACACGTAATTTTCGTTTTTCTTTGCCAATTTATCTTGCTGAAGATGTCTGTAAAAACAAGAAATAATTCCGCTAAGTCCAAGGGCAATCCCCTTCGTGATACCTCTGAATGATCCACACCAGCTGCAGTAGGTAATTCTATGCCATCATCGAGCAATTCTATCAGGACTACAGCTGAGCCCACTGATTGTGTGTATGTGTGTCATTTGAATCACTTTAAACTCGACTGGACCTGTATCTTTGTGAAAAATTTACGAATTTGCGGGCCAGCATTGATACTTTATTAGATAAACTCATCAGTGAAATTATGTGTGACCTCAAACGGGCAATCTCAACGATGAAGTCAAGCTTCTAAATAAATCGCTTATTGACCTTAAGTCATCTTGCACTAAGTTGTAAATGGAAAATGAAGATCTAAATTGTTTTCAACGATCTACTGATGTCATAATTAGGGATATTTCAGTAATCCCAGATGAAAATGCAAATTCCATTGTACTAAATATTTCATCGGTCATTCAACGTCAATTATTAACGTTCTTTGAGGCCGTTCAATCAGGTTTTCGAAGCAACATAGCTGTGAGAATGCCCTTCTGAAGGTTTTAATGGATATTATCGAATCCTTAAATCTAGACGATTTTACTATCCTTGTCTTATAGGATTTTAGTAAGGCTTTTGACTCAGTACATCATAATTGCCTCCTTTATAAGCTTTCGGATTACTTCAATGTTTTCTCTTCAGCCATTAAGCTGATCAGAGGTTTTCTTATCTGTAGACAAGAAGCAGTCAAAGTTATAGACTCTATATCGAAGTTTGGAGACCCCTCCTGTGGAGTACCCCAAGGATCAATCCTAGGTCCTCTCCTATTTAGTCTCTATATCAATGATTTGCTTGAGGTAATTAAGGACGCCAACATTCATCTATATGGTGATGATGTGCAAATTTACTTGAGCAGACCAATTAGGATTCAAGAAGATTGTATCGCTCGTGTAAATGAAGACTTAACGAGAATTTATAACTGGTCGATAGCTAATAAACTACCACTGAACCCTAGCAAGTCTGTGTATATTCCGATCTATAGACCTTGAGGGGTCAGAGCTACCACAGGCTACTTTAAACAAGCCCTTCTCTAGCTCTGCATAACATTTAGGTGTTCACGACGAACACACAATTTACTTGCTACAATCATGTTACCAATATCTTAAGCAAGGTATATGGGTCCTTAAGGCAGTTGAGAGTCAGTGGGTATTTATTATCAACAGATTTGCGACTGAAACTGGTACGTAGTTTGATTCTTTCCCACTTTATGTATGGTACAATAGTTTATTTCCCAAGTTATATTCACGCTGCCGTCGTAAATTGATAGTTGTATTCAATGACTTTACTAGATATATTTATAATTTAACACGCAGGGCCCAAACCTCAATGCAAGTTAATTCAGTCTTTGGACACTCTCTTGTTACCCATCTTGCTCATCGTGACTTGTATTTTCTTTATAAACTAATTCATAAAAAAGACCACGATATCTTTACAACAAGCTACAATTCTGAGTCTCTCAAAGAAGTTTAAACATTCTTCTGCCACTCTGTCAATCTCATTTCGGAGAGCGCTTTTATTTTGTCCAAACTACACGCAACTACCGTCCAATATATGTAGCGCGAGCTCTGGCGGAATTTTCTTGAATTGTTAAGCTCTCTGGAGCTTTATTATGTACATTTCATGGTTGCTTAATTTTAATCTTAATATTAACTTTTATTTAGTACATATCCTTCTTTGTGTTTTTCTAGAATCTACTTGATTTTTTTTTCCAATTTTTTTTCAATTTAGCACATTTAATTTAGCTTGCTCAATATACTTATTAAGTTTTGTTTTTTTATCACTAGCCTAACCTGTAGATCTGTATTAAATAAGATCTTTATACAGTTGACCGACATAAAGTATTATTGTTTTTGTTGTTATTGTTATAAAGAGCCAAAGTGGAATCACTTTTACAGTAAAAAATAGTTCCATAAAGTGAGTGGCAACAATTTGTGCTACAAAGCTTAGGTATTACTCGATAAGATTAAGGAAAGCTCCACCTTGGAAAACGTTGATAAGTTTTGTATCCAATAATTGCAGGTAGGTTTTCTTCCCTAAACTGTAGGAAATATTCCTTAAAATTTCTCTTTTTTTTTCCTTAAATTCCCTAAAATGTAGGGGATTTTCAAATTTGTTTGTTTTTTTCCCTAAATTGTATGGAATATTTCCTAAGATTTAGAAAGCATTCCCTAAAATATAGAGAATAGGTGATAGCACCACACTCCACCATAGATGATAGAAAACCACCACTTTTAAAAAACATCAAAATGCGCTGAATAGCTCATTTCATATAGCCCATACTATACTAAGTAGTACGGAAGCTATGTTTGTGCGCTGGGCACGCTCAAACAAAATATTGAAAAACAATATATGACTTGTTTTCAAAAACAGTGTGTGAATTATACAAACGGAAATATATTTATTTATATTTATTATAATATATTAAATGTACTCTTACTTATATCCAAGAGAGCTTAACATTTCGGGAATGAATTTAACGTACTTTATAGGTTTTTGTGGTGCCAAATACTTCAATTCATTGAATGTTCCATTGATTTGGGATAAATCAAATTGATTTTCTCTTTCTATCAGAGAAAATGTAATTTATTTTTAAGGAAAAAGGAGTTCCTCAATTTAGGGAATAGTCCTACTTATTTTTACAATGTAGTAACAGTTATCGATTTTTCATCAAAATCTGATCCAATTACCCCCTCCCTCGAATTAATATCTTCATCAAAACTCCTTCTAACTTTTTGCTTATGGAAAAGCTATAAACCTAATTGAAATGTTCATTATCTTAAAGCGAAATCGGAACATGAGCTTTGAAAAAAAATTTAAATTGGACTTTTAGCCTGCGAAAATACAAAAACACTCAAAACTGTGACTTGTGATTTTGCTCAGCCACGAAGTCAACTATAATTTTCTCATAATTTTAATAAAATATGAATTCAAATTAGACCACACTGAGGAGTCAATATTTCCGTACGAATTTAGTTTAGACATTAGGAGAATTTACAAGGACTTGATCACTTTTTTAAAAGAAGACAACTATATAGCTTAGAACTACCTTTTCATATACTAGCATCTGAGACTAAAGAACCATTTCAATTGTAAAAAATTATTATTTCAAGCAAATATTTTTAAATCTGACCTCTGTACTATCACAAAAGTTTTCTACAAATATGAATAGGTACTCTTCACTATGCCCATTGGTAAACAATGAAATTACCCGTGAACATTACTTGCATCCTAAACCCACAACAAACCAGTCAAATCTTTTATAAAAATTTAAAAGCCATAGACAATTTCAATGTCGCCGGACAAATGAATCTGGAAATATTAATTCAATTCCGAAAACAACGTTTTCCACTTAAAGTTAGTTTCTGAATGTAAACAGAATCATTTCAACAGAACAAAACAATTTTGACAGAATCTCACCATTTAATAAAGCTGCAGATATTCTGCCTGCATCCATGCTCATCACACGAAATGTCACTCCTTATAAAACTCGGAAAGTTTTATCAAGTCTCCAAGTTCTGTCCCCTCAGCAATACTATTTCGCAATCAAAACGAATTCAATTAAGCCGCTACACGGACTCATTATGGATTCATAATTTGTTGGTTCTCGTCCTTGTGTATCTCTCTAAATCATTCTCCAGTGTCACAACCGCAACTCTACACCACTCACTCTACCAGAATACACAAAAGTGAAAAGTTTGAAAAGTTCAAGTTAAATGCGACGTCTTGATATTATTACTTAGAAAAAGCCTTACAGAATGGGCTGAGTAAAATCTGAAAATTTTGAAAAGGTCTGGAAAGTCGACTAATTGCGGCTTAAATTAGTTGAAAACTTTATAATGCTTTTTGTGGTTTGGAAAACTAGAAAGCGGTTTTCGATGTTTTCTCCACAAGTGAAAGTTTAAGTTAATTTCAAAAGCAGCGGGTAGGTGAACGTAGTATTTTGTACTATGAAAGGGTTTTGAGGAAGCTGTACACATATAATTTAATTTACTATCGACTTTATCACCTAATAAGTCATTTTATAATCCCGTATGCGTTAATTAGTCAAAAAAATAATTTTATTTATTAAAATCTTATCACAGAGAGAGTTCACTCGTAATGTCGAAATTTAGAGTTGCAAAAAGGCTGTCAGTTTGGAAATAAGTCCGATTGACTAGAGAAACTTTGATGGATGTTCCATCAACAACATTCTTTAGAGATATTCATTGAAGGCATTTGATGATTATGATCAAGACATTCGTTAGGTAGCTTGATAAATTTGTGCCTCCAATAGCAGCATTTTTGAGGAACAGACTACGTTCTCTATATCTGCACCATTTCCCACGAACCATATATCGGAATTGTGCCTACTTTTGTCAGCTTAAATTCCTAAGTTGGAAGAATTTGTTTGCATTTCTAATTTGGTAAACAACTAAGAAAAATTAATTTACATTACTCCAGTGCGACTTCAAAACAGTAGAATTAAAGGCCTGGAGTAGAAGAAGACTTCAGAAGACTGCAGAAGAGACAAAACTTATGGGGAATTCTTTTCACCTGAACTGAACCGTAACTAGTTCGGTTCCTAAACCTAAAATGTTTCCTTCACCTCACTGACACAGAACTGGCTCCGCACGTATGTTCTTTAAACAGTGAGCTTAAACGGGCCATTTAGAACTAGTTTTATGTAAGTCGTCCTACGTAGAACTAATATGAAGTGGTGTAAACATGCCGCATTACGAAAAACTAATCCTACTTTAATCCGGTATTTGATGCGGTATTGACCTACAAAATTAGTGTTAAACGTAGGCGTTATGTTCATTCGTAGAGAGAATTGTTCTGTTGTTTCAATGACAATGAGTGGAATTAAGAATGAAAAAAGTGCGACTGGTCAGAGGGAGGGAAAAATTCTTTTATAGACTTTCGACTTATTGAAGAAAGTGTTCCATCTGCAATAGATCGTAAAAAAATTAGAAATTTGGAAAATGTAATTTTTTTCTTATGCTGTATTCTCTTGTGCACACCGTATGCAAAAAATTAAAATATAATTTCCCATTTTTCTCGTGAAGAAGTAGACAGAGTTGTCAAATTTGACAACTGTCAAAGCTTTAATACGAGTGAACTAAACGGCAGCCGGATTAGTCCTACGTAAGTCGACTTACGTAAAACTAGTATTAAACAGCTGCGGTCTAAACGTACTCAGTGATTCTATATTCAGTTTCTGCATCGGTTTTGAACTATCTTGTTCCATGAAAACTTTTGGTTACGGTTCGGAATCAAACGTCAAATCGAAATTATTTGTAATTAAAGTGGGGAAGTGTGGATATTTTGTTGAAGTGCAATTATTTTATTAGAGTATTTTATTTTTTCATTAAAATCATAATGGATGAACATTTTCAGGAACTCTAATTGCTTGCATTCTTTTCAGATTGTCCCCGTTCGGGACAGAGTTAAGCTCGGTGGAGATCTGACAGCTTCTGGTTCAGTTCATTGCTTGTTCGGTTATATGGAAAAGAATTCACCATAAATGTGGGAGCGTAAGGCTAGATGAAAAAGCAATTAAATTCATCAAGAAAGATGGTTTAGCCGGAAAAAATAATTGAACTCGAAGTCCACAAAAATAAGTAAAATGGTTCGACAAATGTACCGACAATAGCGCCCAACAAGAGGAACTTTACCACCTAAATGCAATAGAACGTAGGACGTATCGAGTTGGGACATGCAATCGATGAGAGCAATCCAAATTAACCTTCAATATGTAATAGAAGCAACGGACAAACTCTTCCTTCTTGTGAGGGATCAAAGTGCTGATATTGTCATAATCCACGAATCATGTGTCAGATATTTTGGTAAAGAAATACAGATTTTTTCAGTATCTTTCTTTGAGTAACTACTGTTTTTCTACTTTAGACGAATAATTCAAAAGTAGATTTATTACTCGGTACTACTTGATACCGGAAATCATCTTCTTGCTAGAAATTTGACGATAGCGGTTTTTAAAGAAATACTCAAATACGTGTGATTGTGCGACAGGCAATGGAGACTGATGTTGATCAGCTAATTCGAAGTAAAAATATATCTAAGTAAATAATGAAAAATAGTTACTTTACTGGAATCATGATATTTACCTAGAAGTAATTGAACCGAAAATTAAAGTTAAGGTTGAGGACTAGGCCAGTAGGACCATACGGACACTACGACTAGAGTTGATCTATTGTGTCCCGCCTAAGGTGGTTAGGCTAAATTAGGATTATTGCCCTTGGGGTTATATTGCAAATCTTTTTTGGAGAGATAAGTGTTTCTTCGGTGACTTTCAACCTTAATGCTGCAAGCATGGGAGGCTTAAATATAAAATGTTTCGTGGTTTTATTTTCCTCTCCACACAGTCGACACAGTTCACTGTGGGATTTGTTAATCTTCTTCAAATCTTCAAAAGATGATGGAGGGGGCCATGTACAGTGATTGTATTAGTAAACAGCCTGAGCAATTGTCTGCTAAGATCAATTATTTTGGGCATCCATACGAAGTTACATACGGGTGTTCATCTAGGGAATTTCAAGAATCGGTGTTATACCAACTCTTGCTTTTTTTCGTGTTGGTCTCTATTATTGTTCTTTATTGCATTCCGTTAGAGCTTTTTGGTTGGCCTTCCATTGTTGAGTTGCTTTAGATCTGTTGTACAACTTTCTCAGACGTCTCCATAGCTTGCAGAGCTGTATATACCTCCAAGGGACCTTTTTTTTTCCTGGCTTGGTGATGACAAGACAGCCGTCTTCTTAAGCTTCGATAACCGTTACTTGAAGTTGGTATGCTAGAAGATTCACTTCACTGGTGGATTGAATTGCCTCAAATAAGGCTCAGCCTCCTGGATGTGAGAAACGTCGTATTAATACTCTACAAATTATCCTTCCTGAATGTTCAGTTCTCCGAACCCAAAGTTTACTAAGATGTCACTAACCTTAATTTGTTTCCATTTCCAACAGATGTTGGTTGTGTCGCTTGGTAGCGCGTAACACTGCCCACTTCTTAAAATTGTTCGTCTCGAACAACAGGTGGTCCACTGTCTTGATGCTCGTAGTATTTACACAGATGATCCAGGTGAACGATTTTCCATTTGCCTCTTGAACCACGCTGAATCCTGTATATTACGTCATTAATTCTAGTCACTACTGAATACGGCCCTTCCCAGTATTGTTGTAATTTTGGAGAACGTCCCTTACGTCGTTTCGGGTTGTACAGCCAAACTAGGTCACCTTCATTAAGTCCTGCTGAATTAGCTCGTAAGTCATATCGGGTCTTCATCCGATCGGTATTTACTGCTAATTTTGCTCTCGTTTCCTCGTGCACATCAGCAAATCGTTGTATAAGCTCCGATACATAGTCATCTGCTAACTTTCGTACGCCTCTGGGTGCACCAAACTTGAGGTCGCTTGACAAACGCACCTCACTTCCGAATACAACTTTAGCTGGAGTTTGTCCGGTCGTGTTGTGAGCAACTGATCGGTAAGCCATTACGAACACGGGAATATGTCGATCTCAATCGCGTTGATGATAGTCGACTACTTTCTTAAGATGCTCAACCAACGTTCTGTTGAGGCGCTCTACCATGCCATCAGATTGTGGATGCAGAGGAGTTGCTCTGGTTTTTCTTATTCCTAGCATTTTACACATATCCTGGAAGGTCCGTGATTCGAAGTTCCGTCCTTGATCAGAATGAAGTTCCTGAGGTACACTAAATCTACTGACCCATTTCATTATTACTTGCTCCGCAAATGTGGTTGACTCTTGATGAGGGATTGCATAAGCTTCAGGCCATTTACTGATATAGTCAATAGCAACTAATATATAACAGTTACCGTTATCTGTTTCTGGAAAAGGGCCAGCGATGTCTACGGCTATCTTTTCAAATGGTAGTCTACATTATACTTATGCATTTCTCCTCGGCTTCTGTGTGGTGGTCCTTTGCAAGAAGCACAGATAGATAGATTTGCGGCACCACTCCTCAACATCCTGTCGCTAATGTAACCAATAAAATCTTTCACGTGTTTTGGCAATTGTTTTATTCACCCCCAAATGTCCTCCAGATGATCCACTGTGCATTTCTTCTAGAACATCTTTGACCTGGGATGCTGGGACGACTATATGCATTCGGAATGACTCGCCGGTTAGTTGATTCCCACTTGCGTTTTAATATACCACATTCAACGTGAAGAGAATTCCATTGAGCCCAGTAGCTCGTCAGTTTCTCACTCCTCTCCGAAATTTCTTTCCATTGTGGTTTTTCCATGCCTTCTTTCCAAGCAAGAATGGGTGATATGTCTGGGTCTTTTCGTTGTGCTGTTCTCAAGCTATCATTTTCCCAGCCTGTCGATGGTTCCACAGTTATCAGCTGTATAGTTGCCTTGGTTTCTTTTTCTTCCACCCGAATGCAATATTTGCATTCAACTTTGCATGGACGTCGTGACAGGGCGTCTGCATTTCCATGGATACGTCCTCTTCGGTGTTGCATTTCAAAGTCATAAGCTTGTAGTCGCTCTATCCATCTCGCCACTTGCCCCTCAGGTTTCTTAAACTGCAAAAGCCATTTAAGCACTGCATGGTCAGTGCGGAGGATAAATTTCTGCCCGTAGAGATATTTATGCAAATGCTTGGTTCAGTTTACAATAGCAAGTAGCTCTTTTCTTGTAGTACAATAATTTCCCTCTGATTTTGAAAGTGCTTTGCTATAGTACGCTACTGGTACCTCTTGACCATCCTCCTCCTGTGAAAGCACTGCCCAGATACCTATATTGCTGGCATCCGTGTCCAATATAAAGGTTTTTTACAGCTTTGTATAGTGAAGGACTGGAGTTTCACAGAGTTGTTGCTTCAGATTCCTGAAACACCCGTTACATTTATCCAACCATATGAACGGCTTTCTTTTTTCTGTAAGTTGATGTAGGCTCCTTGCTATATCTGCAAGACCTTTTACGAATCGCCTATAGTAGCTAGCTAGACCAAGATAACTCCTTAGTTGATGTTTGTCTTTTGGAACTGGCCAATTCTTGACAGCTGCTATTTTCTCTGGATCAGGTTTTACTCCTTGTGATGAAACTATATGCCCCAAATATTTAACTTCATTTTTGAATACAGCTCATTTATTCGAACTGAGCTGCAGTTTCGCATCTCTCAGTCTTTGAAGTACGTCCCGTAAGTTGTTTTTGTGTTCCTTGAATGTCCTTCCGATCACTATTATGTCCTCTAAGTGGACGGGACATGTTTTCCAGGTTAATCCACGTAAAACACATTCCATTAGTCGTTCGAATGTGGCCGCAGCATTACATAACCCAAATGGCATAACTTTGAATTGCCATAAGCCAGTTCCAACTGAGAAAGCAGTTTTCTCTCGGTCCTCGGGATGTATTTCCACTTGCCAGTAGCCACTCTTCAAGTCCAGTATCCAGTGTCTACACAGAATCGGGTGCTGCCATCCTTTTTCCTGACCAGAACAACTGGCGATGTCCATCGTTGTAATGTTGTTCACTTAAGGCGCGGGACAAACGAAGTTTTTGAACCTGTTGGGTAGTAGCTGGTATAGGTTTTGTCTCCTTGATATTACTACTATTATTCAAATTAAAAATCTGATAAAGGGATTCACAACTTCCAATTACAGCTCCTTCTTTTAGTTGTACCTCATTTTCGGATGTGTTGAGCACTCTGACGGGAATTAATGTTGCACCATCTGCCTTAACTAACGTCTTACCTACAATGATGTTCAATGTAATTTTTGTAGGATTAGGTTCCACCAAATAGAATCGACAGGTCCCGATGTCATCAGCAAGCTTGGTACATACTAGCGTCTCGGAACATGCAGAGAGAGTAATATTCCCACAGACCATCGTCCTTATTTTTGCAGGATAATCTGTTTCTCCTCCTAGTCTAGTTGGAATTTCTATGTTGCCATATTTGAGTATGAGGAGGCCTACGAAGTTCCCATGTTCAGCAAACACTGAACAGAACACCAGCAAACAGCCGCAAGATCCACGGTGCCTTTTTTACGTGTACTCCGTTTCTTCGAGTATTCCGGTCAGGCTGATCACTGAACTGAATTAATAACACTTGTTTCTTTCTACTTTACAATTTTCTTTTATTTTTTTCGTGGGTTATACTTTCACTATTTACAGTTAATACATTTGGACCCCTTATTTTATCTGTACGTATTCACGTATGAAAATTCCCTAACAAAATTCGACTGTTGCATTATGGACGATAAAGCTTATGTAAAAACGGATTTCCAACAGCTTCCAGGATAGGAATTTTATCTAGCGAAAACGGAGGTGAAGTAGCGCAGGGGAATAAGCGGTGCACCAAATTTACCATTAAGTACTGAAATTTTTTATAGCACGTAGTAACTATATTATACCGGTTGTGTACTATGCAGATGTTAAGTAATAATTTAATTAAAATTATTCAATAACAACAAATAAAAAAGAGGATTTGCTTGCATGTATATATGCTTGTACAGCTGTGTATATTATTACAATATTACAAATGATTCATTAAGATTAAATTATGTATATAATATCTATATGATATGTATATTACACAAGAAAGACACGCCGATGGCCAATGTGTGTATTTTATTTGCACTTAAATGCTATAGGAAAAATCTCGGTTATACATACTATAAGTATTTCAAACTCAAAAATCAAAGAATCTGGTGATATAAGACGCGCTTTTTTTTTATTAGCGTTAATTCTTCTAATGCCCTAGACACACAGCACTCTTAATGAAGAAATAACTAACGACTCATTAGTCTATAATGATTCATTATAAACTTCGGACACACAGCCATTTCATTAATTAAGTTGTGCTGTCAAACTGGTTTTGATGAACTTATCACATTAAAGAAACAATATGGATCGAATTAACGCGATAAACTTTGTTTTCATTTATTTTATTTTCAATTTAAAAATTTCCAAATGAGAAAAAACATTATATTAAAAAAAATATTGATAATATAATTTGTGATTTGCATTTCTTTGCATTTCTTCTTCTTATTTTTCAAATCGACAGATGCACAGCGGAGCTCCAGATTTACATTATATTCCAAATCTAGCACATTTTTCCTCATTATAGCTATAATGAAGGAGGAAAACACTTCATTAGTGTACTTCATTATCATCTGATTTGCGAGCTATAATGACGTATACTATGTAACACACGGCATTTTAATGAATGGTTAGTACAAATGATTCATTAGTTCGTGCTGTGTGTCTAGGTTATAACACCATATTTATATTTAGAGGAATGTTTTGAATGCCGCGTACTTTGCCTACTTGGCTTAAGGTAAGAATTGCCGGAATAATTGAAAAGGAAATAAGATTTAGAAGATCCTTGTGGAAAGAGAGCAAGGTAGGCTTCTTGTCCACGATCAAAAGATAGAAAAATCAACTCGCAATGCGATAGCTGCCAACGATACATCTGCTCAATATATTATAAAATAATTTGTTTTAACTGTTTTCATAAATAAAATAAATGCATAATTAGATGGCATATGTACAATATCATTCCTACACTATTAAAACTTTCATACCTAAAAACAACTTTGAATTTCCTAGTAAAATCGTTTAATATCACAGTGGGGTCATTCTCGAACACCGGTTAGGAAAATCAGGACTGAAACTATGTAATAATATGTAGTAAACATGTAGTAAGAAAAACCCACAGATAAAATTTGATTAAGTAAAAACAATTAAGCACAGCATACTTAATTATTGTTGCCGGTTTCCCTATTCTGATAAAAATTTAATGATTCTGAAATTCGGCAGTTCTGAATGGTTTTTTCTCTCTCATTTCTTTCTTTTCTGCGTCAAAGGTATGCGAATCCATCAAGATGTATTCTTTCGTGCTTTGGCAAACTAATAAAATAAAATATTTGTATTTTAGCATCACAATTCGATGTCCTGAAATGCTCCTTTTCAATGTCTCCAACTTTATTCTGGTGCGACCTGACGGCTCACTCTTCTGTAAAATCTACTAAGATACCTTGTGCAACTTTTATAATGTCGAAGGTTGCTTGGCTTGGAAAATATTAAGAGCCTTGCATTAATTGTAATATTTTAAGTATTCATAGAAGCCTATATCATGAGCAAAATAGAATCTACCTACATAAATAGCAAAATGGGGTGAATGAAATTCTCGCTACAACGAAGTTTTTAATAATTAAGTACATGGAAGGCTAAAAGACAAAAAGAGAGGGGGGAAAAACACATATTCCCACCATTTATAAATACGTGTGTATATGCAAGTAGGGAATCCATCTTGCAAGCACGCAACCAACTTAACCTCGTCATGAATAACCATGAAAAGTTCATCGTCCATCCTGAAAGCATTTGCCATTATGACAATTCCTCCCGGAAAATCGATTTCCATCAGAAAGGAGTCACTTTGTCTTTCCACTTTTTATAGTATATGCAAAAACTGGCATAAATTCTGCATAACAGATGAGGTTAGCTTAATAGCGTTGCAGTTTTTACTGCTCCACTTCTACACCAATGTTGGATGAGTTTGGAAAAGATAGTTGTTATAAGAGTCCCTACTGAAACCGCATTTACAAGGAGGTACAGCCTCCTATATACAAATCATCTGCATATTGTGCAGCAGAATCTAAGTGGTATCGCTATATACACGAATTCGGGAAGGGACTCAGAGTAACATGGTATGGTTTTTCAGAAACAGAACATTGTCAGACTCTTTCGCCTGGAAAGGTATTAAATGTGTCAAGCACCTGGATGCCTTTGAAAATGGTTTTTCCCTCAACTACGCTGGTTTGGTTGTCCTCCTTCCGTTTCAACTGTCACATGACAAATTAATTCAAAGGCACTACAGCATGCAACAATTGTCGGCGGAAAGTGGAGACGAAATTATGTACACACACAAACACATACATACACAATGTATATCGATTTTTAATCCAGCAACTACCACGATTCTCAATTCGTTAGCAAGGTAAAGTTTGCTCAAAGCGACTCTTTTGTACTCATATATCCTCAACTCATGACACAGCAATATTTTTAGAGACATGTGCCCATAGATAGCGACATTCGGTTTACATTTAGCAATTAACTTGTCACGGGATTTTGACTGATTGGTTCTGGTGGAGTTTAATTATAAAAAGTATCTTAGCAGTATATTTATGTATGTAAGTATCTATGTAGTATGCAACATTAAGCATAATTTTTACTTTCATCTATTTCCTCATATTTTTATCAAGCTCGAGTCACTTAAAGTGTATGTGGTTTCCATGATGCTGCTACTCCCAAAATCTCTAGTAGGGAACGATTTTGGATATTCCATTGGATAGTAATGTATCTCTTTTTAATGATCCTCTCACAAAAAAAAATCGTTTTTGCCTGTATATAATTGGAATCAATACATTCAGTACTGACTCTGCTTTGTTTGAGAAGTATATAAATATCTATGCCATTTGTAAACCTTCTTTGGTGTCCATTGTAACAGTGATAGGTACTTCTCCAGATTGATTGTTTAGAAGAATTTTCACTATGAAGGTCGGTTAGGTTGAACATTGCATTTAAAATTGTAAAATAGCTGCAAACCTCGGATAAACAGACTTCTACCGTTTTTTGTTTTTGTTTTTTTTTTTTTTAAGTTTAAGGTTACACAGACTTTCGACTTGCACTCAACAAAAGTGAAATGGGTTTGCTGTCCCTCCTAGACCTTTCGAAAGCTTTTGACACTATGAATTATACTTAGCTGCTACCAAAGCCCTTCTCTTTGTATAGCGTTATTCGTCAGGCATTGCAAGTATAAAAAGACTTTTGTCTCATAGGTTTCAGCAAGTGAAACTAAAGAATCTTAATTCTAAGCTTTTACCACTGGTCTCTGAATTCCCTCAAGGCTCGATTCTGAGACCACTACTATTTCACTTATAAATAAAATATCTCATAGGTATAAAAATGCTAAAAATACATCTGTATGCCGATGACGATCAAATATTTCTTGATAGACCGATTGGCTTATGATCGAGAATTGTGCAAAGGTTATTCGAAACCAGTTTTAAGCTCATAAAAACCTTGGTTATGGCAAATATTAGTTATGGCAGTCTAATTTTTCCGTCGTTGAGTACTGTCTGCACTTGAAAATTGGATGTAGCTTATAATGATTGTGTGCGATTTATCTATAACATCAATTCGTACTAGCACAAAATATATTAATGCTTCCTTAGTATATATCGCACATACAAGAGTTTAATTTTCATGTATAAAATTATGTGTAAATATGAAAGAACTCAGGCATCTCTATAAATATTTATGTTTCCTTCCCACTGAAAACCTCTAATTCTTTTCTTTCGTTCTGTACTTGGGCAGCGCTTTAACTTTGTATATGTAATATATATCTGAAATTCAAGGGACGACCTCAGGAAGCTTATTCAGGAAGCATATTCAAAAATACCTTAAAATCATTTTTGCAAACATATATCCCAATGATAATAGGTTTCATGTGTGTTGCTGCTCTTAGGGCTTATCTTCTCGTTTTCTTAGGTTAAATTAAACTCAAATTAAATTGAATATTTCATAGTTATTAAAATTGATTGTGGAAATAAAATATTGTAATCCTTATTATAGTTCCAACCATTATAAATAATTATTGAAAAAGAATTTTGAATTCCAGACATTAAATATTGAACCTATTGTAGCCGAACTAAAATAGAGTTATATGCAATAAGATGTATGCGCATCACACAAAATTTTTTCGGTGTGCCGTTGATTTTGTGACTAAACTAATGTTAATGATAATAAAACAAGAGATTACTCTTTAGGACTTTTTACCGGGGTAAACTTATATTTGTTTAAGAAGGATTTTTTTTAGATTCTCCGGTATATAGCAAAAGCTAAAAAAAATTTTTAATTTGATATTCCATCACACAACCCATTATATTTTTGGTGGCAAGTTGCAAGTCTTGGTGTGACTAATCAACAGGTCCCCAAATAGCGAAATTCAAAACAAATGGAAAAATAGAATAAAGAAAAGAAATGAAAAAATGAAAAAAATAGAAAAAAATACGCCCACTGCAGGCGTATACAGGTTCTATTCCTCTCAGTTAGCAAATAGTCTGAGCGACTGTCTGCTAAGTCCAATAAGTTGGCGCATCTGAAAATGAGACGGATTGAAGAATTTCTTCGCCTGCCTCTCACCGGGCGCGCTACGCCAAAGGAGATCTAGTTGCCTGTTTTCCCACCTAATCAGTTCCCCCCTAAAGTGGCTTTTTGGTAGGCCAAATGTCGGGAAGGGACCAGAATATGGATATTAAGCTCCGGTTTTAGCTAGTTCGGCCGCTTTTTCATTACCGTCCACCCACTCCTTCATATCCAGGGACCCCGACCAAGGTTACTTGGTTGTCCCTAGACAGTAGTTAGAGTTTCGAGTAGCAGCTCCAGACTAATTTCGACTCAAAAACTTGAGAGGAAAGAACTAGCGGCGCAGCTTGGCTGTCTTAGCAAATGTATATATTGGAGTTCTTGCAGCCCTTATTTAGGCTTTCCTGAGCTCCAACCTCTATAGCATAGACTTCCACATGAAAAATGGAAGGTGAGGAAACAAGCTGTATAGATAGTTCCAAATCTGGACCAACCACCCCTGGGCTTGTTTTCCCGTCCTTCCGGGATCCGTCAGAGTTGGGCCCGTTGCTATAGCTGGAGCCCTCTGTTAAGTATCTGGCTTCTTTCATTTATGGTTACCTTGTAACCTGTTTCAAAAGAAAGTATCTTGGCCATAGTATCTATTGGAGCTTCTAGGTCGTTAATGTTAACCTGCTCGAAGATACTGAGATACCCACCCTAGAAGAGGTACGCTCAGCGGGGCTTTCCTTTCGAAGCATACCAGCCGCTGCTTCCCTCTGAATAAAGAGGTAGAGCGGCTGTAAGCCAAGAATGGCTTCAAGTGTACGTTGAGGACACGATGTAATGGATGATTAAACATAATTCGCCATATGTTTTTGGTCAGTCTCTGATTGGAACTCAGGACTCCCCAGTTCATATTTTCAATATTTTTATGCCGAAACCACACAATGCGAGCTTTATGAACTGTGGTATCTTGCTGGCATGTTCGTGTGGATAATCAATATCAGCAAAGAAATTTACAAGGAATTTTTCGAGGATGTTCAGTTTATGTTACCAGCAGAATTCAATTTATTATCAATACTAAAGTATATCAGGGTTTCCTTTGCACGACAAAAGCCTGCCCACACCATGAAAGTTTCTGTGTAAGCTACATGACCAATATCATTTATAACCGTCAGCACCATCTACAGTAAATTTTCTACATCATTGGATGATCCCATTAATTGGTTCACGACAAAAATGACGTCTCAAAATAAAGGCATGGCTTTTTATGACGTTATTTCAAATCCGATTTACCATTATTTTTAAGCCATGTTAAATTATTGGGATCTTTCGTAATTTATCGAAAAAAACGGATAAATATAATTCATATTGAATATCGGTAGAATTAAGTTTTGTTTTATCTCGCAGTTCTGATTATTTTTCATTGTTTTTGGTGTGGGATTACAATTGAAGGTTGCCCTGACCGTTTTGTTTTTCCATACAGAAGTCTTAATTTGAGGGTATAAAACGCTTAACTCAGCATTCCTCAAATGTGTCATATTGCTTCTAATACAAATACAATCAAAAACAGTTTATCGAAGTATGAATCTTCCATTCAACAAACTGATAGAGTGAGTCCACTTATAAGCCTACAGTGCGATAAATGTATGTTGCCGGGCGCTCAACTGTCAATAATATCAACTACAATATTATTATTAATTTCCCTAAATTAAATTTTGTATTATTACATATTGATACGCGTTCATATGCATACTATTCATAAATGTAGGCACGTATATTTTCAGACACGAATACCTACATAATGTTTTAGCTACATATTTTTCAATCAAAACGAGAAGTGTAGGAGGACAAAATAGAAAATGTCGCACTCAACTAACACGATATGCTAAATGGGAAATGTTTGTATAAACATTGAATCCTTTCAAATAAATTACGGAAGCCCAATTCAAAAGACGAACACTCTGTGTTATGCCAAAGAGCACCGATACGATGGTATGTTGTGATTAGTTCAATAGTGTGCCGCAATTCTGACACAATGCGACTCTATGAAGGGCTTCCAATTCACCTTGCCACCCATGAAGTGCAAATAAACAGAATACAGTCACACCTTTCCGTGAAGGTAAATTACGGTTGGGATCTATTCTCTAACTGACAACAAATTTGTCCTACCCGCATATAGTTGAAAGAGAATCCCATCCGACCCCATATTCCACTACATTATTTTCCAGGGTCGAAATAAGTTAAACAAAGGACGGGTAATAGACCCATTTATCCTCTAATGAATTTTGTAGGCGAACAAAACTTTATTTGAAATGCTTGACCGCTCCAGCTCATTTTTTTTTCTGTGATGCTGTGCCGTAATACTGTAACAAGCATCATCCCTCAGAATACTGACAACAGGGTAAATATTCAAAATGTCCATGCGGGGTGGTGTCTATTGGTGGGTAATCCATATTCCCTTTGTCCCTCTACATATAGTAAAAAGGTATAGAGAGCCAGGGGGCAGAAAAGGTCCCAGCATAATTGATGACCGTCGATGTATCAAAACTGTAGACAAATGAGCTCGGATGACATTTCAACTATTCAATTTGGAACAAGCACCAAAGTAACTGATATTCTGGAAGGTATTGGGAAACTTATGTAAGTATATAGAACAAAGTCCTGGATATCACTTTTCTCTATTAAAGAGAGATGGATGATAAAAACAGAGCAGCCTGAATGTATAGCGAACGGAATTGGAAAATGTTGAATTTGTGGGGGTTTGCAGTTGAGATGGCAGTCAAAACCACTTTAACGTGCCATCAAATGGTGTCAGCAATATTTCACTTCAAGTCAATTTCAATTAAAGGTATCTTAGGTTTGACTTAGGTCTTGCAGAATATGTCCCTCGGGGATGTCAATCTTCTTTGCAGGCATGTTTTAGCGTGTTGCGTGTAACTTTGAAGTAGGAAGGAGAAGAGCTTAGGTACATCGTTCTGAGCTTTTTCAGAGAAACTTAATTTTTCTTTTCATTCTGAATGTGTTCTGTCACTATTGACACTTATCGATGGAATTGTTAAACATTGAAAACATTTTAAGGTTTTCTTTAGTTTTCTTATGTTTTCCTACGGGATTAGTTGATTTTTAAGGGGAGCATATAGGATGGATATATATATAATAAAGTTTCATCTTAAAACAAAACTTTTTCTAAAGACAGTATTTTCTTTACATTTAGCTGAAATTTTATATTATTACAAACATTAAAATACTACGAAGTACAAATTCCAACTAGACCAAGTAAAGCGATCTATCACGAAACGAATATGAAAATTTCTTTCACAGTATTTTTTTCCTTCATTTTATTCCGTATATTTTCAAGTCCTACCATCATCACTTTTGACGAATTTGCAAAATCGTAGGGACTTTCTTGATAGAATATTTTTTATTTGATTTTGCTTATGCATATTTCTAAACTAAATCTTTTGATTTAATTATTTATTCATTATTTTAATTTTTAGTGATCTAATTTCGTGCTACACTTGTACCCTTAATTTGAATAAAATTTCACGAAGGAAAAAGAAATTTAGAATTTTCTGCAAATGGGGCAATAAAAGCTAGTTAGAATATTGTATGAGAGGCGGGAAGTTTTCTCAAATATTGTTGATATTTTTCAATTTGAATGTCATTTTCCGGTTCATTTCCCATTCTCCTATCTATCTCTGTCTCTCACTCTCTCTCTCTCTCTCTCTCTCTCTCTCTCTCTCTATCTCTGTCTGTCTCTCTATCTCTCTCTATATCTCTCTCTTTCTCAATATTTCTCTCATTCACTACGAAAGCGATGTTTAAAATGGAAAAAGTCTCAGAACGTAAATACTAACAAAACAGTTTGTAGTCCCGTAAAAAAAGGACAAAGACTTCTTTCAATTGCCACGATTCTCAATGGTACGAAAATAAGTTTTCAAGTGATCAGGGCCATTGTCAGACAATTTATTCCCGTAAGGTGTCCAAACGCATCTATTGAATCCTTACTTAAATTCTCACCGCTGCACCAATACTTAAAAAAGGAGAAAAGTGCTAAAGAGCTGCATGAATTGCAGAGTTTTAAATAGGATCATCTAATTAGATATTTAAGTATTATCAAGCAATTATAATAATATATTTATTATTATTATCTAGAACCGACGATGAAAGTTTCTGATATATCCACCAGCACGCTATACTTCGAACAAATATTCGTCATGGCAGATAGCAACCGCCAACAATAGCAAACTAGTAGTTCATCTTGCCTGCAGCAAGTGAACGTACTGAGATATTCAAACAGCATACAAAGTAAAATGGAGTTGTCTTAGCATGGTTTCAAATCTCCCACTCTAGTGCTCCTACCTGAAGTGCGTCAAAAAGTGTATTTCTGTGGTTCTATAATTTATATCTATTCTAATTATCTAATAGTTTAGCTAGATTGGCGGTCATAAAAAAAACTTCCAGGCAGCCGGTTTGAGGTCTATATTAAAATGGTCCGTATAGTGATATTATCTTATTGAAACCTACCTAAAAGTAGGTCGGACTGCTGTAGTAAAACTAGAACCAAATTTACTAGTGATCCACTGATGGATCCAAAATAAGTGCGGGCACTGGGCCTGGGGTGTATTCCAGAGACTGCCAGTGGCGCGAGTCTTATAGCCTGTCGGACAAATGTAGTGCCCTTCACGCAAAGTCACAGCAATTTACTACTCAGCAATATTGGTATCTATGTGCGGAGACTTCACAAGGCACATCTACATATATATTGACAGCCAGGCAATGATTAAAGCGCTGGATGCTGTGCTGGCAAAATCAAAATTGGTGCAGTTTTGCAAGACCAGCCTTGAGGAACTGACTACGCGGCACAAGGTGACCTTATGCTGTGTACCTGGCTACAAGGATATTCTACAGGTAACGAGATGGCTGATGAACTGGCCAAAAAGGGTTCTTTAATGGATAGCTCCACAGCGATAGCTTATATGAGGATTCCAAACGGAGCTTTAAATAAGGAGATCATCAGGGGCGCCTATCAAAAGGCGGATCAACAGGGAAATCTGAAGTATTGAGAGGCAAATGTGGCCTGCATATGACAGGAAGAGGCTTAATGGCATTTGAGCAATTACCAGCAATCTAGCAGAGGCCATTATGGGTCACTGGATCATACGAGACCATGCTAGAAAACTGGGAATACCGGCAAAAGATTACTTCAGGAGCTGTAAGGATTTGGAGGAAATCGAAGGTAGGCTATTAGGTAGTTATACTTCGGAGCTCAAAAATAAACTGTTCTGATGTATCATGAGATTCATAAGGGAAGCAGAATATATCTAGGGAGGTTTTTAAGGTTTTTCCCATGAGATAAAAGGGCACAATTGACCCCCTGGAGGTTTAAGTGACGCAGGCTGGTCTTCTAGCTGCATCCCTCTTACCTAACTTAACATATATCGACAATAATTATGAATGAAGCATTCACAATGCAGAGTGAATTACAGTGGCGTAGATTGGCAGCTGGCATCTTTTTTCGCCCGCAGTAGTGCATATGGTTAACTCTGTAAGGCTCAGAGTAGCGTCATTTACGAAAGCTTACAAACTGGAATTTCGAACTACCACCATATAGATGGCGTGGAAAAAGCTCCAAAATATTATTTTCTGATTTAATATCTTTTAATGTTAATAAAAAACAATAGGTATTTTTGACAAACTTTATGATTTAAAAACAAGCAAAAAAGTACGATAATTTTAACTAGTTTCGAAGCAATCTGATGCTGTAACCATGGGGTGATTTCGATCTTTTTTCCTCTGCCTGCGCTTATATTTTAGTCACAGATTTAGACATTTCACCACAAATTTGTTGTACTTTTATATTCACCATATTCATTGTGATTTATCCTTTTCATCAACCACAAAATAAACTAAAATAAATTAATGTCAGAATACACGCCTAAAAGTATGATAAATTAGTCAACTATTTCCGAGGTTGTGACAAAATTTGTATACTGTGATAAATGGATATTCTACGCTTAAGCAGAGCAATGTCATGTGAAGTGTCATTTTCAGTTCCTTCTACGTAATGCAAGGCTTGCTGAACTGAATAAAAACATGAAAAAATCGGTAGAAAGTTTATTTCATTTAGGCGTATATTTTGACATTACAGTACGACAAAAAATCAGAATCACCCTCCAGGTAATTAATTTGTCGTACTTTTAGGAGTGTATTATGACATTAACTCATTGTAAGTTCATTTTAGTTTATTTTGTGGTTGTTGAAAAGGATAACTCAAAAAGAATATGGTGAATAAAAAAGTACGACAAATTTGAGGTGAAATGTCAGAATATGCGACAAAAATATACGCCTAAGCTAAGACAAAGAGATCAGAATCACCCCGCTGGAGAGTGAGAAGCAAAGAAATTGAGCTATTTTCCATTAAATTTACCGGAATTACAAATAAAATAAAAAAAGCGGCATCTATACGAAACATTCAGCATTTATGGGACTCTTTTAGCTGATTGCCAAAAATTACAGTTATTTACGGTCTCCCATTTTTGCTTTGAAATATATTTAATCCGTTTTTACTAAAATCATTATTACAAATTCAAAAATATTATTGAATTTAAGCACTTTTATTGCTCGAATTAGGTGTAGAATATCCATTTACCACAGTATAAAATTTTTGTCACAACCTCTTGAGCAGTTGACTAATTTGTCGCATATTTAGGCGTGTTTTTGACATTTGTTCACCGAAAATTCATTATAGTTCAATTTGTGGTAGATAATAGTGAAGGCACAAAATGAACTGTGTTGAAAATAAACGGATGAAAAAATAAGTCAAATAACACGCCTAAATTGTACGACAAAAGATCAGAATCACCCTCCAAGTGTATCCTTTTTCAAATTCTTATTTTGACAACGACAGCTTGTTTTTCCAGTTAATGTTGTTATGGCGATTTTTTATGTTGATTTCAAAACTCGAATTTCACTCTCTGCATTTTGCAACACCTTCGATCTGAACTCAAAGCTCACTCTATTCCACTCTGCTCCACTCTACATTGTGAATGCGGCAAAATGCTTTCCATTTTCCCTTTGTCCATACGATTTGATATGATCCGGTACTTATTTTGCATATTTCGCAGAGTCCAGTAATGACCACCGTAAAATTGCGTATGTTAATACAACTCCTCCTAAGGAAGACTACTCTTTTATTAGAGCACAATAAAACTGGAGCTACCTTGAAATGACGCAGGTCTATCATTTCTCACATCTACAGTAAGGCAACCGATAAGCCCGTAAGTCTAAAATCCTCTTTTATATAAAGGCTCTTCTGCAAAACTAGAATCCGCTTCGTTTCCTGCTAGTTTTTTAGGACTACATTAATGGAATGGTTTTATTACTGACTTCCGAAAATCCGGCATTCTTGCTGCATCGTCAATAGATACAATGTATTTCTAGCAATTCTTAAAATCTTTGTATTTTCAAGGTGCTGGCGTGGATGTCACATCATTTTTGTCAGGTTACAATTGTGTGAGAGAAATGATAAATTTATATGTAAGCTGGCATTTTGTATTTGTCCCATATTATTAACGTCGGCTATATACATACATGTTTGCATTTGACTGATGGAATTTTTTTCTTAAACTACCATATACAAGAAAAAGAATGGTGAACGCTGAAAATCTTCAAAATTTATTGAATTTCAAAATTATTCAGTTAGCTTTGCTTGCTTTGAGGATTTCCATATGAATTTATATTTACGTAGTCATGTGTGGACATGAATAATTCATGAGTAAATTTTTGGCAGTAAATAGCACTTGTTTATTACAATTACCGCACCATTATTTGTACTAGTTCCTGGTTCCGATTCGATCTGTCTTTCATTGCAGACACATATAATCACATGAAACTTTTATCCGTTTTCAAAATTAAACTGAAACACTAAAATAAATCAGTGTTTTAATAAAAGCTCCCTCGTAAAAATTATTTAATTTCGTCATTTGTATTTATTGCATAAATTAAGAGCGTTATTTGTGAATATGTCCGGTTCGCGACCAATCTAGTGAATAATGAGCACGGCTACATTCAGGGGTTAAAATAAATAAATAGTGAAATTATGTGTTTTCATTACTGTTGAGTTTTGTTTTTCCGTGAATCCCTTTTTATTTCAATGAATTATGTATGGTAATCATGTATTAAAAATAAAAATAAACAAAAGCTTGCTCTATTTGGTATGAGATGAGACATTTAAGTAAAGTTTATAAATCTGATCCAGGTGAAAAATTTTAATATTTTAATTGAATCGTTGTCAAATTGGTTACATTCTATTAATATTAAATAAAAAATTTTATAAGTATTAAAAACACGATTTTATAGGGAAGAGAGGAGAAATCTAGGAAGTTATAATTCGGTATAGAAAAAATTTTGCTTATAATCTATATAAATCCTCGTAAATATCTCTGTCTTCAAGCTATTCAAGTTAAATCGTTAAAATGATTTTACGCTTTTTTTTAGGACAAGATTATACATATGTGTTATCAATTTCATTTATGCTTATATTCCTACAAATTAGCACTTTTCCCAGTATATTACATACAAATTTAAAAATCTGAAAATTTTTACAATTCAAACTTAAATCTACAGCTACTGCAAGACGTATGTGCATAAAATTTCAACTCTCCGGTTCAACACATTATTAAGCATTATCCAAATATATAACAATTAAGAAAAAAAGCTAGCATTGGTCTAAGACGAATTTTTATGATACAATAGATGAATTCCCTTCGTGGTCAAGTGAAGTGGTGAATTGGTTTTTCGCATATATTTCCTGAACGGTTCGTCGGACAGTAAACACCATTATAACCAATTTCATAGGATTTCATATTCTGAAGAACTTTTCAGTACAATAAAAATGTGTAGTTGGATGGTTTTCACAGTATACCTTAAAAAAACAAATTTTTATATGGCAACACCAAGAAGAGATTGGCCAATTTAGGCCATTTTTGAGGCCAGCCATTCCCTTTAACTCGTACACGAATTTGTCTATTTCTTTACTATTTTCGACACGCTCGTAGACCCACTTTTCGTCATCACAGCGAGCTGAAATTTGGCACACAGGTTCATGTCGCGTGACAATTGAATCTATCAAAATTTGAACCGGAAATTTCCATGGAAAACCCGGAAAATCTGGAAAAATCATTTGAAAATTTGGTACAAATTTGATTAGTGATAAACCCGTTTCAGGAAAAATGCAGAGTTTTGCGATTTTTCCGAAAAAGTTTCCGAAATTTTCCGACTTTTCCGGAAAATTTTCCGGTAAAAAGGTTTTCTAAAATATGCAGGATCAAGTTCCCTATCAACTGGCATTATTACTTTCTCTCCGACAATGGTGAAAACTTGCAGAAAAAATTGAGGAAAATTCATGTAAAACGCTATTCCGGAGTTTTTCCGACCAAGTAAGCGTTTGAGCGTTTTGCAACCTAAGATAAAGTTGTAGAGCGAAATGAGTTACATAATAATTTTTACTGGAATAAATTTTTTGAAAAACTGGTAAATCAGTGTCTTTTCAGCCGTCATAAAATTGTTGTAAAATATCTCCATGCAGCAAGTAATAACAATTTAGTTAACGTGAAAAAGGCAGATAATAAAATAAGTAAAAAAACGAGTTTTCAGACAAAACTGAGGCCAAGCCGCATGAAAAAGTAGAAAATAAACTTTTCTCCACACACAGAGGTGGACTCAGATTTTATTCGCTGACAATCACCGATATATTTCAGTATGATCAATCAGAGGTAAGAAGTGATTTGATTCATGAAGAGAAAGAATATTCAAGAGAAATGTCCCAATCAAAAAATCTGAGTCCACCTCTGTGTGTGAAGAAAAGTTTGTTTTCTACTTTTTCATGCGGCTTGGCATCAGATTTGTTTGAAAACTCATTTTTTACTTATTTTATTGAAATTGTATTTACTATATTATGAAATCGCGGTGTACAGGCGCAGATTTAGCATTGAAATTAGGAGCGGCGGGGGGGGGGGGGGTGTCATCTTACAAATTAAATTGAGCAACAAAACAAAACAAAACATCCAGCGCCCTAAGTCGCTTAGTTTAGCCACCGCAGTACACGGAAATTTCCGCATTACGCGGTGTGGATGATGTGTCATTTTTTAATATAATTTTATTACAAAAAGTAATTTTTTAGTAGAATAGTAGTTTAAGCTACGAACTGCAGGAGTCATTGAAACCTAACTTTTTTTCTGTTTTACTTACTGGCATGGCATATATATATATACATATATATATGGACTGCTCGATATGCTATGTCATGCGGGTACAATTTTTTGCGTCAGAATTAGTTCTTACGTCGATGCCAACATTGAAAAAACAATTGGCGGGAAGTCGAAAAGTAATTTCAATAAAACTTTTGAAATTTCTGTTGAGTATCTATGAATATATTGCCTTTGGTAAAACACTTTTTATCTCTAATTAACCCAAATTACTAATTTAAAAATATTTATTTCGACGAACCCATTAATTTGTTTGTTGTTTACAGTTCTCTCCCAGTTGGTACTTGGTGCTTAGACCGCAAGAGAATGCTATATAGAAGTGACCCCACTTTCTGCAGTGTATTTCTATGGACGTAGTCAATCCATATTATATATGTCAGTGATTTTACATAAGAACGCTGTAATTGTTTAAAATGTTAGGAGTTAGGACTAAGTTAGGGCTCTGATGTGATAGTGAGGGAGTATGTTTCATGGCTTGAGAAGTGTTGCTCGAGGGTTTTGGATCACCCAAAGTTGGGGTCCTAAACTTAAATTCTGAGAAAAACCTATACACATATATGACATGTACACAATAATATTCATTGAAATAAACTTTGAGCTTTTTAAGTTTTCAAATAAAAATATTTTGTATAATTTTGTCAAAGTGAATTCAATTAATTAAATATTTCTTTCTTCAAATGGTGGGGGGGGGGGGGCATGACCCCAGGATCTGCCGCTGGGCATGTACACGAAATTTTTGTATGGCAACTCCAAGAAGGAATTATCCGATTTGTTCCATTTTCGAACTTAATTTTACTCTTTTTTTAAAGCCGGAGTGCAAAATTTCAGCTCTCTAAGTACACGCGTTCTCGAGTTATCGTGAGAACGGACGGATGGACATGCAAAAATCAAAATAACCTTTAATATTATGCGTGTGAGTGTCCAATCCATTTTGCTCTACAATCGAGGTGTTGCAAACGGAATGATAAGCTTAGTATACCCTATGATTAATCGAATCTTCTGTAACCGTTTTGTGAAACATGATAACTGAATAAAACTAGTAGCCTTTTGTACATGTACTTTTATTTTCACAAGTTGAAGATTTTTATTAATTCTGACAGCTGTTTCGGTCCAGCGGGACCATCATCGGAGAATAGACAAGTGCTACTGCTATACATTTACAAATTAGAGAATCTCTTCCTCTGTACTTAAAATAAAAATAAAATACAATAAAATGCACACATATATGTCCATCAAATGTTTATGAGGAGAGGATTGCGAATGTAGCTGAATCTGGTAAAATCATTGTCTGTTGATGAACATATTTAACAAAACTGAACGAATTGGCTCGAGATGTTCATTCAATATGTTTTTCCCCACTAATGATAATTTAAAACCTTGGGTAAAATTGCCGTTTATTGGAAGAATTTTGGATAAAATTAGATCTATTATACAAGAAAGACTAAATGTTAGAGTTTCGTTTTATAATAAGCATACTTTAAAAAATTTAATTGTAAATGCCAAAGATAAAACTTATAATTTCACTAAATCAGGTGTATATGAAATACCTTGTGAGGATTGCGAAAGTAGTTATATTGGACAAACTAGTAGAAGCTTCAATACAAGATTTAGTGAACATATAAGATCTTTTAAACATCACAGAAATGATTCGGCTATGGCAAAACCCTCGAGAATACTTCCCAAGCCATGAAACAGAAATCTATATGTGTGCGTGCTTAGTCCGTTTTCTAAAATGTTCTATATTGCTACTTATGGAAAAGTGCTAAACATTGGCTTTATATATGCCATAGAGCCTAAACTACTATCCATAAAGGAAAATAGTCTTGTATTAATTTAAAGCTTGGTTCCTTACCTTCCCAAAGGCTACACTTCCTATATACCTTACTTAACAAAATAATAAAATAGTTTTGATTACAAAGTAACCTTACCATTTTACGCTCAATACCTGTCAGCTGAGTGATAATTACATGTGTGTATGGGCAGCCGTAGTCCAAATCTGTAGGCAGCTACATTCGATATCATCAACGCACGGCATCCCATAACGGCACAGGGACATTACAATGATTACTCAGCTGAGAATTTTTGTTTGAGGAATCGTAGTCATTTGGTTAAGATAAATTTTTTAAATAATTTTGTTAGGAAAGGTATGAACATTTTATTACGGTTCGGAAGATAAGAAAGCAAGCTTAAGATTAACAGAACGCCATTTTTCTGTATGAATAGTAGTTTAGGGCGGAGGAGCTATTCAAATCAAACTTTTGTCACTTTTACATAAGAACACTGCAAATATTTTAGAATGTAAGGACTACGTTGGGCCTCGCATGTGGTAGGGTGGTAGTCTGTTTCATGCCTTGTGAAGTATTCTCGAGGGTTTTGGCTATGGCCAAACATATGAACGAATTCACACACACTTGTAATTAAGAAAACTTAAAAATTCTTCATGTTGAAAATAATGCGAAAAAATTGAATATTTTAGAAAATTATGAAATTTGGAAAGCAATACAAGGGTGGAAAAACATATTGAATGAACATCTCGAGCCAATTCGTTCAGTTTTGTTAAATATGTTCATCAACAGACAATGATTTTACCAGATTCAGCTACATTCGCAATCCTCTCCTCATAAACATTTGATGGACATATGTGTGTGCATTTTATTGTATTTTATTTTTATTTTTATTTTAAGTCTAGACGAAGAAATTCTCTAATTTGTAAATGCATACCAGTAGCACTTGTCTATTCTCCGATGATGGTCCAGTTGGACCGAAACAGCTGTCAGAATTAATAAAAATCTTCAACTTGTGAAAATAAAAGTACATGTACAAAAGGCTACTAGTTTTATTCAATAAGTATACCCTATTATTTCGTCTACGGTACAAAAATCAAAAAAATTACATAGCCCTACGAAATAGCCCTAACCCTAAGGTTCCCATTGGAAAATTAAATCTTATATTTATAGACGTATTACGGTGGCCCAAAAAATGTATGGAGTTGCAAAATGAAATTTTAAAATTCCATGCAAAATTTCAGTGAAGTTCATTAATGTTTGGAGGTTGTTCAAATCGAAAATAGTGTTTTTCTGGACTTTCGGGAAAACTGATTCAACATTTTCTGTCATAAATTTTTAATTTGACAATATTTTTTCTTAATTCTTTTTTTTAATTTAAGGAAACTTAGTTACAAACTTATTGCAGTAAAATCGTATATATATATTATATATATGTCGTAGAGTTTTGACGTAACTCAGCATTTCACGAAAAGTCTAGACACATCATGGAGAGTAGGCAAATAGTGTAACGGTTTTGACTTAGCCACTTTTTACATTAAAAATAAAAAGATTACTCTTTTGGACTTTTTACCGGGTTAAGCTTAATTTTGTTCATGAAAGAATTTTTTGGGATTCTCCGGTATATAGCAAAAGCTAAAAAATATTCTAATTTGTTATTTCATCACACAACCCATTAATTTTTGGTGACAAGTTTCAAGTCTTGGTTTGACTCATCAACAGGTCCCAAATAGCGAAATTGGGTGATTTGAAAAACAAATGAAAAAAAGAAGAAAGAAATGAAAAGTTTGAGAAAAATAGAAAAAACAATTTTTTTATTTATTAAAAAAAAAAAAAATTTGAAAAATTTTAAAGAAACAGATTCATTCGAAGCGTATCGAACCTGTATACGCCACGCAGTGGGCTGAAAAATAAACAAGAAAGGTTTTCTGCTGACACGAAACGCTTCTTCTTCTTCCTTTTCTTCTTTATTTTTCAGCCCACAGCGTAGCGTATACAGGTTCGATACGCTTCGAATGAATCTGTTTCTTTATAATTTTTAAAAACAATTTTTAATAAATAAAAAAATTGTTTTTTCCATTTTTCTCAAACTTTTCATTTCTTTCTTCTTTTTTTCATTTGTTTTTCAAATCACCCAATTTCGCTATTTGGGACCTGTTGATGAGTCAAACCAAGACTTGAAACTTGTCACCAAAAATTAATGGGTTGTGTGATGAAATAACAAATTAGAACATTTTTTAGCTTTTGCTATATACCGGAGAATCCCAAAAAATTCTTTCTTTTTACATTATGTGTCTGAAATTTTTAGTCACTTAATCAAATGCTAAATGCGTTTACGCCGATAGTGTAATACCACTCTATATAACCAAATACTAGGAGAGGGAGATGGGTGGTGGAGGGGAGGTCGCATGCAGGCCTGCGACACACACACACCCACACACCCACATATACACACATACACGCGCGGCGCGTGTCTCTATGTCGACGCGTTCCCAGGCAGTGTCCAAATATAGAGTAGAAAACGAATTTTTTGTTTGGCAACCCCACGAAGGAGTTGCCCGATTTATCTCATTTTCGAACATAATTTTGCTTTTTTCTTTAAAGTGCGTGTTCAAAATTTTAGCTCTCTAAGTATACGCGTTTTCCTCTACCATCATTATTTCAAGGTGTTACAAACGGAATGACAAACTTAGTATACCCTTTAGATTTCATCGAGTTATCATACGGACAGACAGACGGACATGCAAAAACCAAAATAACTTTTAATATTATGAGTGAGTGCCCAGTCCATTTTGCTCTACTAGCAATACTTCTGTGCTTTACAAATGGAATGACAAACTTAGTACACCCTAAGATGTCATCTAGAGTATAAAAGTCCTTCATTCTTATTGATTGCTTGAAAACTACCTCGAGGAGTGCTATAACTATCGTGACTATTCTAGATAATGTTGATGGGAAGCCTGTATTACTAGATGAATGGGATTTGGCAAGTGAGTCCGAAACGGCAGAAAAACTGGTTGAAATATTTCAACAAAGTTGTAAACTGACTAAAAAATGGTACGATACAATTGTGTATGCTGTAATGTAGATCCGTTTGGTCGTTGAAGCATGCATGAATTTAATAGAGCTCGAGATATTTCGAGTGACTCTAGCAAGTTTAGCTTTCTACCTTTGTCACAAAAATGCAGAATTTCTGGTTCTAAGTCAGGAATGTGCTTATTTTCTAATAGGTGCTTAGCAAAGTTCGATTCCTTACAGTTGTTTGATGTTGAGTTTGTAGAACAATTTGAAGATTTTTTAAACTTTTCCATCCGGTATGCGAAGTAATCAATTTTTCCCAGAGATCCTCTGCTTCAATTGCTGATTCTATACAATGTGATTAAAATAAGAGTAACCCGAAAGATTCAAATCTGATTTTGAAAAGCGAAGGAAACTCGCGCGTAACGTGTACTTACTTGCATTATATTACCTTCATCCGTTATATGATTATGGCCTCAAAAGCTGTGCGGAATAATAAATCGTAATAGATTTCCTTTTCAAATACCTGGACACCAATGGTAATGACAACTGGCATCATTTCCGGAAAATCTCCGGCCCTACCTTTCCTAATTTGCTGCAGTAGAAACTTACTCACCCAGAAGTCTTTAAATTAGTATAATGGTTCTCATGAGCCAACAATGATTTATACATATATCAGCCAGCCTTAGCTTTTATCAAAGGCGAAATCTCTGAACATTAACCAGTCTACAGGCCAGCCGAACAATTTGGTTTCAGCCTGCTCTTGAAAAGTAAGAAAAAATTGTGAACACTATAGAAGTTTTGTCAAGATATTCGAAAGCTTTAGCAAATACTCTAACCAAAACTAATGTACAAAAAACCTTGAAGATGTCATGGGGCTTGAACTAACTATAGATGGCACAAGAACTAGATATTGCATGGCTTACTAGAGCAGAGCATACAGATTGTTAAATGGTTAGTGCATTCTGAAATGGATCAGAAGCAAGTGTTTTTATAATAAGAGTTTTGTAAACATTTGATCGACTTCCTCAACACTTGAGATCCGAAAAAATATGAATGACTCAACGTATACATCATTTCAAATATTGTGGTCCATTCCGGAATAGAACACCCAGCCATATAAATTTTTTATACATTTTTGGTACTGCATGCGACATCTAGTTCTTGTGCCATATATGGTATTGCTTATCTGTGCTAGAGAGGTCTTTTCTGATGGGGCTTACGTTGATTTACAAGAAAGAAATAGAATATCATTTGAACATTCCAAAAAACTTTTACATGTTTATTTTGCCTTAAAACTCGCAGACTCAAATGTTACTGATGAGTACTAAAATAAAATGTAAATGTAAATGTAAATAAAAAAAGAGTACTAAAATTCACTGTTTCACTTCCATCTTGTAGGTAGCAAATAATTTATATAGGTAGATGCAGAATGTGCATGCAGAGTTCAAGTAGTTATATGTAAATTATTGTGTATATTACACTATGTAATCTACACGGAGTTGACTATGAAATGTCCCTCTTTTGCATCTTTATTTTCGTCGAAACATCTAGTTAGGTCTTCTCCATCCCGGTTGAGCCACTATATTGTAGAAATCGAAGGAAATATTTAGGCACTGAAAGAATTGTAGACTCCAACTGAGTCCACTTTTCTGTTTTCTAAGTACTTTTTTGTATGATGGAGGAGTTTTTCAATCCCACAGCAACAAAAAATACTTCTAACTGCAGACTTAAAAAACTAACGAATCAGAGCTGTATAATTTTTTTCGTTTAGCTTTTATTTCATCTAAATCAAATCCAGTATAACCATATATATATGTACAAAGCCTTTTCACTTAAACAATAAACAATAGGATATTCCGCACCCACCGACATGGGAAAAGTTTAAAATTTCAAAACATCTTTAAATTTTCAAATAAAAGCATTATCAGAATCTCAAAAGAAGCTATTCGAAAAAATGGAAAATATTCAGGAAGATGCGACTACTCACAAATATGCGACTGAGGACTGTTGATGACTTTTGCATGTTTCTACCTATTTCTTCTAAATACCGAACAAAGCCAAACGCATTACCCGTGTCCTTTATATATAAAAAATAATAATAATAATCCCAGTTATTTACATCCTGCAAAACTTCCTGCAATTTATACTTTTGGAATGAGATTAGATGTTAAAGAAAAAGGAAGACATACGTATCGTTGCTAAAGATTGACACGTGCGGATCATCTCTAAAATAGGTCAATCATATGATTAATTACAATGACAGAAAATATAATTACAGATTTTACCCTTTTAATTATACACTTAAATATTTTCCAAAAGTACAATTTAAAACTGTCATTGCTAAATACTTTCCCCTTTTTTGATATCCTCCAACGATAAATCATTTCAATAATTTAGCGAAAATATTTTAGCTTTGAAAAATTTCCTCGCCGCCACAATGGATTTGGCAGTGAACAAAGCTGCTGTTTACCCCATAACAAAACAAACCCAAGCAAAGCGAACTGTGAAGGAAAGCGCCAACGATTGCTTGATATATTTCCTTCAACAAATCAACTTCTTAAGGCGCTTTGTGGAAAGGTTCACCAAAATTAATTATAGCATATCATTGGTGAGCGCTAGACATTTCATACTAACTGCTGAAGCTTCACGTCTTGGTTCTATAGCCTTAACGGCGTTAAGCTAACGTCCTAGATTAGATATGGTGGTAGATTTTAAATAAGGGCTGCCTTCCGTTTTCATGGATCCATTAAAATTAATTTCCTGCTGACCGAAAACTTTACTGTGATTAAGTAAGACAACAACAGGACTTAAAGTATTCTCTCTACGGAATTTTTGAAAAGCTCTTTATTAATTAATTAAAAAAAAAAACGTAAATTCGTACCGAAATGGTTCCCAGCATTGAGAAGTCTAATTAAAAGTTCCATACTCTCTATAAGTAAGTTGTTTGCACATGGTTCCCTCTACCCAGTATACTGCCGACACCTGGAGCAATTTTTCTACTAAGGAAATATTCACCCAGCAATTGGATTTTTTATTAAAAAGGTTTTCCAATTTTTGCGCCATATTTCTACCGGAAAAATAAACAACCTTAAAAATTTTCCCACTTTGTTCAATTTTCAATTGTACTCCAAAAAGAAATTAAATTTGTTTTTAATTTTGGGGCTCAGTTTCATCACCTGGAAAACTCGTGACATGTTTTAAGAAGGCACTTTAGTAGCTCCTTGTGAATATTGTCCTGATGAAAATTAATATGAGTTTTTCCACTGTAAGAAAAATATTTTTTTCGATTACTCTCATTTTTGTGTAGTTATAACACAATTTTTTTTTTCATTATAGAGCAGTTTCGAGTATACGCATGGTCCAATTCATAATGGCAATTATTGGAACGAATCAATATTATAAACTCAATTGGCAACTCCATAGTATTAGGTTGTTTCACAGGGAATATTGGATTGCGTGGGCGACCACAAGTAACCTTTTTTATTGATGACTTTTTAAGAAATTTTTATCAACAAAACGAAAGCAGATTGACATTCCAACAAACTCAGAGATTCCATTGACTGGAAATACATATGATAAAAAATCTCAAAGTATATATATTTTTTTAAATGAATAAAAATTAAAGAAAGGGCAGCAAACATGCCAAATTATCAACGCAAAAGAAAAATTAATTAATTCATAGCACTTATGATCGTAATTGGTTCGACGATTAGTAACACGAATAAAAGAATATAACTGGTCGCTCTTAACGAATGAGGATGCGGATTAAAATGAATTTAGTTTAAGAGCTTAGCAGTTCGTTTCTGTAATTACCTTCGAACAGTTCTGAGGACACGTGACCCAGTCCAGGAGGAAGAAACTTGAAAGCTTTGGATACCACTAAGACTTTTCACTAACGCCATTTCAAGAGCGCATAATCCGCCACTAGCTTCACACGGAGGAATAAGAAAGACGCTGGACACTTTAAGGAGATACCTATATTAGCCACTAATGACAACGGGAGTGGATGTCAAAAATTACGTGGGCTCATGTGAAATCAAAGCACTAAATGTTATCTTGCAACCCTCGATGGGAGAACAGTTCAAAACCGAACAACCTTGGCAAGACCTCTATAGCTACGCACTTAGACAGAAAACGTTTGCATTCTAATAGCTTTCAACCATCTCTCCAAATATCCAATTTAAGGCCCGCTCAAGCAGGCACGTACTTTTGAGATCTGCAGATTCATTGAGAGTAAAATTTCTACATGGAGTCAAGTCCAGTTTACTGAACTTTTAAAGAAATACGGAGTCACAGACCTGTGAACCGCTCTATATTTTGTACAAGCCAATGCGCCAAAACGATCAACAGATCTATTCCAGCTGGTATCCGGGCCTATATATACAGTGCGCAAGCTATATGGGGCGAAAAGTTAAGTTGTGCCACGAGGTCTTTTCGAATCCATCAAGTTACTGGTTTCTCTCCTAACAAAATATTATTCGGGCTCCAGATAGTAGAGCATACTTCCACTTACCACCTCGTGCGAAGGCTGGAGGAGTCGACGAACCGTCAACTATAGACACCACTGATAAACTACATCTCCTACCCGCCAAAACTCAGGGGAACCTTTATAGAACCTTTGAATTAGGTACTAGGTCGTAAAATCTTCGGACCAAATCTGTGAACTACAGAGTGGATCATGAAGTTTTTACGATGAACTTCCAAGAGGGGGGCTCTCCACGCTAAAGATATGAGGCCCGAATAGTTCGATTGATCTAGTAAAACAAATCCAGATATTTGCATTCTATGGAGCCGGTCATCCTTCACAGACATCGTTAGATCTGAGCATACATAACCCAGACGTGTTAAATCAACCTTCAGTACGTACTCACAAAGCTCAAATATGTCCGTGGTATTTTTCTGGTAAATCCATGTACTTACCGCAGGATTTCCCGTGGTTGTACTAAGGCACAGTTAACACATTCAAATGTGTAAAATTCCCGCTATAGGCGTACCTAGGACGTCTAACAGATATCCTGCCAACATGTACTGGGGAATATCTAAGGATATTGTTTGTGATTTTCTGGGATTGTAGAATTTATTTTTGATGAAAAGTATATGCGAGAACTGTATGCACTTGCACAAAACATAAATCCAATATTTTTAATACAGGCAAATTGAATTCTTATGACAAAATTACTAAAAAATCACGTTCTGAAATGTACAAATAACCAACTTTGCCAAAACAAGAAGTAATTGCAGAAGCAAATAGAATTTTAATATAGCTTACCGCATGTAACTGGCTTAAACAACACAGTTCTCATATGGCTTCTTCCAATACATATTTCGTTTTTTGTTCTCCAAAAACGGAAGCACGCCAAGCAACAAATTAGTGCTATCACCGAGAACCACGTAAACCACGAGAATAAGAGAACATACCGAAATAATTTCTTGTAGGGAGAAAAACGAATTTCCCATGTGTGTCCTAAAATTTTCCTGCACATCCCGTATGTATTTTTTTGTAAAATACTGAAGATGTTCCCATATAGAGTAATTGCGGGATACCCCAGTGAATAACTTATTGAAAATTTGTAATAACTCTTAGAAATAAGGTCCTAAGTACATACTGAATACTTCCTGTTTATCCCATCCCGGTAAAGCTACGGGATCTGTCGGACAGGAATGGGATGTCCTTGGGTAATTTTGTGCTTTATGGATACACTTCCCGAACGAACTGGCAAAATTTCCCGAGGCATTATCCTTTATTTCCCTCTGAGAGGGGAAAACGAGGGCTCCCATGCTATGTTCTGCCTATCATAAGAGGCGACTAAATGGACACGATTCCGTCACTGGAGCTATACCCAATTATTTGGTGCGAGATCCAGTGAAGCCCTGCAGAATATTCGGGATCCTGTAGGTAGGGTTGGTGGCGGATGAACTCGTGGTAGAGCAAATGGCGGTGCCCACATCCTCTGAAAGAGGGTTCTGAATCGTGGTTCTAGCAACCATTTTGTTTGAATTTTGAGTTTCCAAGTCTGACTCTGTGCGTAGTAGCGGGAGATGCTCCAACGACCGAGCGTTGGGCTGCGGTCGGAGGGAGATACCGAGAGGGGAAATGGCCTCACGATCAGTTATTTAGCCTGCTGTTTGGCGAGGTACCTGCGATTTATCGCGAGTTGTGGGTAGTTAAAAGGGTACTGACAGATCAGCGATTTAGCCTTCTGGCTCTCCTTTCCGAGACAGGGATCAAGCTCTCCATCCGCCTGGCTTTGCCTCGTAGAAGCCTGTACTGACAAGCCATTAGCTTTACCAACGCCAGCACCACCAACCGCAAATTTGGCCACTAAACACATTGTAAGGCGAGCCACACATTGGACCTCCACATGGATGAGGCCTATATAAGACCGGCTAACTCAGTATGTCAGATTTACCCTACCCCCCGAAGTACCGAATTCGACAGCTCGATAGTTCGGCATACATGCCGCCACAGCTGGAACACACCCTCGGCGTATGCGCTGAGTGCCTGATAAAAAAAAGCTACGGGTCCACCGGCGAACAACTCGTGAGAAGATGAGGCATAGGAGCGGCCAGAAAGATGACTGAGTGACGTGAAATCGATGCGACGTCAAGTGAGTCGGAAGAACACTAACCGTGAGTTTTTCTGCAAATCCCGTCAAGAGTCTGATTATCGCGAACAAAATCGTGCACAATGAATCTGAAAAATAAAGAAACCTACTAAGGTTGAAAAAGAATTAAATATAGAGAACTGTTAGAGCCAGCATGAAAGAAAAATTCTGCCAGAATAATATTGGTAGATGTCATTTCCATCTGAGCTAGTCCATACATCCACGAGCAATCGAGGAATCAGGAGTCATCCTAATCCTTTAATTTTTAGCTGTACATATCAGTCCAGAGACTCGAGACTGCGCGGTCTATGTTTCCTCGGCATAAGGATCCATGTAAAGCTATACAGTTATAATCGAGACGGTATTAAACAGTTACGGCAACAGGTGGAATATAGAAAATCCTTACACAGATAGGGAGCTGCTATGTTGGACTTCCGCAAACGACTACCACTCGTCCTAGGAATAGAGGAACTATATCAGAAACGGGCAAGTCTGAGCTATACATAGCTCAATCTGACTGATTGAATTGAATATGAAACCAAAACAGCAAAGTTATTAAGAATTTTCCAGAACTGAATGAAACAAATTGTTTGATCGAACAACAAACAAAAGAGGCCCAATATGAGTGTACTTAGTGGTACCTCTGAAGTAGCAACAGCGTCATAAAAAAAGGCTAATCAATACATAACACAGATATTATTTTAACCATATTAAGAGTCTGCTGGAGTTAAAAAATTTCGGAGCTTATAATATACGGAAGAAACGTACCGGGTTATACCCACAATATAAAAAATTATAATTTTAGAACGCCACTGTTAAAACTACGCCACTGTAACATTTTTCACCCAAGCACGAATCACCAAACCTTCCACGTACGTCGTGAACTGCTGCAAGTTAGTTTTAACCATCTATTTGATGACTATTGTACAGGCAGGATACGATGCATACACATGAACTTCCCCCATCAAAGCCACTTCCAGCTGGAATTCCAGCCATCCCGTGTACTTTATAAGCAAGAGCAGAAGCGTATGAAATGTCCTATTTTGGTTTAGACTTTAAGAAGAATACTACAGTGAATAAAATATTATATTAGCATATTTTCAAGTCTTTTTAATTTTCACGCTACAAAATTTAATAAAAAGAAAAAAAACTAATACACACTTTTCGTTTCATTTTAAGACAACAGAAATATAAAAAAAATGCATTATAATATACAGAATAACTTAAAGTAAAAAGTCAAGTAAAATTGAAATCTAGTCACTCTCAGATTTCAGTTCTACCGGCATAGGGCTGCCATCCGTCCGGGTTTCCCCGGATTTATCCTAGTTTAGAGGGCGTCCGGGGAGAGTCCGGGCGGGGTTTTCTATACTGTCCGGGTCTTAAAATTTTGGAAACCAATTAAATAAATATTTAATTTTTTGTATATGTACGGTGTAGTTGATAATGCCGACAGTCAGACCAACTCGACTATCACTCAAGTTCTCTCGTCTGGTCTCAGCCAGTCTTAGCTAAGTAACGAAGCTAGCAGTACGACAATTGCCTGTTGTAACTTGCCTTGGGCAACTGTGTTTCTTTTATGTACCCCCCCCCCCCCCCCAACCAATGTAAAATTGCGATACTACAGTGCGTCAGTTCACGTATGTAAAATAATTGTAAATGCCAGAGTACAAATACGGGAAATATCCCAAGTTCACGAGATAAAAAAGACATACAAATTTACAAAAACAACAAAAAAAACAAAAGTATAAGGTAATTCGAGGTGAGATGGTACGTTATTTTTTAAGTCCGAATAACTTTTGACAAAAATATCTTACAAATAAAAACTATTTTGCAAATTAAATAAGGAACGAAACTTAACTTTATTTCATAACAAAAATAAAAAATACATAATTCAGTTTCAATAATAAAAAATAGCAAATGTCCCATCTCACCTAGCTTCTTCAGGTGAGTTGGTGCAGTGAAAGAGGTGTGATGGGACACGTCAAAATGATGTCATTTATAATCCTAAATGCTTGCTTTGGCGCAGCTTTCACAGGTGTTTGCACATTTAGAGCAAAATTCGTGGTACCAGAATTTACAAACAACAGGACTTGAGCAATAGCCTCCAACAAATTAGACTCGCTCCAATTTCCCCTCAAAGCAAACTTTCGAATGTACTTTGGTACTTTGTCGGCATTGCTACCGTAAAACCTATATTAATTAAGTTCTTATAGAACAAGAGTATAATCTGAAGTCGAAAACTTAGTTATTTTATTAAATACAAAGAAATGACAACTTTAATAAGTGACAATTTTAAGAAACAAGTTGTCCCATCTCTCCTTTGGAAAAATGTCCCATCTCTCCTTCTCAAGTTACTTCATAAAACGCATAATTTTTTTAGAATGTTAATCTCTAACTGACTTTGTTTATCAAACACAAAATATCAATGAGCATTACTTATATGTGTTCCAGTCGCCAATTTCTTAAACAAATATTTGTCACTTAGATTTTTATGGATTCTTAGAAATTGTAAGGTTTTACTTTCTAGATATTAAAAACTTTCACAAGGGATTAGAACTAAACCGCATAACACAAGCACTCATTAACGACTGACAATCATCAGTTCAATGGAGCATTAGACAATGCATGTTGTTTCGTGTTTCAACAAGTTGCAAGTTAAGAGAAATTAAGCTGTCCCATATCACCTCCTGTCCCATCTCTCCAAGAATTACCCTATAAGATAAAGGATAACTTAATAAAAAGTAAAAAGTAAAGTAAGTTTTTTAAAGGAGGAAACATCGGAACTTTTACCGAAAAAGGGAAGTGTAGGCATGTGCATTCTACTAAGATCATACTGTTCCTCGGCATAGTGCAACTGTATAATTTTTACAACAATTTAATCAGTTTTATTTTACTGGATGCTTTTGCACTCCATTGACTGCAATTAAAAATCAGTTGTTTTACAAAACAAAAACGTGGAAATTGATCACACAAAATTGATAGATGAGTGGACGAATTTACAAAATTTCTGTCAAAATCTAAGCGATAAGACAAACTTTTATCGGCAAATCAACATTGGCTTAATTTTTTAAAGATCGTATACTCATTTTGTGCACCGAGGTATTGAATATTGTACAGTATGGTTTATTGTATCAGCTCATAATACCAACGAATTGTGTTAATTTTTATAAATTGTTAAAAAAATGATACACGGTGAGAAGACTTTGCTCTTTAGTCTCTGGATTACAGAGTCTAAAATCTCCAAAATGTTTACATGGCAAGAGGCTCTTGTCTCAGATCAAAAAATTAGGTTCTGAAGACCATAAGAAAAAGTCTCTAGAGACACTTCTTAAAGTGTATACACGAATTTTTTTATTTGGTCTCCAGAAATCTGTGTTAATTGTCAAGTAAAACATTGTTAGAAAGAAAGTGAAAAAGCTTTAAAAAAATGTATGCAAAAATTTTACGGGATAAAAGACAACACAACAAAGTGTGATTTTTTTTTTCAAAAATAGCCAGCCCCCTATTGAAGAAAAAAATGTCTCTTCTTTAAAGCCATTACTATCTCAACTTGAGACTTGCGTCTGTTCGTCTGTCCGGCCGTCCGTGAGTCCGTCCGCACGATAGCTTGGGAAAGCGTATATTTAAAGAGCTGAAAATTTGCTCACGGGCTTTAAAAAAAGTAAATTTAAGTTCAAAAATGGGGCAAATAGGGTAACACTTTCCTAGGGTTGGCATACACAAATTTCGTTTTTTACTCTATATATTTGCACACTGCCTGAGAGCGCGTCAACGTAGAGAACTGAAATTTTGTACAGTGTTTTCATGGAAATAGTAAATAGAATTTCAAAAATGGACTAAATTGGGCAACGAATTCTTGGTGTTGCCATATAAAAATTTAAGATTTGTACGTATACTGTGAAAACGATCAGTCCTAGACGTTTTAATTGCACTGAAAAGTTCTTCAGAATATGAAATCCTATGAAATTGGTCATCATCATTTATACTTTCCAGCGAACCGTTCTAGGAATTGCAACAAAACCACTTCAAAAATCAAACTTTTGCAGATAGGTGACCATACGAAATTACATACGGGTATTCATCTACAGCATCATAAGAATTGGTCTTAGACCAATTCTAGCTTTTTTACTCGTTTTTCTTATAAAAGGCATTCTTTATATAACTTTCTCTGAAATAATTTCAAGACCGTGCCTCTGTGACAGCTATTTGGATTCAAAGCTATCATTTCTTTAACATAACTCAGGTATGTGTAGTAAGTACACATACAAAAAATTGGAAAATTTTAAGCGTTTCAAAATTAGTTTAGTATATATCAGGCAGAATTCATCGCACGACAAAAAAATTTAACTTTCAGCAAAAGAAGAACGTTGGGAAAGTGTAAATTTTGTTCGATTTTCGATGAAATTAGCCTATGATAAATTAAATAAAAATTAACAAAAACCTTTGCTAAACTCACTCCACAGTTAACTTAACAGCAGAACACACAATAGTCTCCGGAAATCTAGAGACGAAAAATGAGCAAACTTCGAAGACTAGAGACCGACCATGGAAGCCGGATGGATTTGAAACACACGACAGTAGACCTGAGCCAAAACCCTCGAGAATACTTCCCAAGCCATGAAACAGAAACCTATATGTGTGCGTTCGGAGTCCGTTCTCTAAAATCTTCTATATTGATGCTTATGGAAAAATGTCAAACATTGACTTTATATATGCTATAGAGCCTAAACTACTATCCATACAAGAAAATGGTCTTCTTGTAACTTACATCTTGGATCCTTACCTTCCCAAAGGCTACACTTCCTATATACCTTACTTAACAAAATAATATAATAGTTTTGATTACAAAGTAAACTCGCCATTTTACGCTCAATACCTCTCCAGCTGAGTGATAATTGCATGTGTGTATGTGCAGCCGGAGTCCGAATCTGTAGGCAGCTACATTCGATATCATCAGCCAACTGCATCCCATGACGGCACAGCGACATTACAATGATTACTCAGCTGAGAATTTTTGTTTGAGAAATCGTAGTCATTTGGTTAAGATAAATTTTTTTAAATAATTTTGTTAGAAAAGATATGAAAATTTTATTACGGTTCGGTAGATAAGAAAGCAAGCTTAAGATTATCAGAGCACAATTTTTCTGTATGAAGAGTAGTTTAGAGCGGAGGAGCTATTCAAATCAAACTTTTGTCAGTTTTACATAAGAACACTGCAAATATTTTAAAATGTAAGGACTACGTTGGGCATCGCATGTGGTAGGGAGGCGGTCTGTTTCATGGCTTGTGAAGTATTCTCGAGGGTTTTGCCTGAGCCCAAAAACAAAACAATTTCTAGTAATTTGGTATATTTAGAGATATTTTTGCATCTCCAAAGTGTATGCATGGGTCTCTGGGTATCCCGAGATCGAGAAAGTGGTCTCTTGAAGTTAAAGTCTCTCGCCATGTATCTTCACCTTTCCCGAGAAATGAAGCTATTTTGAAAGCTATATGGCACACTAAATGTAAATGTAAACTTGTATTTCTAATTTTTAGAAGATTTATTTATGGTCCTAAATGTAAGAGAGATTTAATTTAGTTCATTCACATCATTTTATTTTACTCTTTTTTTGTAAACTGACTAATTTTATAATAAATAAATAAAAAGAGACACTCTGCATAACAATTTCAACCTATTTCATTAGTAAGTAAAACAGAAAATTATTTGGCGACAATTTCCGGTTTTCAAGCTAAAATGTCCGGGGCTTTCGAACTTGTTTTCCTAGTTTTAGTGATTTTACAGATGGCAGCCCTATACCGGCATAGTTTTATGAATGCTGTTTTTTTATATTATTATTTCCTTAAGAAAAATTTCACAGTTATCGAAATTTTTATATTCCTAAAGGATATAAACAGTTTTGCAAATTAATTTTAAATTCGGCAGAGCTTGAAGTGTAATTTATCTGCTAGATATACAAGATCCTCTTCACTTAACTCTTGGTTGTCAATAAATAATTTACGAACATACTGTTATATACTCTTACCTTTCCAAACTGCTTTCGCTTCAATAATACTCCCTTCGTTTATAATGTTGACCTTTATTTTATGTTCCTTTACACTACACAAACTTGCTTTTTTAATTCTAGATTTCAACTGATAAAACCTTTTTCAAGATTCCTTTTTTTTCTATTTCACAAATTAAACTTTTTTTTTTCTTCAACTTAATTTGGTGTCACAAATAAAACCGTTTTCGAATTTCAATGTACTTTGATGTTATCTCAACCGAGACCGCAGCGACCAAGTTCAAAACAAAACCGACCCGTTTACTTCTAGACACTCGACCGTCAAAAAATGCCGTTTATCCAAATTTTTTCTCTAGTTCCACTCGATTTCATTTTATAAATTCAATTCCCAAAATTTTTTCGAATTCCCCTCGATTTCGTTTTATAAATTTAATTCCCAACCGCCGTTTTTTAAGTCCCAAATCCAACTCTTTGTCAAATTTTTTTTGCTTAACCGCCGCGTAGAAAGTTTAAATCAGAACTCGGCTCTTGATCACTTTTGTCGCGATCAAGAGCCTTCGTTCAGGGTAAAAAATGCATAGTTGCATTTTCACCCTGAGAAAATTTTCATTTATTCTGGACTTGATTAAACAAGTCCAGAATATTTTTCGTTGGACGGAGGCTTGAAATTTGATGCTTTTATAAACATCAGCCACCGTCACGATGCCGCGCGCGTATACATACAATGTATTTTCGCGGCGCGCTCTTCTTATCACGAAAGCTTTTTTGTGATATGTATGTACGTTCGTACATACATATTGCAATTTTCACGACAAATCGTACTGAAGGTACGATTTGTCTTTTGCTTTATTTTTCAACTTAAATGTTTCTACTGGCAAATTTTGCTGAAGGCAAAATTTGCCATGGGAATAATTTCTGTTTCAATTTATGGAATGTGAAGAAAATTGCTGACGCAATTTTCTTCACTGATTAAATAGATAAGCTAACCATGTTTTAGGCATGGTTAGCTTATATGAAAATTTTATGCAGGAAATATTTTAATATTTTTTAAATTTTGTTAATTTATTATTAGATATTTATTTTAGGCTTTTTAGGAATTTTAAGAACTGATTCGCTTTCTTCAAATGTTTTTGAAGGTAAGCTAATCATGTTCCAACATGTATGTATACATGTAAAGTTATTCCTTTTTTATACTTTTCCAGGCTAAAATTTACGTACATAACAATACTCTTCGTTCATGTTTTAGAATCCTTTTTCACTCAAAGTTGGTTTCTAATACATCTAGTGGCACTTAACAACTTTTTTTTGTCAGCACTTCAGGCGAAACAATTCTCCAATTTATCGTGGATGATTGTAGTTCCTTGATGGACAGAGCGATAATTTTTATACAATTTATTAATTTAAAATCTTTCCACAATTCTATCACAGTCTTTAAAAATTCAGATGATACGAATGTAGGCATAAATGTACTGAATCCCTAATTTTCATGTGAAGCAGTTTATTTCTAATACTTACCTGTGGCTGATGTCACACGAATCTGAATCGAGACTCTGAATTATTCAGACTCTTAATTTTTCTCATCTATTGAAAATGCAGAGAAATGAATTCAATTGGAATTTCTGACTCATGTGACATGGCGGAATTCATTTCCGTACGATTTCATGAGATAGTTTAAAGGATGAGATTGAAAAATTCAGAGTGTGAAAAATTCAAAGTCTGAATTCAGATTCATGTGACACCAGCCTATTACTCTCTAGAAAGATAATGATATTTGGAAGCGCGTTACGATATCGTAATATCTATGTACCTTCACGAAAAAAGTATAGACGCACTTGAATATAATCGGTTTTTCATGATAGTTTTTGGAACAATTTTTTGATTTTTAACTCTGAAAAGATGATTTTAGCTGCGAAAAAAGTATAGCCGCAGTAAAAATAACTAGAATGAACTCTCGATCAGTTTGAGTTCAATTGTTAAAGCGATTGGTTCGAGTAAGCTTTAAAAACTTAACGGTAAATTTAGAAAACGTATAATTCCGCTCTAGTTCCGTGAAATTATTAGAATGCCGCGTGGAACTTCTCTCACCAAAGGAGAAAATGGAAAAATCATTGTGTATAACGACGAAGGACTTAGCAACAGAGCACTTGTACCAAAAGTAAACTGAAGTGAAAAAGTGGTAAGGAATTTTCTAAAGAATAAAGAGAACTATGGAAAAAAGAAGAAGACAGGTCGACCGAAAATTTTAACGCAAAGGGACCTGCGGTTGATTTTAAGAATTGCATCCAACTCTGCATTACCTCAGAAATACTTGAAATTGTCAATCGAGCAGGAATCAAAACAAATATTAGAAATGCCCAAAATATTATAAAACTGTCTCCAATCCTGCAAAGATGAAAACCGCCATTAACAAAGAAGCAAGGTTAGAATTCTGGAGAAAGCACATTGCCTGGACGAAGGAATGAAGAAAATTATTTTTTCGGATGACAAAAAATTTAACATGGATGGACCGGATGGATATGCGTATTATTATCCTGACTTAAGGAAAGAACAACGTATTCTTTCCAGACGGGAAATGGGTGGAGGATCGATAAAATGATATGGGCTGCTATTAGCTCCAGAGAAAGAATAGAATTCTGTTTTTAACGACGAGAGTAAACAGCGGGGGGTATACGCAGATTCTCAAAGAAGAACTGATACCATTTCCCGATTATTTGGAAGACAAGGATATGATTGTTCAGCTGGACAACGCTGCTGTACATACAGCCAGATCAGTAACTGGGTAGTTTCGAGCCAAAAAATCAATGTATTGAAATGCCCGCGAGGTCTCCAGACCTTAATATAATAGAGAACATCTGGGGGTATTTATCACTTCAGGTTTATAAAGATTGCATAACCAAAAGCAAAAAATTGCAATCAAAGAAACCTGGGAGGAATCACCACAAGGACTTATCAAAAATATTTATGAAACTATGCCAAATCGAATTTGTGAACTGTTAATGAAAAAGGACAAAAACTCTAAATATTAAAAATTAAATTTGTCATCTTAATGAGTTTTTCATAATTGCGACTATAGTTTCCTCGGTGCTAAAATCATCTTTTCACACTTAAAAACAATAAAATTCTCAATAGAAAAAAAATAAAAGTTTATATAGTGGTTTTCTAAAAATGCGTATTAATATACATGTCTCAGAAAAAAATCAAAAAATTATTCCAAAAACTATCATATAAAACCGGCTGTACTTTTCTCGCGAAGGGTATCTACAGAACAAGGAAATAATTGTCTCGTGTGGAAGCTCTGGGCAACGAAGAAGACAAATACGTACATAATTTGTTTATCGTTTCTTTTTTTTTTGTTCTAGGGAATAAATAGTTAATATTGATATGTCATCGCTAATAAGCCGGAAGGCCTTCTTTTAGACTCTGTCTAACGCGGACAAAGCAGTGGGTCTAGTCCCTGCCCAACTATGGGAGTTATACTCTAATCTAGGCCTGATATGAGACTTGTAGATTTGAGCCAAGTCTGATTTAGTAAAATATTTTCTGCATCCTTACAATACAAAAAATGTGATCAGAGATTGTTGGATATTTCAATGCCTGTGATGTGAGATCGAGATACACAGTAAAAAAAATGTTTGCTCAAGTGAGTGGCAACAATTTGTGCCACTAAGCTTAGGTATTTTTAAATAAGATTAGGGAATACTCCACCTTTGAAAAAGTGGAATAACTTTTTATCCCTAAAATGTAGATACTTCCAAATGTAGAAATACCTAATTTATTGAATGTTTTCTTCCTTTTATTCCAGAAATCTTAATACGTCGGGAATTTTACGTACAAAATAGGTTTTCTGGTGCCGAATACCTACATCCATTGAATATCCATTGATTTGGAAAAATTAAACTGATTTTCCCATTACTCAAGAGAAAATGTCATACTTTTTTTACATTGTATCTCTTCCATCGACGGAAGTGGCTTGACTGGGAGTTGAAGTATGTTTGAGGGATAACAGATAACATTGCGTTTTGGAAGCATTAATCAAGACCCGATTGTATTCGCACGGAAATTAGCTATAGAGTGTATCGAGTACACGAAAACAAGGATACTGTCGTCTGCAAGAGTATGAATAGGATTGAAAGTGAGAGCTAGCAGATCATTAATAAAATTGAAGAAGAGAGTAGGAGAGAGCACAGAGCCTTGCGGTACACCGACATGAATTATAAAACAGTCAGAAGTAGCTCCGTCCAATATAACTTGAATTGAACGGCGGGAGAGAAAACTTTCAATCCATTCTAAGAGAAGAAGGTTTAGACCTACTGCCTTAAGTTTAGCTAAAAGAGCAGAATGCCAGACTCTATTGAAGGCTTTGAAATATCTAATACGATAATCTCAGATTCACCAAAATTATCTCTATAAGGAATGTTAGTAAATCTTCAGTTGAACGACTAGCACAATAGCTGTGTTGGCGATCGTTCATAAAGTCCTTAGTTTCTAGATATTTCATCAATGGGGTGTTGATGAGTTTTTCGAAAACCTTTGAAAGAATCAAAGTACGGTCAGCTGGTCTATAATTTGAGGGATCGCCTGCCTGTCCGTTTGGATATTGGCTGAACATATGCAAGTTTCTATGCCGAAGAAAAGACTCCTGTCGAATAGAACAGGTGAAATAGTGTTCGTAGAGCTTTAGCTTAAGAAGAGGTGCAGCAATTGAGTACCAGGGGCCAAATACTATCAAGCCGGCAACCTTAGATTATGCGTTTCGTTATCTTGCCTTGAATTATGGAATAGATCAAAATTCAAAGTATATATTTGTAATTTCATCACAGAACTCATTATATTTTGGGTGATAAGTTTCACCTCTTGGTTTTACTCAGCAACAGGTCCTACATTTCCTAAAATGTTTCTTCACAGTTAAATAAAATGTAGACAAAAATCAAAGACAACTGCTTCAGTCTTAGAAGATTCTCTAATTCCTTCTTAGTTTACCTCAAAGCAGGTTAACATTTGATATTATATTCTTAAGACAAGTTTTCGCCTCTCGATGATAGGAAACTCAACCGCTAATGTTGGTAAACGTCTGCATACATAGAAGTATGAAAATCCTGTTATATTTTTACAATTTTTCTTAGTTGAGATAAATTTATAAAAATGAAACTTTGGTAGTTTATTAGGCTTTAACATAGTTTTATTCAATTGAATTTGTTACAGATCGAATTTTTAACCCAGTCGCTCTGTCCAAGAAAACCATACAATCTAGGGTTAAATACTAGGGTCCGTAGCGAAAATCTAGTAAATTTCCCTCGTTTGTAGAAATCCTGAGATTTTTGTGCAAAGAAGTATTCCAAGTGCTTCTTGATAATGTTGAGGAAACAGAAGGATTTATTATTTAAACAGCTCTGTAGCGAACGGCACAACTGATAGTCAGAAGGTGCAAGGTCCGGACTATACGGTGGTTGCACCAAAATATTCCACCCAAGCTGCAATAAATTTTGTCGGATCATCAAAAAAACGTATAGTCTGGCGTTGTCCTCGTGGAACACAACGTCCTTTCTGTTCTATTAACCAACTCGGGCCGCTCTGATCGACTGTTCGCCTTAATTTGGTCAGTTATTAACAGTTCTTGGTCGAATCAATTGTTTGCTTGGTTGGCAGCAGCGCATAATAGACTACTCCTTTTCAAACCTACCTTCTTTGGTTGCGACCGTCTGAACAGCGTCCCCGCGCTTCAACTATGATCTTTTTCGACTGATATTGTTGTAGACAAGTCACTATACATCGCCAGTGATCATCCGCTTTAAAACTTGTTCGTTTTATGGTATTTGAGCAGCAGATCGCAATCTGAAATTCGGCTCATTAAATTCTTTTCACTCAGTTTGTGCGGCACCCGAGCAACAAGGTTTTTCACCGTTCCAAGCTTCCGTAAATGTCTCGAAAGAGTCGCCTGGTTAATATTGAGGTTATTTTCGATCTCCATAGTAGTAAAATATCGGTCGGAGTCGATTAAAGCCTTTGATGAAGATTAGTAGTGACTGGTCGACTAGAACGAGGATCATCTTGGGATCAAAATCTTCGCAACGTAATTTTTTAAACCACTTCCGGCAAATACTTTCACTTATGGCATTCTCTCCGTACACGGCATATATTTTTTATGAGTTTGTGAGTTTTCGGAAATAAACAAGCGAAATGCACTGAAAATACAACGTTTTTTCCTATCATACTCAAAATATAATTAAAATTCATATTTTTACGTTATGAATTTTAAATATTAGTCTTACGCTAAAAGTATATAATTTGGACATATGGAGACAATGCTTGGAAAAACAGAAAAATTACCCAAGGTTGAATAAGAAACTATTATATAACTGGTACTGTCCTTTCCTTGGTATTGTAGAATCCAAAATTTCGTAAGGTGGGTAGAATGGGGACATTTTCGGGTGTATAAAATCCCACCAGAAGACCCATAGCAGGAAAATTGCAGAAGATACTAAGAATAGCAATCCTGTCTGTATGCAGAGCTGAAATTTAAGTTGGTTTTAAGAAGAGCTGAAGAAACTGGCTCACTAGACGTCTGGACATTGCTATACTATAAAAAATCCAAATGCGGAATCTTACACAAAGCACTATCCACTAAGGCGACTAAGTTTGATTTTGTAGAGTTATTCATAGAGATAGCAAGACATAGAGATGGTTGCAGATTTCGAGACGATACTTCCTAATGTATTAAAATTGGCAATTATCGCCTAACTCAACTTGATTTTACTGATAGCTGTAAGTGAACCTTAAATCGACGTAAATCATTATGGAGACCATAACAAGTAAAACCCTCATTTTCAAATTCACAAAACGGAATATTTCCGTAATGCAACTTTCTAAATCTATAAGATTCCTTAAGGTAAGTTTCCTTCCCACATATTCGTTTATTGAATGGCAGTTATTATTCCATTATCTTTGACTCGCAACTGTGATCAAATAATCTGTTCACCGAATTCATTCAATCTAATACGTACGCAGTATTTATCTCAAGGCATTAGACGCAGTCAATAAAATATGAAAATAATGGTCCTCAGAGGGACGAAAAACAAATTTGTTTTGTCGACTGTGTAAATAGTAATTAAAGAAAATTAATATGCCATCGATGGACAGTGACGAATTGGAAATGGCAGACGAACAAACTAGTAAAGGCCGAGACAACCGATTATTAGGTGTTCTACCAATAGCTCCCTTGAGGCATTAATTTTGTGCACTTTGTTGAGGCTCGGTTAGATTTAAGGGTGGCAAGCTCGACAAACTATAGTCACCCCTGTGATTAATTGAAGCCGAAAATGTTGTTGTCAGTTGAGTTGAATAAGTAAGATGGCCCATACGTCAGGGGTGTTATTTTTCCTGAAAGTGAAAGACTATGCCTTGTCTCGACATTTCCCCCCTTCACCATGGTGTTGCGAACAATTACAGGCTTTTATTATTGTTTAGGACTCTTTCGAAAAAGAAAAATGAGCAAGCTGTTCACTTTATAAAAGGTTTGTTTTTCGACTTACAAATCAATAAAAGCCAATGCTTTTTGTATTTTTTCGATTCGATGGTAGTGGTAGCTACAGAACTACGTATATATAATTAATGAAAGTGTCCAATTTGAAAAATTTAAACAGCTTAGCATTGTTACATTGAAATTCCACGGGCAAAGTAAATTATGTTATTGATCCATGCCGCTGGTCGCATCCTACTTAGTTCGAACCCTTCCGTTTGAATTCATAAAATCATTAATTAAACATTTCTCATGAATATTAATGTGTATCTTCTTATTTATGAATTTCCATTGATCATTGCTTGAGGCGCAGATTTTCCAAGGACGAGAACTGAATATTTAGCGTCCGCCTGGAGTTTGTGAACTGGTTGGCTGGAAGTAAATTATGTCGGAAGATTTTCGATTCATAAACTTCATGGAAACTATCTGTATTTTTAAGGAACCTAATCCAGGAACTTTGACTCGACAAAGATAATCAAAGAAAACAAATTGGGATTAATAAATTAGAATAATTTAATTCGAGTGGAAAGTTCTTTCAGAGGACAGACAGGAAGAAAAGCAAACGAAAGCAACAAGAGCGGTATTCATTAAAAGTGAGGGTGATGTGAATGGACAGTTCTATTAATACTGATGGCATGTACTTATCGTAGAAGTACCTACATATTTGGATGAGAAGACAGGGAGCAGCATGATTATTTTCACTTGGAATCATAAAGTCACCTGAATGTATTGTTGTGTACCTAAAATCATTCTTGTAAGTAATTTTTAATAAATTTTATTTTGCAACTTCCTGCAAACATAGCACTTTTCTTCAGTTCCTGTCATGTTTCCAGTTATTTTAAATTTTTAGTTCATAGAAACAATGCTTACTACTACTCAGTACAGATCTTGGTATTCAAATTAAACCGGAGAGAGACTTGCGGTTTCAATATTGCAGTTTTCACTGTGTGTCTCTATATACTGCGAAACAACTCTTGAGTACAATCAGTATGTAGAACATTAGAGCTCAATATTGAAATTGCGAAATATTTCGTGTTATAGAGAGTTTATTGCAATCTGACCCTAAACCATAACCATTTAATATACGAACCTTTTAGAACTGCAATGTTGGCTGCAACTTTTTCTGACATTTAGTATTTGACACTTGTCAATTTAAAGTGTCTATTTCATTTTTATTTTCCATATAGACAAGTAATTTCACAATATTTGCACGCATTTGTATATGCGCGGAGCTTTCTTAAGTCAAATGATAAATTAAACGACAAATCAAATGAAACGTTGAGTATCGCGCTGCAAATTGTCACAAAGCTGTTTACTAACAAGCCGTCAAGTCGACGAACTTATAATCAAACTCAGTAGGTGGCATATGGCGATGATCAAGGATATGCCGATGATACTGCATACTTGTCAGAAGAAAAAGTGTAGCATTAATTTCTGCACTTTTGATGCTTAACAGAGTGGAAAACTGCCGTAATGAGTTGGGCTAAAGAGCTCATCTCGAATTAATGATAGAGATCCGAAAAAGGTTCCATCCTTAGCATGTTTGAAAAAAGAGCTCTGGAAATGAATACAGATGATTCCAAGACAAACGAGGCGGTAGGGCTTACAGTATAAAGTGAAAGATTCAAAGTTAACATAAACATATGCCAGCCTTGATGCAATAAATACAGTTCTTTTAACAGAAAATAGAGGATACCGGAAACACACGATCTATATTCACTCTAAAAGTAAAACCGTTTTGGATCTAAGCTGGTATTCTTTGGAAGAGCTAAAAGAGATAGCGCACCCAAACATAGTTATTCTAATTTAGGTGCATGGGGGAAATGGATGAAAGACCGCATTGAAGCCATATTGAACTTTTGGCATTCATCATCGGCGCATTTCTGCACAAAAACTTCAATGAATTTAACACACGGTAGCCTTTCTACAGGAGTAAGGTACGTGCAGCAACAAAGGCCGACCTAGTTTGAAAATGCAATATATCAAGTATTTGGTGATACAGAACTACAAAATCAAGTTTTCCGTGAAGTCTTTTTATTTGGACAACTGAAAAAATAGAAAAGCTATAACAGATGTGGGTATTTGAAAAAATATTTCAGTTTTATAAAACGTTTTCTAAGTGCATTATCAAACTTCCACAGTATAATAAGGCCAAAGCAAAAATTAACTTTCTCAAAATTTTAATCACAGAAATGATTCCCTTTAAACTTACAAAAACTAAGAAAATCAACAAAATTAGGTAATTTTTAATAATTTCGAATAAAAATAAAAATGGGCCTTTTACCCCCAGGGGGATAATAAGGCCCCAACAGCTTTAGTTATAAATTTCTTAAAGTACAACAGAGTTGGATGGATGGATTGAAAGAAGGTTGAGTTCCTATGGGGGGAGAACCCTAGACCATAGGCCACCCTCAGCACCCCTGAATAAGTTCATAGGTCCCAACCAGATGTTCTCATAAACCATAAGATTGGCTCGCAACCTTCCTTACCTCTTTCATGCATCCTCTGTATGTCGGGTTTTCAACCATTCCTATCCTATGTATGTGTCCCCTGAGAGAACATTGCCCAGTGAGAATAGACACCAGAATTCGAATGGTAGGTTTGCTCAGACCTAGCAGCTTTTTTGTGAATCTTGGGTTTGGTTTACCCCACAGTTCCTTTGTTGGTCTACCCGAAGCGTCGTCCAACAAAAGTAAACTGTGTTGGCAGTCCGCCCAAGTCACAATTGCAGAGACCTGATGCGATCCCAATTGTGGAGGGAGGTGCCTCCGAGGCCACCCCAAGACACGCAAGCTAGTCCGCTTTTTTATTTCCACTAACATCACTGTGACCTGGTGTTCAAAGAACGAGTACCCTGTGACACTGAGAGAGGGAGTTCAGGATGGTCTTACACTCTAGTACTAGGTTGGAAGGGATTTGACAAAGCCTTGACGGCCACTTGGCTGTCGGAGAAGATGGCAATCTCCTTATTTTCAGTGTCTGAGCAAAGGAGGTACCTTCCCGCCTCAAGAATGGCCTTGAGCTTCGCTGGAAGACCTTTACATGGCTTTTCAGGTGTATGGCAATTTCCAAATGAGGCTCCTCACAGAAGACGCCCGCTCCGGTGCTGTCTTCAGATTTGGAGTGGTCTGTATAAGTTATAGTATCTATCAACGGGTGGAGCACAGAACGTGCTGCCCATTCCTCCCTAGATGGGATTTTAGTTTTAAACTTCCTAATCAGCATGGCCTCGATGAAGTGGTCACTCTCCCTGCCAATGTAAAGGTGCGATGGACCGCACAAAATCATGCGAGTTATTAGACTTGAATGGGCCGATTACGCTGAGTAGGCACAATTTTTGAATCTTTTCCAATATCTTGCGATGATTGGCATACTCCATCGCTTTTAACTACACCACAGAGCCATAAGTTAACTTGGGTCGGATGACGCTAGTGTATATCCATAGGATCATCCGTGGTTTGAGTCCCAACTTTTTCCCTATAATTCTGCGGCACATTACGAACGCTCTTAGAGTTTTGTTCGCTCTGTCCTCAAAATGTGGTTCCCAGTTCAGCTTTTTATCTAGTATAATGCCTAAATATTTAACCCTTTTCTTAAGCTCTAACCATGTAGAGCCGATGAAGGGCAGGTTTAATCTTGGAATGTTCCTTTTTTTGGTAAAAAGGCAGAAATCGGTTTTCGAAGGATTGATGCACAGTCCGAAATCCTTATCGCAGTCCTCGACTAGTCGGATTGCGTTATGTACCAGTCCGCAGAGCTCCGATTTATAATTTCCGCTGACTATAATCATAAGGTCGTCTGCGTAGCATACTGTTTTGTATCCCATCCGGGTGAGAGTTAGCAAGAGACCGTCCATAGTGAGCACCCACAGTAAAGGTCATAGGATACCACCTTGTGGGGTGCCCCTGTGGACCATTTTCTCTCGACTCACTCCACCCAAACTGGCGAAGACGGTTCTATTGTTCAACAGTAATCCAAACAGTATTCACTCTGTGGAACAAAACTAATGTCACAATCATAATCGTATATAAGAACATTAATTTCATTGAGAATTTAGGTTGGGTAGGGTAATAAGTCCCACGGTCTACTCCAGTGGGCCTTATTACACCTATGACAAGATTTTCAAAATTACTCATTAATCAAATAAACACAACGGTCGGCGAAAATAAAAACCGAAATCATAAACTACATTACTTAATGTTCAAACTAAACAAGTTACTAAATGTGGAAATCGTAATTAAACAACAGAACTTATGATTTTGTCTAGGCGAAAAGTATAACTCCAAGCAGACATACTCCTCTCGTTGACGTACCGTTCGCTACTGGCAAGATGGCGGCGTGAGCTATCAGACGTCCCCTCGACCGACGAGGGCCCTCGACGTCGTTCCTCTATACTTAATGCATGTACGCATAAAGTATGAGGTTGTTGCGATTCATTTTAGTAAGAATTTTTAAATGTGGGGCTTATTACCCTCCGGGCTTTATTTGGCGCAGGTACCTTACTAAATGTCGGAGAAAACATCCATAAATAATCATCGATGCAAATGTAAAAGAATAATCATCGAAGAAACAATCAATGAATATATTGTCGACCAATCAATTTTTACAGATCCAGGGGTCATACTATGTAACTTGAATGGAGTTAAGTCGCATCGTTTCTTATACCTAAAATCCATGTTAAATTTCTAATCAGATTTTTTGTTTGTAATTCAGCTATTAGAATTCGTTTCGACTTTACGCGATTCAATTTACATATTAGTGCCGTAGCAAAAAGGAATGGATTTTGGATAGGAAAGGAAGGAAGTTTAATCGGTTTCTGCAATACCAGGAAAATATTTGGAAATTTGGAAAATTTAAAAAAAAAACTATTTTTAAAAGAGTTACACGTACCTATGTTTCATATAATAACAATAAATTAACTGAAGAAAATCGCTATTTTATCACTTTTTAATTTTCACTCGTACTTAAAACAGCAGCATAATTCGAAGTAAACTGCAGCGACCACAAATTTTAAGTTAGAAAGGGAAAAAAGGACACAATCTTGCACAGGCATGCTAATTAACCTGAGATTTTGACCTGCATCATCGTCTATGCAAATGACTCATCCATGAGAGTTCAACCAGAAAATAATAAAAAAAAATCGTGAGCATGCAGGCACCCTTATCCGAACATGACTTTAACTTCAAAGTCGGGTGCCGATGTATGTTGCCCTTAAACTTTCGCAGGTTGTATGCCGGAGGAAAGACAGAAGATGGTAGACTGTTCCACATTCGCACAGTTCGGGATAAGAAAGCATCACGGAATTTTAGTGTACGGCCGAAGGTAATTTGAAGGGTAAAAGGATGAGCGCGGGATGCAGCGCGAGTATTGCGTGCAGGAACTATTCTACAAGGGATCAGACTAGATATTTCATCAGAACATTGACCATGCATATAGCGATAAAGGAGCGAAAGGCATCCAACATTGCGACGGTGCTCGAGCGAGTCGATATGACGAGTAATTGCCACATCGCCAATGAGCTTGCAGGCTCTCTTTTGGACTATATCCAATGAAGCTAAGGCTGTGCGACCAGCCCCGGCCCAGATATGGGAATTGTATTCCATTCTAGGTCTAATGTAGGACTTGTAGAGGAGCGCTATATTTGATGGGCTGAAATATTTCTTACACCTTTTCAAAAAACCAAGATATTTTGATGCTTCTTTGGCAACCGAGAAGATGTGATCTGTCCAGCTTAACTTACTGGAAATATTAATGCCAAGAATTCTTAGTGACGGTGAATCAGAAATTAATGCTCCATCAAACGAAACGGGAGTGGTTAAGTGATGGTCTTGTTTTAATGAGATGAGACAGCTTTGGGTCTTAGATGCATTGAATTCGACGCGATTCACTTTGCCCCAAGCGAGAATATTGTCAAGATCGTTATTCAATGATCTAATCATGCAGTCTCGTTTAACACATGTGGCGTTCCCTCTGGAATCCGCCAGGGTGTCAAAGGAGTATGCGAAATCAAGAGTACTGTCATCAGCAAAGCTATGGATAGGATTAAAAGTAAGGGAAAGCAGATCATTAATGAAGATTAGAAATAGAGTCGGAGAAATAACAGAGCCCTGGGGGACACCGGCATTAATAGGATGAGGTTCAGATATAACGCCATCTAATACAACACGTATTTGGCGACTAGATAAAAAACTTTCAATCCATAATAGAAGAGGAGGGGAAAGACCAAAAGCTTTGAGTTTGGCTAAAAGGGCTGGATGCCAGACTCTATCAAAGGCCCTTGAAGTATCTAGAGCAACGATTTTGGGCTCACCAAAATTGTGAAGACTACGATTCCAACGTTCCGTAAGAAAAGTCAGCAAGTCTCCAGATGAGCGACCGTGCCGGAAGCCGTATTGGCGATCGTTGATGAGCTGATTGGTTTCCAGATACTTCATTAATTTGGAGTTAATGATAGATTCAAAAACCTTTGAAAGAATCGAAGTGATTGCAATTGGTCGATAATTTGACTGATCGCTACCCTCTCCTTTCTTGGGAATAGGCTGAACGTGAGCTAGTTTCCGAGCAGTTGGAAATTTTCCTGTTGAATAGGACAGGTAGAATAGTTTGCGCAGAGGTTTAGCCAAGGATGAGGCACAGCTTTTAATTAATAGGGGCGAGAAACCATCAGGTCCTGCGGCTTTAGAGACGTTGATACCATTAAGGACCCTATGAAGGGAATGTAATGATATTAATGCTGTGCACCGTTATCGGTTCGTGAAACATTTTAATTAGCGACAAGTTTTAAATGGAGTAGCAAAACAATACTTTAGTTTCACAAAAAATTTGTTTTTATTAAAATAAAAATAAAAACTCTAACACGTATGAATTTCGGTCTATTCGACTATCTTCAGAGAGACCTCTGTTGCTACTAAATGCCAACATCATATGATCGAACCTAGCTTAATATGATCTAAGCTGGACAAACCTAATACAATGACATTAAAACTGGAGGTACTGAAAAATCTAACTGCTCATTAAGAATATTTTTGCCTATTGCTTTAGCTTTTACAATTTCAAAATTTTCTAGGAGTTTTCCCTTTATTTTCAATGTGTAGAATATTTAAATTATCTATAGTACAATTGTGTCTATTTTCTGTTAAATGTCTTGCCATAGTTGAATGTGTTTTTTGATTCTTAAATGTAGGATTATGTTCTCGAAACCTAGTATTGAAATTCCTCCCAGTTTGTCCACTATAAATGGAATCACAGCTATTACATTTTATCTCATATACGCCTGATAAAGTATTGACTTTTTCTTTCGCATTCAATAATTTGTTTTTCACAATATTCTTATCATAAAAGGCTATATTCACTTCCTTGTTTAGTTTTATAATTTTGGCTAGTTCATAAGAAATTTTGCCTATAAATGGTAACTTAGCATATCTGTCACTATTGTCGCTACTTAAGGGCGTTAACGCTGTGATGCTTTTTAACATAATTTTCTTATTTTTGTTTCTTACAAGTTTGTCAATCAACACTGTACTATAACCATTCTTAACAGCAATTAATTTGATTGTGTCTAGTTCTTTATGAAATGATATTGTGGACAGTGGTATATTGAACAATCTATGAATCATTGAGTGGAAAGCCGAAAGTTTAACGTTAACCGGGTGATTGGAACTATCTGGGATGATAGAATCCGAAAAAGATGGCTTCTTATAATTATCAAAGTCAAACCTATTTGATAGTCTATTAATTGTCAAATCCAGAAAATTGATTTTTCCATTCATCTCTTTTTCGATAGTAAAAGTTATATCAGCATTCAATGAATTTATCCATTTCAAAAAAATTGCTAGTTCTTCATTTGAACCCCTCCACAAGACCAGTATATCGTCCACATATTTGAACCAGAACTCAATTTTTTGTTTATAGGGAAATTTATCTAAGTCATTCATAAATACCTCAGCTCCAAGGGGAGAAGAAGGTGATCCCATTGCTAATCCATTATTCATAATAAAATATTGTTTATCAAATTGAAAATAGTTCTGGCTATAAACAACATTAGAAAGCTCTATTAACTCCGATTTAACTACACTGTCTTTAACCGTATCATTGATCATTTGTGACATTATCTTTTTAAGCTTTGTTATTGGCGCAGAAGGGAACAAATTTTTGACATCAAACGAAACTAGTATACTGTCAGTAGGAATGTTGATAAATTTTATTTTGTTTACTAATTCTAAGCTATTTTTGATCGAAAATCAGCAGTAAATCCTGTAAAGTTCAAAAACAGTTCATTGAACGTCTTACACAAACTGTAACCCGGAGCAGACATGTAGGACACAACCGGCCTCATCGGGCCATCTTCCTTATGGAGCTTTATAAGACCATACAGAATTGGAGCTTTTGGGCACATTTTAACTATTTTATATTTAACAACTTTTAATATCGTACAGCAATTTGTAATTGTATTTTTAATATCTGTTTGAAATTTGGCTGTTGGATTTTTCATTGTTTGTACTGCATCACTAGCCTCAATAAATTTATAAATTTTGCTCATGTATTCGTCCCTATTTATTATTGCCAGAGAATTTCCTTTGTCAGCTTTTGTAAAAACAACTTTATGTCTATCAATTTTCTGTTTCAAGGTAAACATAATTTTCTTTTCCAAACCATTCTTGACTCCCTTATAAAATCTATCTAAATCGTTCCTAAATTTGTTAGCACATAAGTTCTTAACTACCGAATCACATCCATAGGTTGCAATTTCAACATCTACCGCTAAATTTAAGTAATCATTCTTATCAATAAACGACGGTGAAGAATATTTTGGCACTTTTTCTAACAATGATAACTCTTCTGATGACATTAGGCAGTCGGATCTATTGACCACTCTTGGATAGAATTCAGCTGTTCTTGGGTTAACTGGTGGCGCTTGAAGTGCGATGTTATTGCGAGGACAAACTAAAGTAATGGTTTCAAACAATTCCTCGAAAGAAACTTCTAGAATTGAACAGGCATCAAGGCAGGCGCATAACCGCTTAGTAATTATCTTTACACCATCAAAAGGTGCAGATTATGTGGAGGGTAAAATAAAACTTCAGAATACTTTCGTAGCATACAGAAGATTCAGACTTCCTGACATCCTCAGAAATTACGTCCAACTCATTGTAATACTGCAACTGGAATTCATCTCAATGAATTGAACGTTAAACCACTCTGATTACTTAAATCTAAATATAATTTAATGTTAACCTGAAGAGGACCAGGCTTTTACGAGCATAGAACAACTCTGTTAAAAGCAGTCATAAATCAGAATACATCATCGTTTTGAATTTTCATCTCAATTTCAATAGCAAGAATTTTATCGCGTTACGACAATTGAAAATGTATAAATTTGGAGTACTTACTTCGATAATTAAAAGTGCACTAAAATTTGTTGGTCCTGGCTAGTTTACATGTCCTCCGTCTCCGTATCGTTATATCCGCAATAACGACAGAGGTAACAAAGAACCAAACAACAAACGATTATACTACAATGAAGATATTACCCGTCCGCACAAATGCTGTTCTTAGAAAACCTTAACTTGGAATCTAGCGTAGATTTCAAGCTTTCAAAAAGCAATATAGGTGTATCGTGTATCATTTTCATGTATTTATTAAACAGACAAGAATTATGTTTCGGTGTAAGCTCCCAATTTATCATTAACTTGAAATTCACATTGAAATTAACCAATCAAAAAAATATTTCCTCTTCCTGTAATATCCCTAATCTGCACGTCCATATGACATTCTTTCATTCTCCTTTTACCTAAATGGGATCTTAATAATAAGAAATCTCCACTTAACCGCAATTAATTGCTGCACTTAGTTACGTCGAATAGACGTAAATTCGACTTGAGAAAAGGAGGCGAATGTTACTTGGGAGTGCAGTTTCTTTGAGGTAAGTTAAACTTTTGCATGAGCTTTCATTTTCATGGAAGGCTGTAGAGTTAATTTATAACTTAAACTTCAACTCGGTGGTTTGTTTTTAGAGTTATTTGTGTGTACGAGATTAAGATCCACATCAAATATCAGATTTCTCTGATTGAGAATTCATATGCACTCTGAAATAATTACTTAAAATAACATATCAAATTTATAGTATGACTCTTGTTCCATGGGCTGCTGGAATTATGAAAGTGTCATAAATTTGTGACTCAATATAGTAAGTTTAGCTTATTTTTGTATGTGCAAATAAAAATATTGTTTAGTATCACCTCCATAAATGCAGTGGAAAAGATTCGTAATGTCCCATCCACAGCCTACCCTAATTATTCTTAAAAATATTTTCTCAATACGACACTCAGATAATAAATGTAGGTATGGCAACAGATCTATTTGCGGCACCAAACCTCAAGTTTCGCCGAAATGGTTTATGTTACATGCTTAGACCAGAATACTAATCATCCCAAATACATTAATTCCTGTGAATAGTTCAATTGATTCACCAAACATTGGAAGGATGTTCAATATGATCCGGTTTATAGCCTCGTGAAAGCTTCCTTTGTTAAGGTTTAACCCAACTCATTTAGACAGTCTTCTTTGATGGTTCGGTAAAAACTGTATAGGTATATCCAAAGTTCTAATAATCGGGATTGCACCAAAATACTTTGCTTCTATTATTTGGCTTTGGGCTAACCACCAACACAGTCGCCTTTGGCTAGATGACCAATCAGGTTGAACTACAAATGAACTGTGTTGTCCAGATCTCTAATGCTTGTATACGGACACAGTTTTGATTTGAAAATTCTGCCTAACCGAGATAAATTTCGATGTCTAGTAGTATTTTTCCGCCCTAAATAGATGCAACGTAAATAGGCAATTTGGTTTGAACTTCTAGTTTTTCTCTCTTTATAGTGTGTCCATATCTGATAAAATTCTCTAGAACCTTTTCCATATTCTTTTAAAAAACGGGAATTTGGCTTACTAGATGAAAGTTTATGACTTCGGTCGGTCATTAGCTTTATATAGTTCCATTTAGTTCCTTGTGATTGATAATTTCTCGTACATATAAATATATACGAATTTCTACTATTAAATTCAACACATGATAAACAGTTTTATAATCTTATTTATAGAAATTCAAACTTGGAAGTGTAAGCTTATAAAGCGTCGAAAATGAAATCACGTCGCATACTTGACATATCGATTTTGGCACCCCGCGGCAGAAACAGCCGAGACAAACAGAAGCCAATGCAAAAGCGTTACCCTCTCTGGATATCAGCATAGACTAAAAACAGATACGCAAATACCGAAAATGTGTACCTAAATTCCATTTGTTTGCCAAAACTCCTATGTGCCCCGGTGGGTGGGCGACGGGTTATAAACTCCATTCCTGTCTATCCCTCAGGCTAAACTAATTTAATTCTTCAACTTTTTGTGAATTTTTTGGCAATTTTGTTTGGGGTGCGTTGACTGATAAATTATTTTTGTCACGTACACCTTCACCGCTTTTGGGGATCGAAAACAACGACAGAAATTTTAAATAAACCATAGAAAATTTTTGATATTTTTTTATATCCTTCTTGGTTGTGGCGTCAAAGTGGGCGTGTTGCTCTTATAGCAAAAAATGATAGACAAGAATGGATTAAAATTTGATAATATGAATTTGATCTAAAATTATGTATATGGATCCTAAAATTAGGAAAGGTCTAATATTCATATTAATTCAGCAAGATGCGATGGAAAATATTATTGTCGTGTATTTGCAAAAAAAAAAAAAAAAAGATTTCTATAAAGTTTCTATAAAATTTTTCGGGAGAAGCTGAAAATTGGTATTGCCAAGATTCATCATAACATTTGTAAACCCTAGTAAATTAAATCAAAGGGAATAAAAAGATTGTGCTTTTAGTTCGTCTGTCTGTTTTCCCACTTGTGATAAAAATTGTAAATTTATGTTTGAAAAGAATGCGAATCAGTGGCGACATGTTATAACTTCGCATCGAAAGCAATCATCGAAGCGAAGATTTCGCTCTGGGGGTATGTTATAAGATTTTCGTTCGACAGGCGATTTTGCTTGTTTCGAAACTATTTCCGAGCACATTTATAGATTCTTTTTCTAGTTGTTGATAAATTTTAATAATAATAAAATTGGAATTTATGAATTTTTTAAGCGCAGTGGCTTTATTTGTGGAGGATAACGAAAATGACGAAGAAATAATTAATTAGGTACCGGGACAAAATAAAATTTTTAAGGCAGCGGTATTACATATGTTATGCATATACCTAACAAAATGTACCTTATTAATTTTTGAGTTCAAGAAATATTTTTACAAATTTTATAACTTCAAGTTTGAAGAATCTATATAATTGATATATAAAATTTTTTATATTAATTAAGTTTTAAAAAAATTTTACGTATAAATCTAATTTCTTAAATTTACATGTACTCTCACTCTCAGCAAACTCAGTGATATTCTATCGAAATTATCGCCTGTGGAAAGTAATACAACATATCGACTATCGATGAATTGTCGAACGTCGAATCTTTCGAAGTTATAACATCTTGCCCCAAGAATGATATTCTACGACAGTACTATTAGCTTGACTCCAATTCAGAACCTTTCACCTGAATCGATTGTTAATGCTATTGATGTTGTCTGCATGCCTTAAAAATTCTTTTGCATACCAGAAAATATTTTCAAATGATCTCGTCTAAAGTACAACTTTGTGTATATTTTTCTGGAATACAAGGTTTATTTCTTTACTTGTAAGAATTATAATTTTTGAATTTTCCTTATTTATGGTGGGGATATAATTATCAAAATTATACAAAACATTTTTTAAACTTATATTGCAAAAGAAAAATTTTAAATTTTCAAAATGATAATTTTCAATCAATCAAATAAAAATCAAATAACATAAAGTGATTTTGGAAGTAAGGAAAAGGTTAGGTAATTTAAAGTTAGTATAACAATTTTTAATTAAAAGTACCGGTATTTTGGATCGTATCAACGTAGTCAGATCTATTTTAAAATGCTTTTGTTTTTTGAATAGTTTTTCGTTATTTAATTACAACTCCGTAGGAATAAAAATCTCAATGTTAATTATAATTGTCGATGACAGAAATTCAAAGTTTTATACATTCGATAAAAGAATTGATAAAAGAATTACCAATTACTCAAAAATAATTAAATGTAGCTAGTTTTGATTACTCTACTAGTGATTACTTCGGGAAATACTTCCAAAATTATGTCAAATAATAAGAAAGCCAGCTAATAAGTAAATACACCTAGACGAACCAAAAATTGTATGGCAGGGGGGGGGGGGGGGATATCAAACGTTTAGGAGTTACAGGGTGATTCAGAAATATAGCTAGTTTTTCACAAAACACCCTGTATCTTAAAAACTACAAGGCCAATGGGCACAGTTAAGAGCTCATTGTATGCAGAACTTCATGGCAATTCCAACGACTGCTCAACCAGCCCCATGCCCCGCTCCCCTTAAGAATTATGGTTGTCTAAACTTATCTTTTTTTTAATTTAACCTCTATTATTTTTGAAAAAAGGTCGTTAACATAATTTTTTTTTATAAAAACTGTAAACTGTAGACTCTCCTCTTTAAGTTGACCTATTACACCCAATGTACTATCTGAAGCCCTTTAAGAGTTATTAGCTGCAAACTTATTCTCAAACCACCAATTTTCAAACATATTCTCAACAATAATGTGTTCCCTTAGCACGCCATTTTAAAAAATATCGTCTAATTTCGGTGTGACCGGAATAAGTGATGAGTTAATAACTGTTCAACGGCTACAGTTAACACACAGAGTGTAATTGGTCAAATTAAAGAGGAGAGTCTACAGTTTACAGTTTATATAAAAAACAATTATGCTAACGACCTTTTTTTCAAAAATAATAGAGATTAAATTAAAAAAAAGGTAAGAAAATCCTAAATTTTTAGTTTAGACAACCATAATTCTTAAGGGAAGCGGGGCATACAATGAGCTCTTAACTGTGACCATTGGCCCTGTAGTTTTTAAGATACTGGGTGTTTTGTGAATAACTAGCTTTTTCTCTTAATCACCCTGTAACTCCTAAACGGTTGGTATGGCCTCCCCCCTGCCATACAATTTTATGGTTCGTCTAGGTGAGTACTATCACCTCCCGCTCTATTGACCTCCTAGTGGGAAACAGCCTGTATATCAAAATTGCACAAAATATTATAAATAAAATTATATATAGTTAATCTGTGAAGTGTGAAGTAATTGAAGATTATTTTTAATTATTTGACATAATTTTGGAAGTTATTCACGGAAGTTAGTCCCAATTTAATTTGAGTCTTTGAAAGTAATTTGATGATTATATTTTATTATTTTTATTACCCCTTAAGTATCTACCGAACATAATCATATTTAAAAATTATAGGATTACAATGCAATGAAATCATAATCACAGAGTAATTAATTTCCAAATTACCTTACACCTTATTTTTTTTTTTTTACAAGAGCGCTAATTTCTTGTCTTCTTATACCCTGCCTAGATGAAATCAAAGAGTATTTTCAGTTTTGTACCTATTATCTCTTTTCATCTGTTTGTCTGACCATGATAACTGTAGCTTACTAATCCGAGCAAATAATTTGTAAGGTTCGTACACAAAACTATTTAACGTTGCCTGTTCTTAGAAAAGAATTACATCTTTTACAGATATTGTTACTCAAAAACTCCATAAAACACATATCTTGTAAATATTCTTCCATCATTCAACAGTTCTGCTTTTTGTTGATTTTGTTGACCATCAGTACGTTTACATGAATACTTGAGTACTTGACTTGAAATCCACTTGAAGCTCCGGTAGGGCGGTTGATTGAACTAATTCCAATTACTTGACTTACATTTTTTTTTATATAATTTTCGAATTACTTAAGTTGAAATTTACGACTTGAATGAGCCTTTTCATGATGTTTTAATTACTTCAAGCATACTTCAAGTATGCTTCAAGTATTCATGTAAACGTACTGTACTGATTACATTCGGGAATGATCTCTGTTTTTATTGAATTTCGGTGAAGTCCTTTTACAATCATACAAGTACATTTGCCATTGCATAATCCTTTCTTTGCTCAATAAGGAACTCTGCTGCGCAAAATCTGCGCTATAGTAAATGGTCGGATTTCCAAGCATCATATCAATGATTATTCTGTTCATTTCCAGCGTATGAGCATTTGTTGGAGATCCTGTCGCTAGCTTCTCAACATACATTGCTGAATGTTGTCTCCGTAGATCAATGCAATAATGTTACCGCCATTAACCATTTCTTGAGGGGTTTCGATTCTGTCGTCCAAGTTTATTCCAGGAATTAGTGAATTATTTACTTTTCCAACATCAAAGAACCAATTTTTGTGCTCACCCTGTCCTTCGATATGCATGTTTGTTGTGAATGATAATGTCATGAAATGCTGCCACAATCTACTTGATTTAATGCTACTTTCGATAATGGCCACACATAATAACCTACAACTACCACTCTTTCTCCAAATGGCTGCGCATTTTCGTACATTTCTTGTAGAAGATTGTTATTGCATCTGATTCCGTGATTTGAAGGCATTGTTATTTCATCTACGAGTATGATGATAAGGATTGTTTGTCTCAAAACTTTAGTTTCAGGGGAATTAAGAAGCAATCCACTCTGTGCTGTTCGTCCATCTTTCATTAGATGTGCGTTCATTGTGGGTATATAAAAAAATAACTGGTTAGATTTCGATTTTTTAGCGGATATACATAAATTTCTAAAAAAAACCTGCTCTTATATTATTTGAATTATATATACGAAGTTTCTAAGTATACTTCTGGAAAAACAGTCCAACAATTTTTAATGTACAGTTTCTGGGAATATAAACACATATAAAATTAGTAAATTTCATATTTTCCGCCTGTTAAATTATTCTATATATGCGAGAAACAACTTTAACAAACTAGCGTGCAGATTTTCAAAACAGCTTTATATAATGTACAGGCAATCATCTATAATATCGAAAAAATTGGGTGAAGGTCAATTAAATATTCTGGCAACTTTTTTCTTAATTTAATCTATATAATCAAAGCTTGGAGCTCTGTATATTGCCGAAAACAATAAATTTCATAGTAACTAATAGTGTTAAAAAACAATCTTTTAGGGGGATGTTAAGCTAATTGTAAGTACAAAGACCTGTTTGGCGGGCGTCAAGAAAAGCAGTTAAACAGCAGTGGGTCAAATTCATCCCAGACAATAGACTTCCCAGTTAATCGAATCACAAATAATCGAGTTTCCACTGTATTTAATAAATTGTGGAGGTGATGTCCAATTAAGTTGCTGGCATTTTATTTCATCAAAATAATCACCAGATTCAATAAGTATGTACCTCCAGATGAGGTCCAGTATGACATATGATATAATATTCAGATATTTTCATTTTATTGAGCCATTCGTTATATCGAATGTTTCATTCAAATGCAAAGAATTTGTACATACATATATGTTAAAGTCAAACCCCGATTTTACTAGGAAATCCTTGTTCTAAGAAAGCCCTCTCGCTAATTCTAGTTTTAACTAATATAACTCAGTTAAATCTAGAATTAACGGAATGCTATTGATACTACTAGTATTAACTAAATATTATTTAGTTAATTTTGGTTCTGGCTGAATTCTCGCTCAGTGTTTAGTTAATTCTAGAACTGCTCTTAGTAAATTCACGTTAGGATTGAAATCTCTTACCGTTAAACCTTGATGTTTAGTAAAACTCTTTAATAGTATTAATTCATTGTTGCCACTCGAAATCTTTCTAATGTACCTTTTTAACATATCCTGAATTCGATTTGTTTAGCCGCACATGAAAATTATAGAAAACTTAAAATTTTAAATAAATAAAACCTTATAGTGTAATTAATTATTAATGAAATATGTATGTGTAAGCAAAATAATAATCTCTAAATAAAATTGCTTAATGATTATAATTCAAAAATTAAACTAAGCGACTAGCATGCATTCTCATAAAGTGTTGATTTAAATAATTCCCTGGCATTGAAATTCTTTCTTTGGTAAAATAAAATTTGAAATAGGTTCATGCATGCCGTAGCTTGTTATGTGTTGTGGAGCATACAGCAAATTTCGTGAGAAGATTGGTCTCTCAGGTGCATAAAAGGAGATTAAAGACAAAAGATCAAAGGAATTAATTCTATAAGATAAAATATCCCTTACTAAAGTAATACAGTTCACTTCACGTCTGAACTGAAGAGTTAAGCCAACACCTTACACGGTAACATGGCATATTGTCACGATTATTATTTAATTTTGTTACGCTGCCCTGATGCGTACGGAATGGTAGCTCTAGTGAGGGGGGGGGGGGGCAGTGGGTTTATGCGTAGAGATGGGTGAGAATTAGTTGGGCGCCACGTGATTTTGGATTCGAGGTATCACGAAACTCGACAAAAAAGAAATGCAGCGATTCCTCTTAACACTTCGCTTTTATTCCTAATAATTCTAATAATTCACTCACTGTGGTACAGCATGATTTTTGTTTTTTTTTTTAAGAAAAACACAAAAAAATAATCCAAGTATATCGTGTTTAAGAAAGTTTTATAAAAACAAAACCTTACCCGGGGGTTACACCTGCAAGTACAGCTTGCATGCAACTTGCACTGCCATACTTCTTGCACGTGTGATCCAGCTGCCATACAACTTTCAGCGAACGTGCATGATGAAAATTCATGGCAGCTGGGAGTAATTTGACATTTATACAGTTTTCAAGATGGCGAAAAAGAAATGCTCGAGAGAGATTTTCTGGGAACATTTGCATTGCATCATTTACCAACAGCTTCCTCTTCATTTTTTTTTTTTTGGTTTTTATCAGCCTGCTACTTCCTTTATTGCTATAATTTTCCAATATACGCAAGACTTTACGTCTCAATGCCATTTTTTAAATGAACTTGCATGCAAGCTGATAAGACATCAACCGAACTGCCTTCTGCTGTCAAGTTTAAGATCGCGTTGGAAGGGAGACTTGCATGCAAGCTGTACTTGCAGGTGTAACCCCCGGGTAATCTAGTTATCAAAAAAAAAATTACTTAACTTGATAACGATTTTCAAGTAGCGTGGTAAGCCTTATTACCACCAAAATTACGACGAGAATTACGTTCCGAAATTCCTTCTGATAATTTTTCTCTCCTGTGTAGTTTAATTTGAGTAATTCTTCCTTTTCTTTTTAATTTTTTTTCCTGACCTTACACCTTTTGGGACTTGACTCTCCGATAAGTAAAACTGAAGTGATCGCTGGTTCTGTGTGGAGCGAGCAATCTGGCTACGAATTGACCTGTGGAACGTATTTTAAAGTCGTTTAACAACAAGGCCTTTTATTTGTTCACATTGGTACATCGATTTTTTTTTATGAGCCATCCATGCAGTTTCATTTATTTATTTTTTTTTTATGTACTTACTTTTAATTAAATGTGACAATATCTAAACCATAGCTCCTCTAACCAGCATAATTATACACTCAGTTTGTTTAACTTTAACTTAATTCTTCTTGTTGTTGTTTACGTTTATATTTTGTTTTATAAGGAAATTTGGGACCAGCATATCTTTTCCGAAACCGAGGATTTAGTCTACTGGCTGACCATGTACTTAAGCATATAGTTAGAATATCTCTACTAGAAACTAATATCGGTAGAAATAATGTGTTTTATAATCTTGTAACTACATAAACTACTCTCCAACTATGTATTCCAAGTTGGTTCCGTATTGTGCTTGGGATGTGTATATGTGTGTAGATATTTAGTTTAATTATGTGCATGTGTACCTATTGTTGTGCCTGACTAATAGATGTTGTATCTGTCGAATCGCATGTGACTATTTCCTGCCCCCTTGTAGTGATTCTAATAGGCCGGCAGTTAGACCGTTACTATTTGTTTAATGCCTAAAATAAAGAGAATTCAACAGAAGTTCAAAGTATTTTCACCAAATAAATACGTAACAATTTATATAAAGTAAAACGAGTAAACGACTTTTGTATAGACTGTACACAAATGACAGACGCTTATTCAAGAAAAAATCTTACAAGCGAATAATACAAAGCTTTTAGTGTGGCTATATCGTGAATAACTTTGGAATTACGTTTTAAGAGATCTAGTTTGCGGAATGCTTTAGAAATAATAAGTTCAACATGTGAAGCGAAAGATAGTTTTGTTTCAAATTTTTGCATTTAGAAACATTCACTTCTAATTTATTAATGGAGAATCAGGAAAATAGTCGATTAAGATCACCTTGAAAAAAAATTGTAAAAATTTCTAACTATGTCAATAATGAAAAGTGAAAAAAAGTAGGGGTCCTAAATGACTGCCTTGAGGAGCACTAGAAGTAAAGGAAATGACTCTAGAATATATAGCTTACGGTTGCTTAAATAAGATTCAACCCATTTTAAGATAGATGAATGAAGGCCAATATAATCTAGAAGCCGTATATTAGCGCTATCGAAAATCAGTATAGACTACATCTACCTGGAAACCTTCCGGAATAGAATTAATCGGATATTTGGAAAATGTTGGCAAATTTTTGGAACAGGACTTACCAGAGCAAAAACCACGCTGCTGGGAAACTCTTAACTCCTAACTAATTTTAGTATTCACTATAGAATCTAATAATTTCGGAACATTATTCATCACATCATCATGTTTTAACCCGGATTTAAAAATTGATGTAATAAAAGAAATTTTCCAATCATCAAAAAAAAACACCCCACCGAATAGATATATTAAAAATTTCAGTTACATGAGATGATAGCGTTGTTCCGCAGTGTTTTAAAAGCGAGGGACATAGGTAATTAGTATCTTGTTTAGTACTTACTTAATATACTGCTTAAGTAGAATAGAATTTTTAGTCACATCATCAGTTAATAGGTTCCTGCGGTAACCACACTCTTCCGAAGCAATTACCTCGTTCGTCTGTTTCAGAACCTCCAATATGCCCAACATTCCGCAAGAAAATGGTGAGCAATATTTCAGTCATTTCCGTCTCCTGACACTAAATGTTTTATTTTTTTAATGTGCCGTAAATTACCATTTAATAAATGCCGTTTATGTTCTAAACCTACCTTGTTCCATTGCGATTTTGAACGTTCTACACTGGGCTCGCCCCCTTACAGAGACTAAAACTCTATAGCTTCTACATAGTATCTTCCTAAATGCATGCTTTTGATATTAAAATTCGCCTGTGTCTCTTCAGAAAATGAAATTCAGATTTTTTATTCAAATTAATTTTTAATTTTCACCTTAAAAATGTTTGCAAATTTTTTTAAAATCTAATTATCACTCAGGGGTATGGTGACGAGAAAAAATCAAAAGATTTTTCTAAGAGGACAAGCTAAAGCTGTCATTGCATGTGTTAACAACTGTTTCGTTTTTTCGGATGAGATATTTTAATGAGCCCGGACAGCATCTTTTTTTTTTTCCTCTGCTGAATGCAGATTAAAGAGTATTCAGTTTTTAATGCTTGTTTCAGCTCTTGAACAAATTCTCTTCACACCGGTTCTGTGACAAGATAATTATGCACCCATAGGCCAAGTAGGACAAGATTTATCGATGTTTGCCAGCTGGGTAGCCTGGATGGATAGTGATGCTGTAGATGCATACATATATTCTCCTTAGGCTGATGATAATCCCGGTGAGGAAAGGAAATACACTTCGTAAGATATCATTTTTTGTCGAGTGTGCATTCTCAAGTGTCAAGTTGATTTTTATGGAAAGAGTTCATACAACGGTCACAGAACTTGATGACATTTTCTTCTTGTTTTAATGTTGAGGTGGATCTTTAAACTTTTTATACAACACATATGTCAGATGAAATCACAGGAAATTTGTGTGTAGTGAAATTTATAGCACTGAGTTGATTTGATTATCATTTATGAAATAATGAAAATTTCAATTGTTTTAAGATAGTGGAAAAATCGGATCATTACTTTGATTACACAAAATTTATTGTTAGTCATTTGCATTGAGAAAAAAAAATCTTTATTGCAAGAGAATGCATCAATTGAGTGCGATCTATTGTAAATGGGCCCAATTTTTATACAATTTACACATCTTTTTCTAGCATTATTTGGAAAATGTGAAAACCGGCCAAGTGCGAGTCGGACTCGCGCACGAAGGGTTCCGTTCCATCGTACAAAATTTAACACTATGTACTTTTTATTTATTTTTTTAAAGGACAGTAGGCGTCATGCGAAAAAAATGCTGTCATTTGAATGAAAATGCTGTCATTTGAAAAAAAAAATGCCTACTTATGATAATAATAATGAATGAGAATAAAACGAGGAAAAAAACACCGAAAAAATCACGTTTATTGTAATTTTATTTTATTTTATTTTTATTATTTGTTGTTATAGCGGCAATAGAAAAACACAGTCTGTGAAAATTTCAACTGTCTACTTATTACGGTTCATGAGATACAACCTGATGACCGACCGACAGCAAAGTCTTAGTAATAGGGTTTCGGTTGTTAACCTTTGGGTACGGAACCCTAAAAATTAAACAAAAATCACATAGGCCGATTATATAATCATAGTACTTAGTGAACGTAGTGAAGAAGAGTATGTATATAAATGTTCTACAGATTGAGTATGTTGTATTTTGATAGATCTATTTAGTTCACTTATGTTAATGCGCTGCCCATCCGTCCGTCACCAGGTTGTATCTCATAAACCAATAGGTAGACAGTTGAAATTTTCACAGACTGTGTATTTTTATTGCCGCTATAACAACAAGTAATAAAAATAAAATAAAATTACAAGAAACGTGATTTTGTCGGTGTTTTTTTCCTGGTTTTATTCTCATTCATTATTATTATCATAAGTAGGCATTTTTTTTTTCAAATGACAGTATTTTCACTCAAATAACAGCATTTTTTCACATGACGCCTACTCTCCTTTAAAAAAAAATAAAATAAAAAGTAAATAGGGTTAAATTTCGTACGATGAGACGGACCCCTTTATGCGCGAGTCCGACTCGCACTTGGCCAGTTATTTATAGAAAAATGTATCACTGTCAGCCTTGTCCTACACGATTAACTGTTATTATTTCGGTTTGGACTAGAATTTTAAAAAGCTAGCTACTAAATAAATTTTATCGCTCAATTTCAATTACCTTAAAAATGTTCTCATTTATTGAGAAAACTAGCTTCACTGACATAGGCATTAACTACATTTTTTAGTACTCGCATGATAAAAAGCTTATGTTATTACACCCGCAAACCGCTATAGTATAATTCCTGGAAATTTTCTTTTATTTTTATGCCGAACTGAAGTCTCAGTTTTTCGCCTTAATATTATATCTCCATTGATTTCGATGCACTTATTTTACATTTTAGTATTATTCGTAACCGCGTCCCGTAAGAGATTAATATTAAATGAGTTCTAATAAAAGTGAATTCAATGATAGCGAAGGTACAAGCAAAGTTAAGAAATGCAAAATAATTATAATAATTTATTTATTTATTTATTTATTTATTTACCTAGAGTCCACAGAGTTCGACTCCTACAGACTATTAACACTTAAATATTATTTAATTAAATTAATGCTAAGTCTACTGAGAAACAGAATTTATACAAAAATAATGAGATATTTAATTTGTAATTTCCATGTATGTTTAGAATTAAAACTAAGAATTCTATGTAATTACTATTCAATTGAATTTTCAAGCATTAATAAAGATTGCTTATATTTCTCTCTTGAAGCAGAGAAATCTAAATATTTATCAAAATAGTTGAACTTATTGATACAATTATTTACACATTCATGATGACCATAGTTGGTTCTATGAGAAGAAGCATAAAGTAAGTTTCTGGCTCTTAAGCACCTTTCTGGAGCATATAAATTCAACATATTAAGAAGCTCTGGGCATAAAATATTGGAACACAGAATATCCCTTATAAATAAAGCACATTGCATGTCACGTCCGAATCTTAAATTTGATAAACCTATTAGTAAACGTCTTGACTCATACGAGGGTAAATTATTCCCCCATATTTTAAGCCTATAACTAATAAAACGTGTAAATGTTCTTTGAATAGATTCTAATCTGTGGATATGCAGTTGGTAATGGGGAGACCAAATGATTGCTGCGTATTCCAGTGTGGGACGAACAATATTGGAAAACAAAGTTTTAAAAGTGCCAACGTCCTTGAATTCGTTAGAGTTTCTTTTTATGAAACCAACAAGTTTATAACATCTTAAACAAATATATTCTACGTGTCTTGCAAATGATAGTTTATTATCAAAAACTACGCCCAAATCGGTGATTTCGCAAAGACGATTTAAAAGTATTAATAACATAATTAAAGTTATATAATTATTATTATAAATTTCTTAACCCATAGATCAGTAGCGGATCTAGCATTGGAATAAGGAGGGGGGGAGTAATCTTATAAATTAAACTGAGCAAAAAAAAAACAAAAACGTTTAGTTTGTGCATCGCAGTACTGTAGGGAGGTACTAGCAAGGTTTCCGCATAAGGCAGTATGGATGATGTGTCATTTTATAATTGTTTTTCAAAAAAACATTTTTTAATAAAATAGTAGTTTACAAACTGCATGAGTCAATCAAACCAAATTTTTCTCAGTCTTACACACTGGCATATATAATACGTACTCCTAGATATACTGTTTCATGCGGGTACAATTTTGTGTATCAAAAATAGTTCTTAAGTCGGTGCCAACATTGAAAAAACCATTGGCGGGAAATTGCAAAGTGATTTTAATAAAACCTTTCGAATTTCTCTTGAGTATCTATGAATATATTGGCTCAAACACAAAATAGCGCTTTAAAGTCGCGTCCTGAGTCCATCTGAGCACATAAGAACTGCTTTTCTAAGATATTGAATTCCAAGTTTTTTTTTGCGAAATTCTCAACGTAGACCATAAAACCACTGTTTTCTTTATCTTCAATAAATTAAACAAAATTTCATAAACATATTTATTTAAAATCCAAGTAATTTTGTAAATTTAAAGAAGAAACCTAAGACCCGACGCAAACAACTATGTTTTGGACATGAGGTGCGACTATTATGACATACATATATGTATAATGGGCGACATGTGTGACATGACTATCACCAATTTTTTGGAAATTTTACATACTTCGAGGGTTTGTGAAAACAAAAATAAAAGATGTCCGTATACATTGCGCATTTCACAAGTTATAGCATTTGAAGATTTCTAATTTCCAAAAATTCTGTCCTGCTCTTCTTTAAAAATTCATACAAAAATAAACAAATAGGGCTCATTTGAAAGTTAGGATTTCAAGATATTTAAAAAAAATTCCATCTCAAAACTATATGCGAAAAGAGATGTCAAAAATAAGGATTATATCCGTTATTCTTCAATATCGTGGAACACGTATTAATTTTTTTTATTTTCTACTTCAAATTATCCACGAAAACTTATCAAAATTTCACCTTGTGATCTTAGATCAGGGAGTCAAAGCTCTTGAAAGCCTTTGAATTCTTAGTTTCTTGAAAATAAGTAAGTAATTATCTGTGAAAGTGATGCGAGTTGAAAAAAACTGACCCTCTGAAAGGAATGGTCCCGTTCACCCCCCCCCCCCCCCCCCGGCCGCTTCCTCGACGGTGCCAACTGATAATACTAAGCAAATCACAACTATCCTCCGCAATGAAGAGGAAAAAGCAAATTTTAGAACAACTTGTCGCAAAATATACACAAACATTAGACAGTGGAGTAGCCGCATAACAAAGAATATAATGAGCTTAAAAAATGTACACCAGGAAGAAACGAATACCAAAAAAAGGAAAAACAATTCCATAAAATTGAAAACTACGAAAAGAAGCTTCTAGCCGCCTATGTGAAAAATATCACGTTCCTTGCACAATTTCATAATATTTCGAATTGTTTTCATTTACTTGCGATTTCAAAGCCATTCAACGTTAAATTCTCATGCGTTGATTCAGAAGACACTTTAAACTTTAAGTCACGGTTCTGTACTTAATTCAAACGATAAATGCTATAGAAATGTTATTTGAAGATTTAAAGCTTACACAAAAATAACTTATTAGCAGCCACCTCAATCAGGATCCCATTGAAACAAAGAAATCCATCTTGCTATAGAGTATATAAGAACTTAAAATTAATCATGTTTTATGGTGGCATACCTTCCGAATATTCTAGCTATAATGATTCTGGTTTGAGAAATTTAATTAATTTGGATACGACTTTAAAAAAAAATGAACCTCATACAAAAAATATTAATAATTTCGAATTCTTTTCTAATAACGATGAAGACTATCATGATAATGAAGAAATGTCACTAGAATTCTATTCGGAAGTTCTATCTGAAATATCTGAAGATAGTACCCATGAACAGAAATTTAAAATTAACTCCTTATTTTATTTTTATGAATACATATAGATAACATAACACGGTAACATTAACAAAGTGTGAGTTTCGCTCAGCGCATATTATAAATAAACAGCCTGAAGATTCAAATAAATATCTCATTATTCAAAATAAATCCTTTTCAACAAAAACAAGATATGGATCTTGTTCAATACCCACTCAAGCTTTTGAAACTGAATTAAGTAAAAAATTTTGTGAATTTTTGGAACTATTTCCAAAAGTTAGATTTCAGAAAAACATTTTCCATTCTTATTTGTTTTCAGTTATTAGCACTAAACTGAATCAGTGGCCAGGTTGTAACCATAAAGAATTATTCTGAAACAATTTTTAAAAAAAAATTTATTACATTGTTATTATTACACATGAGAAATTTTAACCGAAATTTAAAATTTAAGTGCAAAAATCAAAGATTGAGAATTCTACAAGGTGTAGAGTAAAAAACATATATATTTTTTCGGTTATTTCCCTTCAAATGATAACTAATATTTTAGCTAAGCATTTGTGTGGAAGTGGAGACAATTTTCCGTAATATGACGTACTTTTAACTCCTTTTACTTTATTTACTTAAATACTTATATGTATTTATTTACAAAATATGCGAAAGTTTTATCCGTTTGGCCTAATACAATTTATTTCCCTTCGGCTTCGACGTAAATTTCTGCGTATAGAGTAACTCTTGCTCTTGCTTGGTCGTATATTACTTCTTGTAAGCAAAACATGTCAAGAAGTACCAAAATTAAAAATCGAAGGGATTGCAATTGAAATTGAAATTGCATTTATTGATAAACTCTACACATTTAAGATAAATCTTATATTAAGGTGTAAGTGAACAAAGTATAGAAAAAAAAGAGGAAAAATTAGAGAAAAAGAACTGAAAAAATAAAAATAAAATAATAATAACAAAAATTATAATTAAGAAATTAAGAAAATTGATTAATAAAATAAAGCAAATAAGTCCAATACTATTATAAATTACGGAAAAGTAAAAACAAAAAAGATAAAACTAGGGTACAAAATTAATCACATATACATTAACTATGAAAATCTAGATTAGATGATGTTGAAGTTAAGGATACCGTCCCATTCCATTGCGCTTCCATTTCATTAATTTGGATATTCTGTGACCAAAGGAGCCCACATTGTTTTGCTATAATGAGCAGGAGCTGCATCGAATTGGAACTACATATCTCTCCTTGTAAATATACCTTCAATTGAATTCAGGACGTCCTCTCACACATTAACCGGCTGACCTACTAACTCTTCAATAACCTTCCACATTTTCATTTATTCGTATGATTAAAATTCAAATTTACTTTTTTTTTGAAAAGTCCGTGCGCAAAATTTCAGCCTATAAGCGGCAGACAGACAGACAGACAGACAGACGGGCGGACAGACAAATGGACATGCAAAAATCAAAATAAGTTTTAATAATATGCGTGGGTGTTGTCCAATCCATTTTGCTCTAGGCTAGGGTATAACAATGAAAGCGCAGAAATGAGTTTAAAAGTTATTATTAAATAAATAACGAAGGAAACTTAATTTTATTTATGTAATTTTACTCCAATATTCATGTATAATATTGTGCATAACACATAATAATAATTAATAAACTCATCACTAAAATTTCCTAATCTGGCATTACAATAAATTCTCTAACCGAAAGTAACATATTCGCGACGTCCAAGAATGTAAGCATAAAATCTTGTCTCTATTTTGCTCATCTGTTCAAAACGGTACATAGTGCGGCATCTATTGAGAAAACCGTTCACATTTTTGGGCATATCTATTTATATATAAAATCAATGATAAGACCAATTCTTATGATACCCTAGATGAATACCCGTATGAAATTTTGTATGGTCACCCATCTGAGCAAATTTGATTTCTGAAGTGGTTTTTGAATTTATCTCTAGAACGTTTCGTCGAATAGCAAAACTAATTATAGCCAATTTTTTAGAATTTCATATTCCGAAGAAGTTTTCAGTACAAGAAAAATGTGTAGCAGGGATCGTTTTCACAGTATATGTAAAATGCCTAATTTTGATCCCAAGACACCAAGAAGGGATTGCCCAATTTAGCCCATTTTTGAAATTGTATTTACTAGTTTTATGAAAACGGCGTGTACAATATTTTAACGCTCTTACGTTGACGCTTTCTCGGGTAGTGTCCGAATATGTAGGGAAAAATCCAATTTTTGTATGGCAACCCTACGAACGATTTACCCGATTTTTCCGATTTTCGAATTTAATTTTACTTTTTTTTTTTTTTTAATCCCAAGTGGAAAATTTCAGCTCTCAATTAGAGTGTAAAATCACGCGTTATCAAGTTATTGTGAGGACCGACAGACAGACGAACAGGCGGATGGACAGACGGACGGACAGACGGACGGACAGACGGACGGACGAACAGACGGACATCCAAAAATCAAAATAACTTTTAATATAATGGGTGGGTGTCCAATCCATTTTGCTTTACCATCATTATTTCTAGGTATTACAAACGGAATGACAAAATTAGTAAACCTACCCTTTAATTTTCATCTAGGGTATAAAACCTGCCGCGGGGAAGCTTCATAATGGAGTTCCATTCATTACAAAAATGCGCCATAACATTCATCTAAGCTGGTACGGGACATATTGAGGGAACTTTTTTGGAAAGTTCTGTCACATGCTCCCTATAGTCCAGATTTATGTATATAGCACGCTATAATATTTTTTGTATGTATAACTGAAATTTAAAGAAAACGAAAAGAAATGAATCAGCGAAATTGCAATGGTTTTCAAAACAAAACGCCTCTTTCTATAGTAATGGCTTAGAACATGGCATAGAAATGGTTTAATCGTCGGGGGCTCTTATGTAGAAAAAGTCATTTGTAATCTCTAACCATTTTTGTTGTTTTATTACATCATTCCTGGAAGTTTTTGATTTCCTTCTTCTCATACGTTGGTATATATGCTTATGTAGTATTTATTTTATAGTACACGCAAGAAATATTATTACTTTCATTTTAAGTACAATGCTTCATTAAATGAATAAACTGAATTGGTATGAATTTGAATTGAAGTAAATATTTCCAAATTATTTTTAACTTCCAATATTTCTAAAACAAATTGTCTTAACTCAAAATTCAGAATCATTTCCATTGCATAACAAGACTTTTTGAGTAGTTGCTGTATACATAGTCACCTGAGTAATAAGTACCTTAACCCCTTTAAAAAAGTTAGCAGCATAGAAATTGTAGTAATAGCAACTATCAAAGAAAGTAACCATAAATTGTAATAATAGGTCCATATTCCTGTAATTAATAATCTCCAAGCTTTGCGTAAACCAATATGGTTCAATTTGCAATATCAAAATATTCAGAAAACATCAGTTTCAATCGAAAACGCATACATAATTTCCACTTTAAAAAATTTATCTTTAACATCCGGAACGATGATGTGAGGAAATCAATCCCATTAGTACTCATTAAAAAATAAAGTAGGACTAACGACTTTTTAATGGGAAATTAATCCATAAGTAGGTATAAGGTGGCAACGACTTATTAAGAAAATTGGATACAGGTGTCTTTGTGCATAAATGTCTGTCTGATAATGATCGATCATGTCATGCTACTTCTTTATACAAAACGAAACGTTTTCTTTTTTACTATATAAATTTTTCACTTGCAATTTTATATCTTCCTTCATTAGATGTCACCCAGGACTAGTCCCTTAATACCGATTACTCTATGTTGTGATAAGTGATTAAGCCATCAAACCTGATTATAGACAGGAGACAGAATGATTCTTCTTAAATTGAAGGATATATACGGCAAAAGCAGGATAGCCCGCAAGAATTGAATTTATTTATGTGTTGGTTGAAGGAGAAGCAGATATAGAACATACATACCTACACACATATAGATATTACTTGCGTAGAAACTAAATATAATTTCATCAATCTCTAGATAAAATTCCTTGAGGATATACGTTTGACAAAAATCGCCTGAAGAACGATTACTTGTCCCCAAGGGGAACAATTTCGTGTCAATAAAGTGATTTTATTTCTACAAAAATCTTTTTCTTATACTATTTATGTTTGGAGGAGCGCCAGTGCTGTCAGCTGATGTTTTTTTTTTTTTTTTACAATTTAACACGTCCAGACTCTGCGTAATTTTCTCATAACAATAAAACTTCTGCAGAAACCCTGCTGATACCTACTAATAGGATTAGACCCTCTTCCATTAGATTCAAAGGATGTGAGTAATCACCTTAAAATTTTCCCGCTCTTTGGGCACTGGACTTGTCGTTTTTCATATTTTATTTTGAGAATAATAAAAATTTTATGAGTTCTCATGATTGTTTTCTTTTTTCTTTTTTTTTTTTTGTATATATGTACATATATTTTTTATTCATTTCTTTTTGTCCTGACATTGGACGTTCTGCTTTACGGACCGATGAAAAAATCTCATAGAATTTTTTCAGGCGAATCGCAACTTGACATCAGAAGGCTAACCAGGACAAATAAACCCTATATGCTCACATTAGTTGATGGATGGCAGGACGAGAGAGACAGTTTTCATTTATTCATGCTTTTATGACTTTGCAGAAAATCTCGAAATGTTTACGCTACATCACAAATAAACCATACCAAGGGGGATGAAATCCTTCCCTGGAGCTTTACATCGCTCGTTGGCGTTAGAGTAGGTAAGTACATTGTACATATGTATGTATGTATGTTTGTATGCATGTAATATATGTTTGAATGTATTTTGCCAGGCAGAAACCACTGTGCGAATTTAACATTCTGCTTTAGAGAAAACACATATATTTTGAGATGACTGGCATATAAATACCCGACTTTATCCTAAAAACTAGGAATCCTTTCCTCCCCGAATAAATAATGGTAGGTAGGTATTTGTAGGAGAAACAAAATATTATAGATACAGCATTGCCCCCAAAACAGATTGAAGTGGAGGCACACTCATTCAAAATTCCAGGTAGGTACATATGTATATGTATGTACTCCATACTCCATTCGATTGAATCCATTCTTTCAAGAAATACATTAGTTATGTTTTTTTTTGTCAGACGTATGATTTTTGATATGACAAAGATATTTGTTTCAAAAATGTCCTCCTTACTACTAACTTGTGCCTTTGCCCTGTTGCTTTAAAAATCCATTCCAGGTAGGTAGGTATATGATTGAAAATATAATATGATGCATGTACCTATTTACTTAGAAAATATAAGGATATAACTGAATTGAATATGAATTTGGAAATTTATTATGCGCAGGAGTCGTCAGTACAAAAGACACACGAATATGTTCCTGAGAATATTGGACAAAATAGTAATAAACATACACAGAGCTCAGATTTTTTAAATTGTAGAAAACAAAAGTGATCCCCATTTAGGCATATTTGTGAGGTATTTCTAAATAATTTTACTGTTTTCTAGATCGCACTAACAGCTTTTTAAAAAATGTACTACTTGGTTGTCGCTACTAGACCTTCTACAGGCGGTAGAAAGTAAAATAATTTGTAGGATTATTTCAGTATCAAGTCAGTTCCGAGTAACAATTAAGAATCCCCGAGCTAAGGGTGTATTTCAGTCATTAGTATTATCGAAACTCCAAGATTTGCAAGGTTAATCTGGATTAGCTAATTGAAATTAGCACCAATATTATAATGAAGATGAATGGTAAAGTCAGATCTCCGACAAGGATGTATGGTTACAAAATATGACCAAGAGTCCCTTATAAACAGCCCAAAAGTTTCAATAAAAACCAAAATGGTTGCTAAACAAGGGCATGCTACAAAGGACGCCTACAAACAATTAAAGAGTCTGCAATAGTATAAAAAGTAACCGTTCAGTGGTCTCAATATCGAAGAGGTCAAAAAAGTCAAGAGGATTATTATTATACTATTAAAAGAACAGTTGGGGGCCGAGATCTAATCCTTAAGCACTTAGACCTAAAAGATATTTTCTACTCTGTTCCTATTGTGTTAGATCCAGTCTACGTTCGCTTTTTTATTAGGGTCAGCTCTCCGGCCGTCTGATGGAGCTATCAATCCCTTACTCAGTCACTTAGAATATATAGCAAACAGAAATCGGTGATACGTATAAAATTCGTGTACATATATGAGCATAATTTTGCATGGGAAGGACATAATATGTAGTAAGTGAGAGCTTTAACATATACCCCCAACAAAATGGTTATCGTCCCATTTACAAGAAGAACGAAGCTTTCACTAACGGCTCCACTTCTTGATAATACGGAAGGTGCATTTTCAGATGAAGTCAAATTTCTGGAGGTCACTCTCGGTATGATCTCTCAAGTGTCTCAGTGTCGTCACTTAATTGGCAACCATGGAGTCTGAAATCAAGAATGATGAACTGGATGTACACCATGGTGCATTTATGCGCCCCCTAGCATACTATTCAAGAACTAATCAAAAGAAAACTGACGTTCGGGCTAAAAAGCCTAACGGCTTGGATGCTTTGGAATAAATGATATCATAAGTACATGAACTACAGCAGCAATGGAAGCCTACTAAAGCTTCCTCCCCAGCATTTTCAGATGAAAAATAAAGCGATCCCCAGTGTTATCAGATTGCAAAACGAAAAACAGACAAAAACCATGTGATCTGGTTGGTTATTTGAGTATATTAAAATAAATATGCTTCGCGCCAATGACGACAATATCTGATGTAAACACACCTAAGGTGAATTTTGTAAAACCAGTCGACGTGGTTTTGGGAGAGCGATAAGGAGTTCGACTAAACCTTCCTTCTTACAAAGATCGATGGTGCGGTATACAGATGGTACTAAAACGACCTTTGAAATCAGACAGGGTATACACGGTTTCAGATACCATGTCTCAAAGGCCCTGGGCTCTACCCCTATTCCGTATTCCAGCCTGAGGCATTATCCATAGAAGAACGCGTCAATAATTGCACTAAAAGAGCCAATATGCTATCGGATTTTCAAGCCGCACTCAAGGCTTTAAAATCATTCACTATTAAGTGAAGGATATTCTGGAAGTGGCTGAAAACCTTTAGAAATTTATCAAGGAGAAACAAAGTAATCCTCATGTAGGTACCTGGGCACGAGGGCCATAAAAGCAATGTAATTGCTGACGGCCTAGCCAAAAGGGGAGCGGAGACTCTTCTCGTCGGAGCATAGACATTTTGTATCACTTTCAAGTGTTAACTCAGAGCTACCCTAAAACGCTGAGAGAACAAACAAAAATTTCTTTATTGGTAAAGAGTACAACCACTTCATCAGGTAAAAAAGTTGTTGACACCTCTGGCGGAAAAACAAAAAAACTCGTACTTCTTAGGACAACAGAGCTTAAAATGATTACAGAGTTCTTCTCAGTCTACTACTCCTTGAGTATCACATGAAAAAAATTGCTTTGGCTGACACTTCATGATGTCGCTTCTATCAGGATGCTCATGGAACTTCCGAGCACCTTCTCTGCCATTAGAAGCATTGGCCAGGTGGAGTTTATGCCACCATGCTTTTCTTCCACCAAATTACGTGTAGAATATCAATCCCAGAATGGTTCTGGACTTTATTAACATTCCATACATAGGTATAAAGGTGTAAATTGAACGGGGACTAATAATAGATCTTTTAGGTCGCAGTGAATGTAACTCTAAAGCATGCACACCCCTCCACAAATCTAATGTAGTCTAATGGCTGATTTACATTACTCGAACATTGCAAGAAAACAGAGTAAGTAGTTTCTGAAAATACTGTTACGCGCCACAAAGTGATACAACCGACATCTATTGGAAATGGAAACAACTTTAGGTTAGTGACATCCTAGTAAACTGGGTTTGGAGAATGGAATATTCAGGAAGGTTCTAGGATAATTCGTAGAGTATAAATACGGCGCTGCTCACATCCAGGAGGCGAGTATTATTTCAGACAGCGAAGTGAACGAAGTAAACTATTTGGATTGCGATAATTAGAAGTACAGTACTAGCGATAAATAAAGAGTTGATTTGATAATTATTTGTGAATTTGTGAGAGTAAACAGTAAAGTTAAATAAAGAAAGAACTTTTGAATTATATCTGAAATATTGTGTTTTAAATAACGAACTAAGGCCACGCTCGTAACAATACTTTAGAACGATAAGGACAAAAGATAATCCAGCAAAATTTTACTGAGTTATATGTCAAATTCCCTGACGAAGGGGAAATTTTTACTGCCATAATTAGCCATAAAAAGCTCTAGCCAGAAGTATATTTTATGGCAGTAAATTTCGCTATAATGGCAGCAAACTCATACATATAACTACAAGCGTGTACGAATATAATTGTTTACACGCACACAAATTAAAAATATTTGAGGAAAGTCACAGCACATCAGCTGGAATGTGTCAAAGTTTATTAAAAATTTTTAAACATGTTCTAAATAAATTTTAAAAATTGTATTTACAAATTTTTTATAAAATTGTTTTATAAAATTATTGCAAATTTTTTTAAACAATTTTTAAATATGGAATGAGTCAAAATTTTAAAGGGAATATTTTGTATTCTCTATTGTATTCTTATTTGTATTGTTTGTATTGTTCTTGAAAATAGTGCCTTTTTTGATCCGAATTTGTCTCTTTCATTAGATGGTGATACTGTAATGGAATTTAAAAGGAACAGCCGTGTTGTGCCATCAGTGAATGTTTCTCACAAAATAAAAACACTCAGAGGTTATTAGTATTTAAATTAAAACGAAGTTAAAACTTTCTTATACAAATGTGAAATTACAGGCTTGCGGAAAGAAATTGTATAGAAATAGTTACTCTATTGATTGAAAAGGGTCTGGTCAGCAATGACGGAAAGGAATACATAACACCGCAACATGTCGAAAAGAAAATTTTGAACAAGTTGTAGCTTTCACTAACGGCTCCACTTCTTGATAATACGGAAGGTGCATTTTCAGATGAAGTCAAATTTCTGGAGGTCACTCTCGGTATGATCTCTCAAGTGTCTCAGTGTCGTCACTTAATTGGCAACCATGGAGTCTGAAATCAAGAATGATGAACTGGATGTACACCATGGTGCATTTATGCGCCCCCTAGCATACTATTCAAGAACTAATCAAAAGAAAACTGACGTTCGGGCTAAAAAGCCTAACGGCTTGGATGCTTTGGAATAAATGATATCATAAGTACATGAACTACAGCAGCAATGGAAGCCTACTAAAGCTTCCTCCCCAGCATTTTCAGATGAAAAATAAAGCGATCCCCAGTGTTATCAGATTGCAAAACGAAAAACAGACAAAAACCATGTGATCTGGTTGGTTATTTGAGTATATTAAAATAAATATGCTTCGCGCCAATGACGACAATATCTGATGTAAACACACCTAAGGTGAATTTTGTAAAACCAGTCGACGTGGTTTTGGGAGAGCGATAAGGAGTTCGACTAAACCTTCCTTCTTACAAAGATCGATGGTGCGGTATACAGATGGTACTAAAACGACCTTTGAAATCAGACAGGGTATACACGGTTTCAGATACCATGTCTCAAAGGCCCTGGGCTCTACCCCTATTCCGTATTCCAGCCTGAGGCATTATCCATAGAAGAACGCGTCAATAATTGCACTAAAAGAGCCAATATGCTATCGGATTTTCAAGCCGCACTCAAGGCTTTAAAATCATTCACTATTAAGTGAAGGATATTCTGGAAGTGGCTGAAAACCTTTAGAAATTTATCAAGGAGAAACAAAGTAATCCTCATGTAGGTACCTGGGCACGAGGGCCATAAAAGCAATGTAATTGCTGACGGCCTAGCCAAAAGGGGAGCGGAGACTCTTCTCGTCGGAGCATAGACATTTTGTATCACTTTCAAGTGTTAACTCAGAGCTACCCTAAAACGCTGAGAGAACAAACAAAAATTTCTTTATTGGTAAAGAGTACAACCACTTCATCAGGTAAAAAAGTTGTTGACACCTCTGGCGGAAAAACAAAAAAACTCGTACTTCTTAGGACAACAGAGCTTAAAATGATTACAGAGTTCTTCTCAGTCTACTACTCCTTGAGTATCACATGAAAAAAATTGCTTTGGCTGACACTTCATGATGTCGCTTCTATCAGGATGCTCATGGAACTTCCGAGCACCTTCTCTGCCATTAGAAGCATTGGCCAGGTGGAGTTTATGCCACCATGCTTTTCTTCCACCAAATTACGTGTAGAATATCAATCCCAGAATGGTTCTGGACTTTATTAACATTCCATACATAGGTATAAAGGTGTAAATTGAACGGGGACTAATAATAGATCTTTTAGGTCGCAGTGAATGTAACTCTAAAGCATGCACACCCCTCCACAAATCTAATGTAGTCTAATGGCTGATTTACATTACTCGAACATTGCAAGAAAACAGAGTAAGTAGTTTCTGAAAATACTGTTACGCGCCACAAAGTGATACAAGCGACATCTATTGGAAATGGAAACAACTTTAGGTTAGTGACATCCTAGTAAACTGGGTTTGGAGAATGGAATATTCAGGAAGGTTCTAGGATAATTCGTAGAGTATAAATACGGCGCTGCTCACATCCAGGAGGCGAGTATTATTTCAGACAGCGAAGTGAACGAAGTAAACTATTTGGATTGCGATAATTAGAAGTACAGTACTAGCGATAAATAAAGAGTTGATTTGATAATTATTTGTGAATTTGTGAGAGTAAACAGTAAAGTTAAATAAAGAAAGAACTTTTGAATTATATCTGAAATATTGTGTTTTAAATAACGAACTAAGGCCACGCTCGTAACAACTGGTGTCAGAAGTAAAATAAAATCGCGAAATAAAGTGGTGGCATTTGACTTTGAAATTCAAAGAGTGATTAATTTTGTGAAATCGCGCAAGAATGGGACGCAAACTAGAGGAGCTTCGCATACAGGAATTGAAAGTGGAGTTGGGGAAGCGGTCATTGCAAACGACAGGTCTAAAGAATGTTCTAGTCGAGCGACTTACACAAGCGTTGATAGAGGAAGAAAAGAATCCTGATACATACGTTTTCGAGGAAGAACCAGAAACTGAAGAAGAGCCTGCGATGAACATAGAACAGCTTTTGGGTACTTTAATGACCAGAATGGAGCTTTCAACCCTGCAAGTGAAGAATGCTCTTGAGGAACAAAAGAATTCTCTAGAAGCCCGTTTGGACGAACAAAAGAATTCTATGGAATCCCGTTTAGATGAACAGAAGAAATCACTGGAAACGCGTTTGGATGAACAAAAGAGTTCTCTGGAGAATTGTCTAGAAAATCGCTTAGAGGAACAAAAGAATTTCCTGAAAAACTCGTTAGACGAACAAAATTTAAAAATTGAAGGAATCGAGCAAGAAGTGGCGGAAGTTCAACAAAAAGTCACCGAACAGCTTGACAACTTTAAATCAGATTTGGAGAAGATGAAACATCGACAACCACGGCACGAAGGAATTGAAATATCCAATGCAGGCAGAATGAAACCTCCAATATTTGATGGACAAAATTCGTGGCATATTTTCAAGAGACAATTCGAGGCTGCTTCCGAAGTAAACGGATGGAATGATGCAGACAAAGCTACAGCTCTGGTATTAGCACTTCGAGGTTCTGCATCAGAGCTTTTACAAACTATACCGATAGAAAGGCAACGTGATTATACTTCATTAGTACAGGCGATAGAATTACGTTACGGAGATGAGCACATGCAGCAAGTATATCGCCTACAGTTGCGCAACAGGATTCAAAAACATGGCGAATCACTACAACAACTGCAGGCAGATGTAGAAAGATTAGCGCATCTGTCATACTCCAGCGTGAATGCGGATTTTCTCAATGAAGTGGCCACGGAGGCATTTGTGAACGCCATTGCAGATCAAAATTTACAACAAGCGTTGAGGCTAGCAGGAAAGAAATCAACAGCAGAAGCACTAGCCTATGCACTAGCGTATGAATCTGCCAGGCAAGCTTCTCGAAGTGCAGTACGAGTGAGAGAAATTTCGGTGGAGGAATGTACTTGTAATAGAATACAGCCATCACAGAGCAATTCTTCACGTGGTATTCTGCGATGCTGGAATTGTAATAGACCAGGACACCTCCAAAGGGACTGCAGAAAACGCCGTCGAACAGAATCACCAGAAGAGGAGGACAGAACAGAATGCCAAAGATGTCGAGCCAGGGAGCAAGCTATTCGGGGAGAGCCTAGACATCAAACAGCGACTAGTCGCATCAGCTCCCCTGTTCAGCAGTCGGAAAACATGTAAAAACCAACTTCGGGGGGCAGAAGTTGGTTGGTAGAGTCGACAGCCCCGAAGTCATCATTCAGATAGCCCAGTTGCAGAGAAATAATAGCAGTCTTGTTATATATGGAAGTGTAGGGAAAAATGACTGCGTTGTCACTATCGACACTGGACCTTCGAGATCAATTATTAGAGCGGATCTTGTCAAGAACAAATGGCTTCACAATACCACCAAATATTTACTAAGAACAGCAACTGGAGCCGCAGCACAAGTTTTTGGAGAAATAACTTTGGATATTCAACTAGGTGAACTACTATTTCCTCACAATTTCCTAGTTTCAGACATAATGGATGAATGCATCCTTGGAGTAGACTTTATGACCACATATAAAATAAATTTAGATGTCGGAGAACGAATACTCAAATATGGCAACATAGAAATTCCTATGAGACTAGGAGGAGGAACAGATTATCCTGCAAAATTAAGGACGATGGTCTGTGAGAATATGACTCTCTCTGCATTCTCGGAGACGCTAGTATGGACAAAGCTTACTGATGACATCGGGACCTGCCGATTCTATCTGGTGGAGCCTAACCCTACAAAAGTAACATCGAACATCATCGTTGGTAAGACTTTAGTGAAGGCAGAAGGCGCAAGATTAATTCCAGTCAGAGTGCTCAACACATCCGAAAATGAGGTACACCTAAAAGAAGGTGCTATAATTGGAAATTGTGAGCCTGTTTATCAGATTGTTAATTTGGAAAATGGTAGTAATATTAAGGAGGCAATACGTATACCAGCGGGGTACAAGAGGCAAACGGAAAATCGTTCATCTAGATCGTTTATGTCAATACTGCGAGCATCAAGACCGTGGATCACCTGTTGTTCGGGACGAACAATTTTAAGAAGGGGACAGTGTTACGCGCCACAAAGTGATACAAGCGACATCTATTGGAAATGGAAACAACTTTAGGTTAGTGACATCCTAGTAAACTGGGTTTGGAGAATGGAATATTCAGGAAGGTTCTAGGATAATTCGTAGAGTATAAATACGGCGCTGCTCACATCCAGGAGGCGAGTATTATTTCAGACAGCGAAGTGAACGAAGTAAACTATTTGGATTGCGATAATTAGAAGTACAGTACTAGCGATAAATAAAGAGTTGATTTGATAATTATTTGTGAATTTGTGAGAGTAAACAGTAAAGTTAAATAAAGAAAGAACTTTTGAATTATATCTGAAATATTGTGTTTTAAATAACGAACTAAGGCCACGCTCGTAACAATACTTTAGAACGATAAGGACAAAAGATAATCCAGCAAAATTTTACTGAGTTATATGTCAAATTCCCTGACGAAGGGGAAATTTTTACTGCCATAATTAGCCATAAAAAGCTCTAGCCAGAAGTATATTTTATGGCAGTAAATTTCGCTATAATGGCAGCAAACTCATACATATAACTACAAGCGTGTACGAATATAATTGTTTACACGCACACAAATTAAAAATATTTGAGGAAAGTCACAGCACATCAGCTGGAATGTGTCAAAGTTTATTAAAAATTTTTAAACATTTTCTAAATAAATTTTTAAAAATTGTATTTACAAATTTTTTATAAAATTGTTTTATAAAATTATTGCAAATTTTTTTAAACAATTTTTAAATATGGAATGAGTCAAAATTTTAAAGGGAATATTTTGTATTCTCTATTGTATTCTTATTTGTATTGTTTGTATTGTTCTTGAAAATAGTGCCTTTTTTGATCCGAATTTGTCTCTTTCATTAGATGGTGATACTGTAATGGAATTTAAAAGGAACAGCCGTGTTGTGCCATCAGTGAATGTTTCTCACAAAATAAAAACACTCAGAGGTTATTAGTATTTAAATTAAAACGAAGTTAAAACTTTCTTATACAAATGTGAAATTACAGGCTTGCGGAAAGAAATTGTATAGAAATAGTTACTCTATTGATTGAAAAGGGTCTGGTCAGCAATGACGGAAAGGAATACATAACACCGCAACATGTCGAAAAGGAAATTTTGAACAAGTTGTATGTTTCTTGGGGAACGAGTCAATCTGGTTGAGTTGTCGAAGATCTTAAATCTTGATTTGAGCAAGGTCTGTGTGTTAATTCAAATGTACAAAGTTTGACACAATGTTGGATAGCGCAGTTGATTTGCGGTGATATATCAACCTTTGGAGCAATCCAGGAGTACGTTCAACAGAATTCATAAATATTAAAACAAACTGTAAAACCTGTTTCCAAATTTACCATGGTTTAGTGAATAAATTTATTTGAAAAATAATTAAAATTAAAATATTTAATTGAAATTTCATAACTCAATTCAAAAGTATTATTATTTACATTCTTACCTTGATGAAATTAAGATAAACCATACTTTCAACGCAAGTTTGCAACGAGAGCACTATAGTCCTTTCAAGTTATCGATATGCGTTCAATGCTTTGGAGAATTAAGTTATTTTGTTTATGAGTACAAATATACCTACCATAATCTGATGCAATGCCATAGGTTCCCTTTTTAAAAAGACACCTCCACCAGACTGACATAACACAAGCTCCTTTAGCAGAATCAACTCCTCATTTTGAGACCCCACATATAACTCGAACTCAATTGAAGATATCTTTTTTTACTACAAAACTGTAGTAAGCTTCAAGCAAATAGTTGGTGTTGTAAGGATTTAAGGAGCGCAATTCAAATAAAGTAATTTATTTAAGAGTGGATAGATATACACATAACACAATTACATGTAAAAAATAAATTAAATATTATTAATATTCTCTTTCTATGTCCCGAAATTGGCAACATGTTAGGAAGCCTCCGAGAGAGTTACTTTCACTGGTGCTCTTGTCATCATTTCTACCCTTCCTCTGGGAAAAATTCTTGCTTGGGCAATAGATTCTAATACACTGCTCTGATCACCAGTTACAACTACTCGAGTTAAGTGGTCAGCAGTCCGAATAACTGCTATCATATCCGGACAATTCATCTAATACTTCAGAGTACTTCTTCTCCTCGTTCTTTAATCGTGGATCTATAAGAAGAGAAAACGTATAGCTATATATATTATATAAAAACTACCTTGAAAACATCCTTAACAGCACTTTAAGAAGTTATTCTTGTAATGCGAGCAAATTCACCAGATCCTCTAGATTTTTTTATTAAGATACAAACGAGCACGGTACTACTAATGTCACTCTAAATGCCACTTTTGTTTTACTCAAAATGACGGACATTCTCGTTCCATTCGTTGAGCATAAATTTCCAAGTGCAATTCACCTGAAATATATATAACTATTTAGTAACATCATGTTATGATAATAAATTGTTTATACAAATCTTACCCATTCCTGATACAATAGTTTCTTTATCCTCATCATAAATGAACTGAAATATAGGATTCTTCTTGATGAAACGTGCTATTGCTTTTGCAAAATGATCACTATCTTTCAAATTACTGTTTTTGACGTCTGACTAATTTTTGCAATTGACAATTTGATAAAATGTCACAAGTGACACGTCGCTATAAAAGAGTGGGAAATAATGTTTTGACAGTCGATCACCTCTTCCTTTTTTCTACTAGTGCAAAGTAATAAGACCCTCTCACTCACTTTGTCAGTAAAATCGCATGTTCGAGTAATGTAAATCAGCCATAAGTGAGAAGTCAGGGGGAGCTCTATTGTCAAAACTAAAGCTTTATTGTCAAATTCGTTTACTTCTTTGAAGGGGTATAAGGGAAAAAAAAGTGACAGCTGAAAACAGAAAAAATCAATTCGACTATAAGTTTATGGGCGTGCACTTCGGGCATACAGGTGACTTATTCTCAAGATTTTATACCGACGAACTTGCTTTCATTGACCTCGGGATTTAATCTTGTAACTTCAACTAATGAGTGAGTATTGTTTTATGATGAGACAATATCAATTTGGATTATTATATTAAATAGATCTTTAGATGCTTTATTTTTCAGATTTACTAAATTTTGTTAGAGAATACAAAAAAAATGGGTCTACTCAATACGGTAATAATAAATAAACAAATGAATCGTCATCTTAAACCAAAATCGATTTTTAATAATTCTACAACCATTAAAAACCTAAGAAAGCTAGAATCCTTTTTTTTCTCGAAAAGATTTTTGGTACCACTGATATTCCTGTCACGATTTCAATTATGAATCTTACTTTCTTTTTTGTAAAACTGAATATGGTGAACGTCCTAAGGGGTACTTTATTCCGTTGACGGTAGGAGAACACTCAAATAGTACATAAAATTGAAGAGAGTCCTGAACCTTTATCATATTATTCAGGCTTAGCTATTTTCGATATTAACTTCCTCACATACTTTCTGGGTAAAATCCTAGACTTTGATTGTTTTCGCAGTTTGAAAGATTCGGATTTGAAGGTTTTTTATTGCCTCATTTATCTTTCATGAAAGAGTTTCACGGTCGTGTCCGTATCAAATATATTTTTACCCTTATAGGTCTTTTATTATTCAGCCTTGGTGATAGTTTGAAATTTCCTGTGAACTTCTGTTAAGTTTTAGAAGATATTTGTAGGTATAACATTTGATGGCTTTGGTTCCTTATATATTTTATGGTTGAATTTCTACTTGGTGATTATACCTAACAAAACAATGATAAGATTAGAGTGTTGCTAGAGTACCTTAGATAGACTGCAGTCCATCAGGCGAGATATGCAGAAAAGTTGACCGGTTCTATTGCAAGTAACTTTTTACTACCTGCTACAAACGTAGGTGGCCTATTAAATAAGCGAAAAAAAACGAAAATTTTTTAAAGAGTTTGAATAATCTTCTTGTTTATCTTATCGAGTTCTGCCGATAGGGTGACTCGAAGTTTCCTTTTCCCACCTTTACAATAGGAAACATCATCCTAAATGAATTTCGGAGAAAAATAGTGAATGTTATCCGTAAAACACCCGGCTTACATATATATATATAAATACATATATATAAAGGGTATTGTTAATTAGAGGTGACATGTGTATGCGTGTACTGAGGTTTTGTGCAAATAGATCATATGTATATGACGAATTTTCTTTGTTGCCTCAAGAACGTGTATCAAGCGTGTGTCAACTACGTCTACCATGGTTTAGACACAATCGGTACCAAAACCGGTTTTAATGTCGTGTGTAGTCTCTCGTGTGTATCATCGTGTGTCAGGGAACTTACAGTGGAATGACAACATAACAAATGGAGAGGCAGACCATACCACAGCTGCTGCGCACGGCGCCGCAGTGTGCAAGACCGTATAAATATTGAGTCACCAGAGCAGTGAAAGCAGTCCGTTCTTTCCCAAGTCAAGTGCTTGTCAGTGATAATAGATGAGCAAAATAAGCTGTTCTGCGATGAATAGTTTAGAAGGAGACTCGAGAGAGTAAAACCAGACCCACAAACCTTTGGTAATATTAACAAAGTCTGTTCTCCGAAGCCGAAACTACCAAAAATTATAGCCAGCAACGAGAAAGCTCTATAACTTCCCAGGAAAATTGCGAGAGGCCTTTGCAACATTTTTACAAAACACCTTCAAAGACAACTTAAGCCTCAGAGACCCAACCTTCTCTTTTGAAGAAGAAAAATTTGTCAGCACCTTTCTTAGGGCTAACGAATCCATACACTAAGACCTTTTCATTGTGGACAACCCAGCAATCTACCCAGAAGATCAAGACACATTCACATTCATTTATCAAAAAGCTACCTCCCATAACACTCGAATTCTTTACATCTATTTTTAACAATTGTATAAATAATTGTTACTTCTCGAAAAAATGCAAAATCTACGAATTTTTCCTATCCCGAAAAAATCTTCGTCTAAATATATCAAGAAATTTAGACCAATCTCCCTCATCTCAAATCTGGATAAGGTTTTCGAAAATGCTATTCAGAAGCAAATAACAATTACCTGTTTACCAATTCGGGTTCAAGCCGAAACATTCTACATTCCACCCTTTACTAAAATTCCATACGGATGCTACTAGTGCTTTAAACTGAAACGAATGCATGGTCGGGTGCTTGCTAGACGTTGAAAATGCATTCGATTCAGTTTGGACGGCTGGACTAATATTCAAATTAAACCAATTCGATTTTCATCCACACGTTAATAGACTCATCCAGTTTCCTAACTTCTAGAAAATTCTATGTGGAACTCGACGACCACATATCTCCGCTTAAACCAATTGCAGCTTGAATCCCACAGGACGCTATATTGAGCCCAATACTCTTCAATCTCTACACCTCAGACCATTCTCAAAATGAAAGCTGCACAACGCCCCTCTTCGCCGATGACTCCCTCGCATACGCCAAATCTCGTTGCCCGTTCTTGTCGGTCAATAAAGTTAACCTACATCTCAACAAGCTCGACGCCTAACACAAAATCGTTTTAAGCCCTATAATCAATGTCAGGCACGGACTCACAACACAGACAAAACTACTAATTTACCGCAATTAATAAGGCCTGTCATAACTTATTGCTTTCCCATATGGCATTTCCCACACTTATAAGGACCGCCTTAGCCAGCTCGAAAGAAAGATTCTTAGCGCTTGCACAGGAATCCATAGAAGATCCAGCGCAAAATACTATCGCAACGAAGTATTGTACGAGGCAGCCAATATAACTCCTATCAAGGAGTATCTGCTCGGTCAAACCGAAAAACAAGTCGAGAAAATCCCTGCCCAATCAAACCCACTCATAAACAACTTGTCGGATTTTCTAATACCCGCAAATTTCAAATACCTGTCACCTTCGTTCTTGGCTCAACCGGATGCTAGAAACATCTACCTTCACGAAGGTAGAATAAGTTTCTATGACACTAAAGGGGATTACTACAGGGGGTATTCCCAAAAAAAAAAACCTCAAGAGCCCAGGAATGTTTCTGATAAAACCTGCCAGTATAGGAACTTTCGAGTCCTTAATTTCCTAAAGATCCCAAAATATATCCAATCCTTAGTCCCTCCCAGTCCCTCGCAAATTTAATAACAAACTCTGAAGAGGAAAACGAGAACTGAACAAAAACCAAACCAAGGAACAAAAATAAGAAAAGAGAAAACATCGAATCGAACTGGGGGCCAATGATAAGTCCCAACGTCCTAAACAAGAAAATCGGAAGGATGTGAAAAATCATCAAACTAAATCCAAAGAAGAAAGATAAAAAATTCGATCGCCCGCGGCACCGACCAGAATTTCCAGTCCGTACCAGACAAGTTACTCAGCCACCACAACAATCGTGGAATGAACTTTGCCGTCATTCTCCAGTACCACCGCTGGAGGAGCTAAACGCCGCCGGCATATGGAAATGTTCCAGAGTAGTATTGTTTGCTGCCAAAGCAGAGTACTTTCGGTACAAATGGAGTACACGACTAACGAAATTAAAACCGATGATATTAAATTAAAATTTCTTAATTTTTGTTAATTTAATTAATTTCAAAATAAAATTTTATTAAAAGTTAATCATTTTATTATCAGTGGGGAAGCTATATAGTCGTGAGAGTGCCATGTAAAAAAAATTCTTGGTGTCTTTTTTCGGAAAATAAACAAAACTGCGCTTGAAAATAACAAAAACAAAACCAAACATATTACAAAACCTCACCTCTAAAAAAAAATGTTTAGTGGTGAAATACGGACTTTTCTCGCCTTTTTTCGTAGAACGTATTTAATCATCTATAGCTGAAGAATATTTTAATTTCTCGAGTTCTTGTTTTTTTTATGAGATCTTTAAGAATCCAGTAAAAGTTATTACAATAATTGATCTCCTTTTTTAGCCGATTTCAAAAAGAGGAGGTTATCTGTTATCCGTTCGACTGATTTCTTTTTATGGATGTTACCTCATATTTCCGATATTTCTAAACCAATTCAATTTCAAAATTTAGTCAAAATCTGATAAAGACCTTCGGACCTGGAGAATAGAACTCCTCAATGGAGAACAGCATAAAAGCCTCGATTAATGTAGCTAAAACGTTATAGATATAAAGTTTTTTTTACAAACAGCACAACGAACGTCTGCGAATACAATAACCCGTTTCAACCCAATGCTCTCATTTGAGACATTCTATTTTTGTTCAAGTAGGTCTAGGTACATAAATGACAAACTTTGTACAATAAAAAAATCTTCGTTGGCATTACTATTTTTGCATGCTGCCCGCTACTTATTTCCTATTATTACGGACATCCCATTATCAATGTTTATTTCGCAATAAAAAGCAATCGTTGTGGCACGTTTTTCAACCCTAAGATATGAAATTCCAGAGGGCATACTAACTTGGCCATTCCGTTTGAATTGCACAGAAAAAATGCTGGTAGAGCAAAATGGCTGAGATACGCACTAATAATATTAAAAATTATTTTGGTTTTTGCATTTCCCTCTGTCCGTCTGTCCATCCATCTGGCTGCCTGTCTATCCTCATGGAAACTGCGTTCTCAAGTTATTTTCCACGTGGCCTATTTAAAACAAAGATTTAAGTTCGAAACTGGGCAAATCTTATCCTTCGTAGGGTTGTCATAGAAAAATTTCGTTTTTCACTATATATTCGGACACTGCCTGAGAACATGGACTAAATCGGGGAACCCCTTCTTCTTCTTTTCATACGAACAATGTAGTTTTTTTACATATATTGTGACAACGTTTCTATCGTTTTGAAAAGTTCTTCAGAATGTAAAATCCTATAAAATTGGTTATACCTAATCATTTTTACTGTCCGACGAACCGCTCTAGAAATGGACACTTTAACAATCAAACTTACATACCATGTGAAACACACAGACATTCATCTAAGATATCGTAAGAACTTGTCTAAGACCAATTCTAGTTTTTGTCTTTATTTTTCTTATAATATTAACGTTTTTTGCTACAAGCATTATGGAATTTACAGTTTCTACGCCAAGATAGTTTTTGGTTTTAGTTTTAACAAGACTGACCGCCGAAAAACTTCTTTCCGCACTTGCGGAGTATGTGGAACGCACATAAGGCATCTAATAACTTTTTCAACTAGAGCATTTTGATATTAAAAATCAGGTTCAAGTACCTATTCTTCAAATAACAGTGACTTTTGTACAAATACCTGTATTTGCGCAACACGCCATTCTGCGTCTAACGCATCTATATCACTTTGCACAATAAGGTTTCGGAAAACCGTGATTAAAGTTATTAAGCTTGGAGTTAAACAAATTGGATCCATTCCATAAACAGTTTTTTGTACTGGGTCCTCAAAATCTATACGATGTATTATAATATTTCTTTACGTTAGATAATATAAAAATCACGGCATTGTTTTGTTATTTCTTGTAACTCTTGTTTTTGAAGTAGTTTTTTTATGAATTAATTCCTCCACTTCTATGAAAAATGTTCAACTGATTTGGATTTGACCGCGATCTTGAGCCAAACTTAACTTTTGTGATAAAGAAAACGAGCAATTAAAATCAAAGTTTTAAATGAAATTCTACAATTCTTTGTTCTTCGAGAGAGCGTTTACATTTGCATAACTACTTCGCTGCACCTACAGACAAAAATAACAAAATATATTACACAAGCCCAGCGAAACGAATGGCAATGACACAAATAATAATATAATAATAATAATATATTTAGCTATGGCATATGTACACAAGATTACAATCTTTTAATAGTACAGTAGTAATAAGGTAAGAATACAAAATTAAGTAAAGCACAAAAGAACAAAACAACTTCAATAACAATAAAAAAAAAATAATAATAAAAACCAAAAAAGTCATGAATTAGTTAAACATGAATCAAATCAAAGCCAGAAAAATAACTATAAATAAATAAATATATAAAAAAAACTAAGAAATAAAGGAAAAACACTAAAGAGATAAACTAAAAACTAAAAAACAAAACAAGTTAAAAATAGCTAGAAAACAATAATTTACAAAGTTCTACTCACCTCGCCACAGAAAACCATCCAAGAAATATCAAATTTTTTCCGTAATATTGGAAGAAAATCGACGTTAAATGTGAGCTTTAATGAGTGTCTTAAATGCATCGACAGTTTGGGCCCTCTGAGTGCTTACAGTTAGACTATTGCAAAGACGGGCAGCTTGAACAGGGAAAGAATGTTCCATAACTAATTTACTGAATCGCAGAATTACAATATTATGAGTACGTGGCGAAGAAGAGAGCTGGAAAAATTCTCTAAGATATTCTGGTTGATTGCTCTTTAATACTTTGAATAGAAGAATAATTATTCTCCGCTTAAGAGCAACCAAGTAACGTGTTAACAAACGGAGAAATATGGTCAAACCTTCGCAGGCCATAAACAAATCGTACGCAATCCTTGAAAGCCACCTCCATCTTACACTCGCTGTCCAAGCTAGGAAAAATATGACTTCCAAATGTGAAATAAGGCATAATCAGTGTAATCACTAATTTTAGCCTCATATTAGTGCTCAGAATACTCGCCGAGAGCCATAACCTTCTCAACCCCGCATACACCTTATTGAGAATCGAACTAACGTTGACGCAGCACATCATATCACAGTTCAGAACAATTCCCAAATTAGTAGCCCTTCTGGCCACCTGGACGACAAAACCATTCAAGATAACCGGGGGTATATCGATGACGTTTAAAGCGCTGTTATAGAAGGCCATGCACTGTGATTTTGCAGGATTAAGTAGAAGTCCATTGAGAATCGACCACCTGTGTATTCGACAGAGCTAAGACGCTCAATGCAATCCTCAAGCAGACCAATAGGCCTGCTTAGATAAATCTGTACATCATCGGCATACATGTGTACCTTCACATCCTCCACTACCAAAGGAAGGTCATTAATAAAGAGACTAAATAATAATGGGCCAATCACAGAACCCTGCGGAACACCACAGAGTATGGGCAAGGCATTTGAGAATTCATTACCAACTCTAACATGCTGGGAACGACCACTTATATATGCCGTGACCAAGGAAATAGCTGTTGCACTAAATTTAAAATAGGTTGCTAATATATGAAGGAGAAGGCCGTGGTCAACACTATCGAAGGCCTTAGAGAAATCGAAGAGAACTAAAATGCCAAAATCATTATCATTCATGACAGGCCTGATGTCCGTGGTAACCTTCAATACTGCAGTCTCACAACCGCGAAAAGTGCGAAATCCAAATTGCCAAGAATACAGAAATTTGTTCGCCTCCATCCAGCCAAGGATCTGATTTCATACGAGTTTTTTTTTAACATTTCAGATTACAAATTTTAAATTACGTGTATTCGATCCTTCTTTTTAATAAGGGAATTGTTCTGATATGATTGAACTTCGTATATTACAACTTAGTACCACCACTAAACCATCCAGAGTTGCTCAACTCAGTCCTCCCACCTATGTGAATAAAAACTATTTAATAAACTTGGTTTGCTGACAAATATAGGAGTTTTTAAAATGAAATGGACTCCTTAATACCAAAAACGGAGTACTTTTATAAAAGTATAGTAGTACCGGAGTACGTTATTAGATTTCAAAGTACAAATACTCCGATCGGTGTACAAACGACAGCACTGAAATAAGTCCATGATTAGTGCACAATTGGGCAATTGCCTCCCAGCAACTCAACCATACACATCTTCCGTGTACTAGCGTATAGACGTATTTTCGCTTCTTGCGTGGTCTGAAGCTGTACCTTTTTATACCCTAGATGAAATCAATAGCGTATACTAAGTTTGTCATTCCGTTTGTAACACCTCGAAATAATGATGGTAAAGCAAAAAAATGTATTGGACACCCACGCATAATGTTAAAAGTTATTTTGATTTTGGCATGTCCGTCCGTCTGTCCATCCGTCGTCCGTCTGTGCGCACGATAACTTGAGAACGCGTATAGTTAGAGAGCTGAAAGTTTGTACACGGACTTAAAAAAAAAAAGTAAAATTAAGTTCGAAAAATGAGACAAATCGGGCAACTCCTTCGTGGGGTTGCCATACAAAGTTTTCAAATATATATTTGGGCATTGCCTGAGAACGCATCACTATAGAGAGCTGAAATTGGGTACATGGTGTTTTCATTATACTAGCAAATAAAATTTAAAAAATGGACTAAATCGGGCATCTCTTTCTTGGTGTTGCCATATAAAAATTTAGGGTTTTTACCTATGCTGTGAAAACGACTGACATTTTTATACCGTAGATGAAATCTAAGGGGTATACTAAGTTTGTCATTCCGTTTGTAACACCTCGAAATAATGATGGTAGAGCAAAATGGATTGGACACCCACTCATAATATTAAAAGTTATTTTGATTTTTGCATGTCCGTCTGTCCGTCCGTCCGTCCGTGCGCACGATAACTCGAGAACGCGTACACTTAGAGAGCTGAAATTTTATACATGGACTTTAAAAAAAAAAAGTAAAATTAAGTTCGAAAATGAGACAAATCGGGCAACTCCTTCGTAGGGTTGCCATATAAAAATTTCGTTTTCCGCTATATATTTGGACACTGCCTGAGAACACGTCGACGTAGAGAGCTGAAATTTCGTACATAATGTTTTTACTATATTAGCAATTAAAATGTCTGAAATGGACTAAATCGGGCAACTCCTTCTTGGTGTTGCCATATAAAAATTTAGGTTTTTTACGTATACTTTGAAAACGATAAGTCCACGACATTTTTATTGTACTAAAAACCTCTGCAAAATACGAAATCCTATAAAATTGATTATAATAATTTTTTCTGGCCGCCAAGCCGTTCTAGAAATATATGCGAAAAACTAATTCGAAAATCTAACTTGCATAGATCGGTGACCATACGAAATTACATACGGGCATTCATCTAGGGCAGGGGTGGCCAAACTTTGGAAACTTTTTGGAAATCTTGAAATCTTTTCTCAGATTTCCGTATCAAATCGAAAATCAAGTTTGAATATTTTTCGTTACTCTCAGGACAGTGTTTAGCCAACGTTTCAAAATATATAAAATTTTTTGCTTGAATACCATAGTTTCAGTTTCATTTCGAAAGCCGCTATAGTTTGAGGCATAGTTGTTTTTCACTTTGAAAACGCAAATTTAGCTCATTTGATTGAGCTGTCAAGTCTACTAAAAAAAGCGAAATCTGTGAGCCTGTTTTCATCAGCAAGTTCTGGCACAGATTTTATTCTTTATTCCATAAATGACTTGATTTCATTACGCAAAACATAAAATCTTTCCAACATTTTATCCCGACTTAACCATCTTACTTCCGAAAAATAAATAATGTCCCCAATGTCTTCAGTGTCAATTTGACTAAGTAATTGCACATTGAAAACTTTTTTGGCCACATTGCTCAATTGTACATTTATTATGTCGAGAAGTAACTACTCCCATGGAAATGTTATATAGATAAAGAAAATGTTTTATAAAATTAATTTAGAAAGTATTTAAGTATATGAGTTTTGTTGGGCCGCATTCAAAGCCGTCCTGGGCCACAAACGGCCCGCGGGCCGCTGGTTGGACACGCCTGATCTAGGGTATCATAAGATTTTGATCTTAGACCAATTCTAGCTTTTTTACTTGTTCCTAAGTAAACTGGTCCATACGTCAAGAAGTGATGAGGGACTGAAAACGAGGTTAGTTGGGACAGCCCCTTCCCTTGTAGATACCATGCTTAACAGTTACAGTAAACAAATCTATAATATAATAATTACATATAACGTATACATATATATCATAATTACCTTTCCGTTCAGTGCATTAATTATCCCACCATCATACCATGACACCTTATTCCATCATCCGGTATTTTCACAGCACGAAACCGCTTACGCCTGAAATTTACAAATATCATATTATCATACAAATAATTCTTGAATGCAATTTATAAAGAATGCGAGTAATATATTTCCTTTCAGATACAACTGAAAAACCTAAAATTGTCACGTACACATTCTTTCACACGGGTAAATTATCAAACTTAAGTGAAATATAATCCGCCAACTGCAATTTTCCTAAAAGCTCGTAGAGCAAAGAAGATAATGTAATTATAAATGTAAGTTAGTCTAATTTTATCTTATTCCGGTACGGCCGCGAAAATAATTAATTGTACTTCTTTAAATAAAGAAATTGTTCTTATTAAAATAAAGTTGGAGAAGTGAAGAAATAAATTTGATTCAAATAAAGTGAAACAGTTTCAATTAATTGTTTTTTTATTATTGTAATTTTTTTATCCCAATTGCAAGAGCGATTGGTAAATCTTAACCTTTCAGTGAGAACGGATAATGCGGGAATGATCCGATATATGACTCTGTAAAGTAATGCATCCCAGATGTGAGGATAAGTAAGCCAAAATTAATGCGAAGAACGATAAAAAAAATTTAAAGGTAGCTGTCTGATCGATGCCTTACGAACAAAAGGTTAATTATGAAAGTTTTCCCAGATCCTCTAGGGCTGTTAAAAGAAAAAAAGCATTTTTTTTTATTTAAAATTTGTTGCAAGCAGAATAGCATAATATCGCTGTTGCTGAAAATTAAAAAGAAAACGTAATGAAATGCAGTATCAAAACACTTGTTGTAAAATAGACTTACTGTCAAAGATATACATAAGCTATGATCGACTAATAATGATATTTATACTCAAGATATTTATTATACATAATATGAATTGATATATCTCTAAGTCCGGGCGGATATTGGACTCAGCATAGCATAGGCTTATTTTTTGTGGCAAGCGATAGTAAAAGAGAAACCGCATATTGAACGCAGCCGAAGGCAAGAGAGCGCTGGCAAAGGCCTATTTTTGAATTGCGTCGGTTATACTTGAGACGCAGTTTTCTATCCTGATTTTGCACAGTTGTTATTGTCTCTAAACTTTGAAGTGAAAGATAATTGACTAATTGAAATAAACCTACATTTACACGGCGAAACTAGCTTTCTTAAGTAAATTTCATGATAAGTACTTTCTTGAAATTTTTGTTAACACGTTTGTTACCGTTTGTTACATAAGTAGTGTTTGATGCAATGGAAAATAAAATAAAATTAGGTCCTGCTCCTTCGATGTTGTTAAATTCTTCTCACCTTCATCACTTTCAACTTTCATGACCTTTAATTCCGTGGGCCCAGAAAATGGAAAGTTACTTTCGTAAGTAGAAGATTTGTATGGAAACGTTAAAATGAAACTACTTGCGAAAGTTACTTATGAAAGCTACTGTCGCAGTGTAAATGTAGTTTAATGCGGAAAAACCGAGTGCTATGTGATACCAGTGATACAAATTATATGAAAATTAAAGCTAAGAAAAACATTCAGGAACTATCCAGATGGTGAATAGTAGATATATATATATATCACAAATTATTATTAAAATCCAATTGAAAATATAATTTGGAATAAATTTAATTTTCTGATAGTATAGTTAATTATCACAACGGAAAATCTTTCATCGTTCATTCATTAAGCAACTTGATATGGCCATTCATTTGTGAGGCACACATTCTACATTTGATGCTTCAGAGTCCCTACAGGACAATAATTGCTCGTATACGATTTGGTTGTTCCTCATTTAATCAATTTATAGTTACATACTTACTAGAAACGAACTTAATGGCGACCTGAAAAATAACAATACACTCCAAATGCAAATGAAACTTTTTATCCTGTATCCCGTATACGTGGAAAAACCTCCACTTAATTTCATGTGCTCAAAGCTGAAATGAGTTAGCCGTTTAGAACATAATTAATAATCTTCATTAAAATTTCGAATTTACCTCAACAAAATGTTGCTCTCAAACAATATAATTATAACAATTAAGAATGCAATTAAAATCACGGATTAAATGCTTCTAGTGGTAGTAAATAGGTAACTAGTGTACATACATCTAACAGTTCGGCAGCTCAAGCTAATTTAATTACACTTACCTGGCAGAGTCGCAATTAACGAACATGCAGTTTCTACAAAAACCATATAATTGATGTGTGTATAATTGGCGCGACATCAAAGAAAGAAATGTTTCACTTGTTTTCTCAAGTGTTTATCTATTTTTCTTAAGCGAATTATAGAATTAACGGACTTCCTTAATTAAGGACAATATAACTACTGGAAACCTTCTTGAATTTTGTTAAATTGTATAAGTAATATACGAAATTTACACCAAGTTGTATGGAGAGTAAATATTACGAAATATTCGTTGAGATCTTTTCAGATAGTGTTTCTGCCAGATCTGTTAAGTATTCCATTTTTTTTTTTTTGTGGTGAAATATGATTATTAATTTAATTATTTATACTTTCAAAATCAAAATTTTAGCTATAAATTTGCAAATGGGTGATGAACTCTGGCAACATTTTGGATGAATGTCACACACAAATGACAACAGAAAAATAAAGCACAATTTTTATGCACGTGTTTTTTCGAACAACTGTAGGTCCTAGTTTGAAAATAAGAAAAATCCAGCCAAACCTGTGTAAGGTTGCGATTCAAAAATCTCGATTTTTAATACATGTATTTCTGCACTGCTTGAGAGCTTTCTGACTCAGAGAGCTGACTGGATCGTAGAGTGTTTACCTTGAGAGCCTTTCTGGACATCGAGTGGGCTTTTGACACGGCCTCCCCAAGTTGCTATGTGAGGCAGCTCGTCGGCATGGTGTTGACCGTACTGTAGTGCGATGGATCGACCAAATGCTAAGACGACGATACTTAACTGTGGAGTTAGGCGGCCGCACCTCTCCAAGTGTGCTGATGGAGAGTGTCTGCGCGCAAGGTAACGTGCTTTCCCCAGTACTCTGGTGCATGTTGGTTGACTCACTCATCAGTGTGCTGAAAAACGTGGGATTCTCATGTGAATCTTATGCGGATGATATCCCTCTGCTCATTTCCAGACACAGCATGGCTGTTGCCTGCGCCTTCTTGCAACGAGACCTCAATATTGCTGAGGATTGGTGCACCCGTCATGATATGACAGTGAACCCAACAAATACCAGCTTGGTGCTCTTCTCCAGAAGACGTAAGTTTGGGTACTTTGTTCTTCCAAAGTTTTTTGGACACATTCTGCAACTCTCTCCTCATGTCAAGCACCTTGGAGTCTTCCTTGACTCGAAGCTGACATGGGGATTGCACGGAGAGGAAAAAGTGAATTCGGCTATAAAGGTCTTCGTTCAATGCAGGAGAACCTTTGGCTGCACATGAGGCATGAGACTGAGGGTTGTGCTTTGGATATACCCCTCGATCGTCAGACCCATGCTCACATATGCCTCCTGTATATGGTGGCCCAGGACGCTTGTGGGGATAGTGATCCGGAAGCTGACAGGCCTGCAAAGGCTTGCCTGCTTGGAAATTACGGGCTCCATGCGATCTACGGCTACTGCGGCACTTGAGGTATTACTCAATCTGCCACCCGTGGATCTTGTCATTGAGGTAGAGGCCAAAAGGGCTGTGTGCAGATTGTATTCATGCGGGTGTTGGGAGGACGGCTGGACTGGCTCTTTTCATTGCTCTCTAGCGTATCGGCTGGACTTAGAAAACCCTCTGGCCAGTATGCCACGGGATACGATGGTAATAGAGCTTCATTTCGGGTGTCGCTTCTCTGTGAGCTTTCCTGTAAGGGATATACGATCAAGATTGGGCCAGGAAAATTTGAAAACCTAATAACTAAACAAAAAAAAAACTTCTTTTTTCGAAAGAAATCTATAATCATATTAGAAAAGTAATTGATAATGTTTGCTAGCCTGGTTCTTCTATCAGCAGATAACAGCACAAAATACGTATACTTTTGTAATTGTGGTAGCTCAAATTTCAAAAAAGTGCCAAAATCTCGAAAAACGATTACATTTTTACAAAAGTCAAATTTAGGTATTCATGTCCTGGAGCTGGTCCATGATGTTGGTTTTTGGGACACCCTGTTCGAGACACAAAACTAGAAGGGGTCGGACTCAGCAACTGTGAAGAATTTGCAAGTGTACTCGATTTTAAAAACTCACCGTGAGGGAAAGTGTACACTTTTGAATTTCAAGCGAATCAGGTGTAATTTATCTAGGTAGTTGTATAAAAAAACAACCATAAAAATATATTTAGATAAATTATTATTATTATTAATATAAATTTTTGTTTTCTTTTAGCTTCAATTAATAACAATTTTTTCTCCCCTATCTTAAGCAGCTTTGTCTCTATATTGCTGGCTTTTTCCCAGAAGGTTGCCGCTGTCTCTTCCTGGGAGCCGTTATATTTGGCTGGTTGCAATGCTCTATAAGTATTTTAAAATATAAATAAAATGTGATTGAATTAGGTATTAAATACCCCTTTGAAGTCTTCGTTACCATGAACAACTTTGCTGGGTCGATTAGCTGAAGCACTCTTTTTTCAAAGTCCGTTAGGGGCTTCATTTTTTTCGGACCATTCACTTCACTTCTCTCGAAAGCCGTTTTGAGAAGCGCATGCCTTTCCTTTACGAGAATTCTATAATATGAAAGCAAAATATTTAATTTCGACTATACTGAAGTAATATTCAAAATCTCACTCAATTTTGGTCGGGCGAAAACTTCATCCACTTATGTCCATCCGTAGTAGTCCCACCTAAAGTATTTAATTTTTCTGCTAAATCAGATCATTTTTTTGCCCTTGTATGCGATCCGTCTATTGATTCGAATCTGAAATAGAAAATTTGTTTTAATTTGTATACGTATAATCATCAAAATGCTATTGCAATTTCTCGTTACAAAAACAAAACAAAAAAGAGAGAAAGAAAACTCACTTGTCGTTGCAAAATTCCACATTTACTCCATGAAATTAGGTAAAAATTCCTTTTGCTCCTCGCTTGCCTTCTTTCCTTTAAGTGTAGCCATTTCATCTACAAATCTTCAAATAATATTAATAAATAACATAAATAATAATTTTGAAAATACCGCTTGACAAAAACTCAGATAGCTCTTCAAAATGGCCGTGAGAAAATATCGGTTAAAGTGTACACAATTTTCACAGAGAAACTGTACACCATCTTTTTCCAGTTCTGCAAATCTGTCAAAAAAATTGATGGTACCCGATATCTTCTCTCGGCCATTTTGTTCGTGAATTTTGAAGAGGTAAATCCACTGAATAAATGAGTTTTCTTGAGCTGTATTTTAAAAATTATTTATTATGTTATTTATTAATATTATTTTAAAATTTGTTGTTAAAATGGCTGCGATCAACGCAAAGAAGTCCACCGAGGAATAGAAAAACTTCTTAATGAAAATTAATGACTAATTTGCTAGCTACAAGCTGAAACAACTTACAACTAGATAAGAAAATCTCCATATAAACCCGGATCGCTTTTTCAAAGCTCTTTAACTTTTTATTCAACCAAGAAAGCTATCATTGAGAAGAATTTATGTGGTATAATGCAGCAAGGGAGAAAGAGATAGAATGTATAGAGCTTTCTATTAGAGTGACATTAGCTCGTTTTAATTCGACCGCTTTTTCGTGAGTTTTTTACATCTAGATGTAAGTTGTCTCAGCTACAAATGAGTTTTCTTTTTCTCTTTTTCTTTTATATTGAAATTGCAGTAGATATTTATAAAAACATGTCAATAAAACTTTGATAATTTTATACGAATTTCGTCTTTGTATTTTATTTATTTTTTTTTAATTACAAACTTTTTATTCCAAATTCAAATCAATTGCCGGAACTCATACAAGGGCTAAGAAATGGTCAAAACTCGCAGACTAATTACATAGTTTTCATTGCACAGACATAAGCTCCGTTGTACAAAATAGCGGTTTTATTTTGTCCAAAAATTGTACAAACAGAGAAACCAGTAAAATTCAACAAATCGTTTCTAACTAACATTTGCAAAAGGATTTTGGGAATCCCTAAACTTCCTTCGTATTATAATCAAATGCTGTCTAAAATGTTTAAAATTTTTGAATTTATCTTTTCCTCTGTCTTAAGCCGTAGTCGCCTTAATTCTAGTGAATTCATGTAGACACTCATTTATTTCAACTGAACTCATCTCTTTCAAAACGACTGTTTTCTCACTAATAGTTTTCAAAATACATTCAAGTGCGTACACTGTATGCAGCTACTTACAGAATCACATGAAATTCACGATGAGTTTTTAAAATCGAGTATACACTGGCAAATTTTTCACAGTTATTGAATCCAGCCCCTGGTAAGCTGTATAAAACTTAGGTTAAGATGTTAGTTTTATCTGTTCGAATTGGTTTGATAACTTGATATTTCCCTACCAACGATCGCACTCATAATCATAAATGATACACTACCAGTCACCAGAATTGTTGTGTATTTTATTAATCCATTAGCTTTTCCTTAAACTAAAATTTCAATTTAAATATGAAATCCTATAATACGTTGAACACATAATAATATATACATACCAAAAATTGTATTCCTCTTTCATGTAAAAAAGAAAATAATTATTACTGGGAAAATGTTGTAATTAGCATTCAGTATTGACATTGCTTGCACCCATATAGAAGAGGAGCTCGTGTACTGCACAACCCATTTACGAAATTGCCTCGAAAAACCCAGCCGAGCTTATACAGCCCAACAGATTTAATAAAGCACTTTCATTTCATTTCTGTGTGGTTAGCAATAATTACTGAGCATTTATTTCGCATTCGACGAAGGAAAAGAATTTAATTACGAATTTCGGCTATATTTTATTTAAGACTTAAATTCAACATCTCCGTGTGTTTTTATACCTTCACAATCCGAATAATATTAATTCGGTTTGTTATAAATCCGAATAGCTTAAATTTATCACGGAGAACTTATAATAGTGAGCTATGAAAATAGTTATCCCAAGATATTGAAAACGGATAGAACTGTCCGGAATAATGTATAGCCTAAAATATACTTCAGATTGACTAATGCTTCACACGGGTACCACTGAATACGTGGGGGTTATATTACAATTATCTTACCAAGCATATTTAACTCCGGTAACATAACATAAAATGGGTTATGAGCAATTTGAAAACATATACATTCCCTGGAGAAGATGGAGGGTACCGAATGAAAGTAAGCATCTTAAAAAATGACTACTTCATAAAAGTGTCTAGATGAGTACATCACAAGCAATATCCTCTAGTACAATTTGCTTCATCGCCATTAAAAGAAAGGAATGTGGATGTTTAGACCAGGTTTACGCATAGTCTTCCAGGTCTCTAGAATCCCTTTATTTTGTGGTAGTAACACAAGAGAACTGAACATATGAAGTACTCAAAATTTTTCACAGAATATTTCGCTGAAGTACTGCTCTGGTAGACAGCTTTAAAAAAATCAATCCTTAAACACCGATTCTTATGTAATCTACATAAATGTAAGTATTAAAGTGTACAAAATTCCCAAAGGCACTACTTATCCAATCTGAAAGGGATTGTTTCCAATAGCAGTTTGATATAAGCCTAAAGGGGAATGCCCATTTTAGGCCCTACATGAACAGATATGAGAGATGTCTTAAACGATGTATTATGATACTCTTAACATATTTTAATATTAATGTTTATTTCAATTAAGTAGGAGAAGCTTGGGGGGGGGGGGGGATTTTGATCTGATACATTTTGGTAAATCTAGTACTGAATCGAATTCCTTAGGTCCTGAGAAGAAGTTTGAGTACCCACACACCAATACTCGGAGGCTTAAATAGCTATCCCCATACTCACTTTTTTAGTATTTCCCCTTTTTGTATTAGAACTGAGGTACTAGATTTTCACTAGGATTTCACTATTCTTATCAGCACATTACCAGCTAGAATTCGGAGAAGAAAATTTTGGGGGGGGGGGGGGGGGTCCAATAAGGCATGTTTCATATCAAATAAAAGTTCTCGTCTAGTACTATCAGATGATGTACTCTTTTATCGATTCAGAAAATTTTCTCGAGACGCTTTTGCCGCCGAAAAGCCCATTTTCATGCAGTTAGATTATATACACCCCAGTTACTACATTTCGCATTTGTTCTTTCCTTCGCAGTCATTAGGGATCTGTTGCGAAACAAATTTTCGTAGGATCGCCAAAGCTTTCCCCCGCTGAATTGAAATAAACATTCTTAATAAAATATTTTCAGAATATCATAATGCATCGTTTAAGATATCTCTCAGGTCTGGAGATGTCGGGCCTAAATTTGTATGAAAAGTATCCTTTAAGTTTGTAAAAGTCCACATGACTTGGAATACGGAATGAGACAAAATTATTTTTTGTAATAAGGAGGAATTGCACTCGAATAGTTATATTGGTTGCATGATATAGGCTTAAGCGATCAATATGAGCAGAAATTTTGGGAAAGATAGTGTTATGATATGGAGTACATTTTGGGAAGCTAGTAAGACAAAGTTCGATTTGGGTACCAACAAGGATAAATCCAGAAACGTAAGTGAAAATTATTGAAGTAATTATGGTAGAGAAAACAGAGGTTCGACTTCACAGCACAATACTGTACGAATGCTTTGGACTAAAGATATTATGCTTTAAAAAAACATATAAAAAACAGTTTTCATAGGTAAATGAACTAATTGGGATGGTAAAACTGTCCCAATTAGGAAATATAAAAGAAAACTTACAACAGGGAAAATAGTGTCTAAATGAATGGTTTTGCACTGCTGTCGTATCCCAAATAATCGAATAACGCAGAAACCAATTATCTAATAAAAACGAATAAAACTTTCGAATTACTTGAACACATGTAACTCTTTATTTACTGCAAAAGCTGACCTAATGTCATAGTTGTTTAAATGCTCCGAATTGGAACTTGATACCTTCTAAACAAAAGATACGACACGACTGATAATTTAATTATTATCCTAATCGCCGATTGCTCCACTAACCGCTCATCGCCACCAGCTGTTGGGCTAATCAGCAAAACAATCGACGATTGCAGAACAATTCCATGCGAGGTAATTGTTTAGCAATCGCTGATTACTTTACTAGATGTGCCTTTGCCTGTTGGAAGAATCTTCCGTATATTGGGCCAGATGCTTGCTGTTACTAATGCGACGACTTAAATTAAGATGTTGACCGGGTAATGGATTTTGGAAAATTTGTGTGATACGTGAAAAAAAAACTAGTAATTGGCATTTTTGCCAAGTAAGGTAAATTAGTTTTTGATTTATAGAAATATAATAAAACAGTCTCAAACTACTTGGGAATATATTATCGACGATCCTCCTATCATCGTTATAGACACGATGTGGTTCCATTATCATAGTACAAGAGATAAGCAATACTTGAATCAGCACTTCCCAAATAAATGTGTAGAACATTGTGAAGCAATTCTTTGGACTTCAAGATCTCCAGACTTAACATCGCAGGAGCTAACTAACTTAGGCAGGAGATCCAAAGCGCTGGATTAAGAAAAAATATTATAAAGAGGGAGAAAAATTTAATGAAAGGAATGATAGAAAAATTGTTAGATTAGTAATTTCTTAATACATAAAAATAATACAAAAATATTGAAATATTTATTATAGTACAGAAAGAAAAAAAAACCTTTAAAAATTAAATTTTATTTTTCTTCCAACATCACAAAAATTTCCCGAAATTCATTACCTTACCAACATCTTTTGTTTAAGAAAGAATTTCCTGGGATTCTCCGGTATATATCAAAAGCTAAAAAATGTTCTAATTTGTTATTTCATCACACAACCCATTAATTTTTGGTGACAAGTTTCAAGTCTTGGTGTGACTCATCAACAGGTCCCAAATAGCGAAATTGAGTGATTGAAAAACAAATGAAAAAAATTAAAAAAAAAAGAAAGAAATGAAAAGTTTGAGAAAAATAGAACAAACAATTTTTTTATTTATTATTTGATCTATTTTCAAGCGTCTGCAGCAGGCAGAAAACCAAGCTGCACCGATGAGTGTGAGGTTTTCTGCTGACACGAAACGCTTCTTCTTCTTCCTTTTCTTCTTTTTTATTTTTCAGCCCATTGCGTGGCGTATACAGGTTCGATTCGATTCGAATGAATCTGTTTCTTTAAAAAAAAATTTAAATTTTTTTAATAAATAAAAAAATTGTTTTTTTCTATTTTTCTCAAACTTTTCATTTCTTTCTTCTTTTTTTCTTTTTTTTCATTTGGTTTTCAAATCACTCAATTTCGCTATTTGGGACCTGTTGATGTCAAACCAAAACTTGAAACTTGTCACCAAAAATTAATGAGTTGTGTGATGAATAACAAATTAGAACATTTTTTAGCTTTTGCTATATACCGGAGAATCCCAAAAAACTCTTTCTTAAACAAAATTAAATTTAACCCGGTAAAAAGACCAAAAGAGTAATCTTTTTACTTACCAACATCCTAATTTAAGTCGTCGCATTATTGATTCGACATATTATTCAAAAGAATACTTGATGAGGATATTTTTTCCAGTATTTAAACAACAGGCGATTTAGTTTGTTTTAGGGAAAAAATACCCCTTAAATCAGAATTTACAAGTTTAAAAGACGAGATATAAAGTTTTTAACAAAAACATCATCATAAATGGCATCTGAGTTAAAATTTCTTACCATAATAACGGTGGATTATTGGTTGACAATATATAAAAGAAGTCACTGAAAAAGAGGCACATAATTTTGAAAAAAAAAAATATGAAATTCTCCAAAATTTAGCCGAAATTCAAAAAATTGTATATAGGATTTTCACCTGTTTCAATATTGCAGAGTTTTTTGGGACACCATGTACATAGACCAAGCTTAAGCTTTAAAGTTGGAATAGAAAAAGATAAGCAACCGGACGCTCAGAAGGAATAAAAGTTAAGTAGTTCATATTCGTAATTGCTCCTATTTTTTTTTTTTTTTGCGTAACCTCGAAAATATCTTTTGTGTTTTCTTAAATTTATTTTAAAAAATTATCCATAAACTATAAAGTTGTTGTGCACACATATATAAATCATTTTATATTGTTTTACTACGTGGAAAAAATTAAGTCTCATTATTTTTTTATATTTTTATTGTTTATTCTTTAGTCCGTGGGATCTAAAACAACGTACCGACCAACTCAATTAACATGCAAAATGTATCAAGCCACCATTTCTCATAAACGAACTGGTAACTTAAATTTAAAAAGACTAATTGCCTCTAAATTACTGAGAGACACTTTTGGTGTCATTAGTACTCAATAAGTAGGAAAAAATTACCATAATGAAGTCAAAATATTTTTTGTTTCAAACCTTATAAACTCCGCGCCAAAGGATTGGGATTTTTACGTAGAACATCGCTTAGATATGTAAATATCATTAGCATTCTGTTATGTCTCTCTAAAGATCTGGAAAAGGTGATTTGTACACAGATTCATAAGTAAGTATATTGCAGATAAAAATTTGCTATCAAGTTGGCAATCTGCTTGTCTACGGAATCATGTTAAACAGTTTTCTTAAATATTAAGTCAGATCTGAGAAGAAGTGTGCATAATGACTAGGTCGCGGTAAGTGTCATGTTAGGTTTTCAAAGATTCTTGATTTCGTCAACCATCCCATGTTTCCAAATAAACCGATTTCTCTTTTTAGTTCCTCATTTTATTCTGAGCAGCAGCAAATTTGATTGGATGCCTTAATAGAGGAGGGAAGGTAAACAACCGTAGTTTTCATTCATTATTTAGAGATATAGGTATTATATATATTTCTCATAATATGGCTCGTCCTACCTGGCAGCCGACATCCAGGAAGCTCATCTGCAATAAGGATTTTAAAAAGGATAATGTGAGTATTTAATGTTCTCAGTGAGCTCAAGGCTGCGGCTATAAATCGTTACAATTACTAGCAGAACTAAGGTGATACACACTGGGTTTCATTCATATGCACACGTGACAAATACTTTTAAACACAGGGCTTGTAATTATTTTAAGCGCGGGATGATGATGATGACACACATGGTTCTTCAATACAAACTTTCCGTGCTAACACGAATTAAGTTCTAACTACTTTGCACTACTTTACGGCATGCAACTCTAGTTGTATGTTCATAGACACACTTTTACTAAACTATTTATAGATAGATACTTTAGCACCATATATGGATTTATTTATAATTATAAACTAAATTATCTAATTAACACTCACAGCATTTAATATGCCACTTGCAAAAACTAGAACGAAGACATCATTCTGGCTAGGTCAGCAAATTCATAATTTACCATTATACATGCACTTAATTCTTAATGACGGGTCACTCTATTATCTTATTTATCCATACTCTAATAAGTCACCATTTCATTCTGGAGTGCCTCTGAAAACTGTCCTAGGCCCATTACTGCTTAGTATGTTGGTTAATAATTTATCCACTATCATTCTCGATGTTAACATTCTCATGAATGCTAGCGATGTCCAGTTATACTACAGCAGGCCTTTTTGAACTTATAGAGGACTCTATGGCTCGCATAAATAATGATGTGGACAAAATATACGTTAAATAAATAACTTTCGGTCTTCTTTGGAAATTCTCAATATCTTATGTTAATCAACAGTACCTTACTAACAGACATGCCCCCCCCCCCCCCCGTCCCTTCCTTCTAACCCAGTATTACTGCAGAACAAGCACAGCTAAATGGAGACGCGAATATTACTAATCTCCTTGTAATGATCAACTCTAGATTGACATACTATTGTGAACACAATGCAGGTATCATTGACAAGGTTTATGGCATTTTTGGAAGCTGTGGCTTTCAGATCAAATGATGAATACAAACCCCTAAAATGAAACTGATCAAGACTCTGATTTTACCCCACTCATGGTAGTTTAATCAATTCTTTTAGTTAGACTTTGAAGATAAATGTTAGATTCGTATTCGGGCTCCGCAGGTTTAATCATCTTTTCCAGTTTTAAGTCTACGCTACTTGGAAGCCTTCTTGAGACAAGTCTTACATGTAAATCTCGTAATAATTCTCCATAAGCTCATATATAGTGGGTCCTTAGCAGGGGGCGGATCCAGGTAGGGCTGCGGTGGGAGCCCCCCCCCCCCCACCCCTGAATTTTACCTAACAAAATGATTCACATCTATTCTACTGCATATTTTGTAAAAAACCTAACGATTTCTGGAGGCGTTCAATACAATACATTTAGGAACGCAGGCCCTAGCTAGCATCTTGGCCTTCGGTCATGGTTGTTGAAGCCTATAGAGAAAACAGGAAGCGCGGATACCTGTACATAAGCGTCGCTTTGCTCGGGGTGTTTGAAGCAGGACAGACTCTATTCATGTTAACGCTATGGATGATTTGTTTTAATTGAAAACAGCTGCCAAAAGGTCTCTGAGAAGCCTTCCATGTAAAGACGGCTTCTTAGAACATTATCGGCGCGGCGTAGCAAAACAAACATTTAAAGAAACAGTTATAACTCGTAATTGGAAAAATTCAGCAAAACTACAAAACGACATTATGCATTGTTGAAGTGAGTGTTATTACATTTACAGCAAGAGATTAATTTTTAAATTATTAATTTTTTGTATTTCGTAAAATGTAATAGTTTTTATAGAATACTTAGCCCAAACGATACATAAAAACAAACTAAATCTGAAGATTGAGAAAGTCTCACTGAGTATCCTAAAGAATTTGATTGGTCGGTCTGTTCTTCTTCAAGGGATGTTGATGAATGCACATTTGAATTTGGTATAATTCTAAGTGTTGGGCATGCGTGAATATATTCGGTACTTACACAGCAGATCTTAACAACAGCTAAATCGATTTTGGTTTAACGATAAGTACAACCAAGCAATAAAAGCGAAATAGTCTGTATTTCGCACCTATCAATTGCATCCATGTCAAGAACTGAAACAGTATCCAAAGAGAAAAATTTCTTTTTGACCAGAACGTTAGAATATTGGCAAGACGCAAAGGCAGCAAAGGTTTCTGGTTCCAGGTCAAAACTATCAGGAGCAACTTAAGCAGTTCCTCTATTCCTTCACAACTTTACAATGAAGTGATTGTTGACTCCCTGAATAAAACTAATATTTAGACTGTTAGATTCACTTGAAATTCCCCTTTTTCACCTACTTTACATCTCCCTTCTAGATGTGTATAAGAGCCAATACACATCCACACGAGAATTATGTTAAAGGTCCTTAAGGAGATCAATTTCTCCATAGCCTACAGGTCTATAGTTCAAGCCCCCGTTAAACAAAACCTTGGCTAAAGCTCTGCAAAAACTATTCTACTTGTCTTATTCGATAAAAAAAAAATTCCAATTGCTTGGAAACTACCTCACTTTCAGCCTATTCCCAAGAAATGAAAGGGTCGTGATCCTCAAATTATCGACCAATTGCAATCACTTCGATCCATTCAAAGATTTTTGAATCTATCATTAGCTCTAAATTAGGGAAGTATCTAGAAACTAATCAAACCAATAACGATCAGCAATATGGCTTTTCTTTTTCTGACTTTTCTTAGAAATATTGAAGCCGTAGTCATCCCACTTTTGGTGAGTCCAAAATCGTTGCACTACCTAATTCAAAGGCATATCCAACTGTCTGGAATTCAGCCCTTTTAGCCAAACTTAAAGCACTTGGTCTCTCTCGTCCTCTTCTATTATGAATGTAGTGTTTTATCTAGTCGCTTAATACAGATTATATTAGACGGCGTTACATCTCAATCTCAGCCAATAAATACCGGGGGCCTCAGGGCTCTGTTATCTCTTCATCTCTCTTCTCAATTTTCACTAATGATCTGCTTTCCCTTACTTTCAATCCCATCCATTGTTTTGCCGATGACAGTATCCTTGGTTTTGCTTACTCCTTTGACACTCTTGGGAACTATAGAGGAAATGTTATATCTGTCAAACCAGATTGCATGATTAAATACTTCAATAACTACCTTGATAATATCCTCGCTTGGAGTAAATCGAATCGCATAGAATTCAATACATCGAAGTTCCAATACTGTCCCATCTCTTTAAAACAAAGTCATAATTTTTCGACTCCCGTTTCTTTTGATCCAGCACTTCTTGACGATAAACCGTCTTTATCATTCTTGACATTAATACATATTTGCAGTATGTTAAGCTGAACAGATCAAAACTTCTCTGTTGCCAAATAAGCATCGAAATATCTTGGATTTCTGAAAAGGTGTAAGAAATATTTCAGCTCATCGATTCTAGCGCTCCTCTACAAATCCTACATTAGACCTAGAATGGAATACAAATTCATTGTCATATGGACTCACTCGAGCACCGCCGCAATGTTTGTTGCATTTCTCTCCTATATTTCTACATGCATGGTCAATGTTCTGATGAAACAGCTAGTCTGATCCCTGATTTCTGAATGTAATACTTGCACTGCAAGCCGCGCATATCATTTTACCCTTCAAAATACTTTCGACCGTAGAGTAAAATTCCGTGATGATTTTTTATCCAGAACTGTGCGAACGTGGAACAAACTACCATCTTCTGTCTTTCCTCCGGCATGTAATCTGCGAAAGTTTAAGGATGACATACATCAGCACTTTCGCCACCCTCCTCACGTTCCCTAATTCCTTTCTTTATCACCTTCTTGCCATGCTGTGCTTTGCATCATAGTTCATAGGATATCACCTGAGCTTGGCTTAATAATATAAAAAACAAAAGAAGTCACACTTTCTTAGCTTGCCGACGAAGTTATATACGTACAAGGTATGTATTGCATCTGTTCTGTGACTGCTCTTTTAATGAAATATAGTTAACCAAAAATGAAAATTACATTACTATTTACTACTGGACACATCATAAATACTAAACGGCTTTCCTGGATTAAGTGTTATCCATTCATTGACTACCTGATGATAAGAAATCTTATTAGGTCCAAAAACAGTTTTATCCAAGGACTGAAACTTGTTGGAAGTATGGAGTAATAAAGTAAGAAGAAGAAAATGCCATTACTTTTTTCTTTTGAGCTTTTACAGAAAACTGGCTGTCATGGTTGTTCAATATCAGTAAGACGTTATTTTTGTGGGAAGGCTTCACGTGCTTTACAAAATATTAAAAAATATTTATAATAAGCAGTTCTTCGTAAGACCATCTAAAAGGATTGTAACCACTTACTGAACATAAAAGGGCACCTTTACAAGGTGCACGGAGACCAAGGTACAACACTTTTAATAAAATTATCATAATCATTTTGATGAATGGTCCGAAAATCTAATATGCATTCCAACGCAATTAATAGTGTCCTCAATCAGCGATTCAACTGAAACGAAACGACTATGTAGCAACAATATGTACAAGAGCTTGTTTCATAGCCCTTTCAAATTTCTTTTCAAAGAAGTGAAGAATTTTTTCCGCATCAATACTAAAAAGTGGATTTAAGATTAACTGCATTTTTTATGAAGCAAAAATTAAGCTTTCAAAGTTCCTGAAAGACAAATCCTTTTTAGAGCCTGAAGTGCATGTTCTTCTTTAGATAATTTACGATACTCCACCTCCCATAAAACAACAAAGCCGCTCCAATTCAACTCTCAATTTGATTTATCAACATTATCACCTACTTCATCAGCAGCTGAACAACATTCTTCCTGGATGTACTTACATAAATACAGAGACTTGCCTGGGTAGAATAATTTATCCAATAGATTGAGGATAGCTGCATCTACCTGATGGAGCTTTGATGCCGTTATTAACACCACTACATTCAGCTGCTCCCGAATGAATGAAATTTAATTTCCATGGAATTGCAAAGGAATATTCAACGTCTGTTGTGTCTGAATGTAGAAATGCTGGGTTTATGTGCTGGATCCTGGATGCCGAGGCTTATCTTTTGAGAACTCTCCAGGAGGAACGTCCTACAGTGAAAAAGCTGAGATAGAAATTTAATAATGTTCATTTGATTATATTTTTTTTTCACTTTAATTTCTACCCGGGATAAGTTTTTCTATGTTTGCTAGAAAAAGTGCGTACCACACAAAACCAAAGTTTCTTATGTCGACATAAGCTGGTTTCTCTATTTAATGGGAAACCTCTCCAGTTGAATTTACATAACCTCCTTTTGCTCTGTCCCCTCCATCATCGTATCTCATTTCCTATGGCGGGTGTCATCACTAAAACAACTTAAGCCATATTTTCGTAAATCTGACTTGGGATACACCATTAATGTGTAAATACATTTTGGAAAAACAGCGTATATTTATCTTAAAACGGTTTCCTTAATCTTAGTAGTAAAAAAAGTTACTTCTCAAAAAACTTACTAATATCTACATATGCTGATTTATTGTAAGCACAGGACACAGGGCAGTTATTTCTATGACGCAGGCTTATCTATTTTTTCGTATTATTCAAATGTACTTAGGTCACTTAAGCTATTTTGCTACGTGACTGTGAAAATGGAAGTAATAGAAACAATGGCTGAAGCATTAAAATGAAAGCGCAAATTAAGAAGAAGTCCAGGAAGTTGACGAGCAATACTGGAAAAGCCAAATTTATCTACAGAAGTAGAGCAGTGGAAGAGAAATCTGCGTAAGAGATCTGAGGCAAATTTCATACGAGAACAACGAAAGGTAATTTTCGAAAAATGTTAGAGTCCTGGCAGCTATGAATTAAGACATGCGAACGTTTGTGGTCTGGTAGAAATTCAGGAGAAGAAAACTGAAAGACGAGTGTAATTTATAAAGACTGCGGTTCGTAAGAACCGGGACTTTTACCATATCCGAACTACAAGGCTCTGGTGACGCCGAACTGGGAGACTCCCGATCGGGTGCTAGCCTAATGAGCCGTTGGTTGTCGAAACTGGTGGTCTTTGGGTTAATCGTGATCTCACGTATTTACAATGTATTCTGGTTGAATGCTGTAGCTGCGGTGGGAGCAGAGCTTTGAGTTAAAAGTACTCAGAAATGTCCGACTACCAATAAACACTGACAGGGCGTGAGGCCAAGGTAGCTTGTGAGTGTTGCCAAGATAACAATATATATGGCAAATCGGGCAATCGCGTGCGCTTTTCACTTTTTTCAAAAGAATTTGGACATAATATCATTTTTATTTCGAAAAACGGATGAAAAAACGTTTCTTTTTATCAACGGGGCTCAACAAGGGTTTCCAATCGTTGCTATACCAATGTCAACTCTTTTGAAAGCAAAATAAGCTGATTTGTTTGTTTTAAATTCTGTTTCTATTTTCTAATTTTTAAGAAAATTTTATTTCGTGTAATTCAATTTTGAAGCAGAGTCTGAAGATAATTTATCAACAATGCTTATATTAATTAAGCGGAAGATGGCTTTGGCAATCGGATGTAGCTTGAGCGACTTTCTTGGGTGAAAAAGTGGACTTTTCTACTTCATTTGGTTGCGCGAAATTGGTGCGTCGTGAAAAATGACTTCCCATGACAAAAAATGTTCACAACAGAACGTTAATAGCCACGGATAAAAGAGCTATAAAAATATATGCTAAATTCAGTAACTGGGATGTATGTGACCGAAGTACATGAAAATGGGTTTTCCAGCTGCAAAAACATTCCGAGAAAGTTTTCTAAATCAGAAAAAAGTACATCACCTGATAGTACTCGGCAATACCATCAATTTGATATGCAACATGCCGTATTGGAATTCTACATGGGATCAGACTAGATATTTCGTCGGATCATTGACTATGCATATAGCGATAAAGGAGCGAAAGGCATCCAACATTGCGGCGGTGCTCGAATGAGTCGATATGACAAATTATTGCCAAATCGCCAATGAGTTTCAAGGTGTCATTTGTACAATATCCAGTGAAAATAAGCTGTGCAACCAGCCCCGGATCAGAAATGGGAATTGTATTCCATTCTAGGTCCGATGTATGACTTACAGAGGAGCACTACACAATAAAAAAATGTTCCCTTAAATGAGTGGCAACAATTTGTGCCACAAGGCTTAGTTAGTTTTTTCTATAAGATTAGGGAAGGCTGGCTCCAACTTAAAAATCGTAGATTAGTTTTTTTCCTCCTAAAATGTAGCATTGTGGATGTGTTGTTTAGTTCATGCCTGAAAGCAAGCCAGGAGGAAATATCAATCCTGTAGCATGTTTCGTGACACGATGCGGCTATGGAGCTTGTCGTCAAGGTTGGCCAATTAGTGCAGTCAGGGTTCGCCCACTGTGATTGTGTGCTTCAAAGACACCTATAAAACGTCCAGCACCATTCCCAACGAAGTTCACCAATATAACATCAGCTAAAGGAAGATGTCCGTCCCAAAAAGCGCAGAAAAAACACTGTTCGGACAATGCAAAAGGAAAGTGCATTTGAAATGTGCTAATATAACGACAAGCTATTATATTTGCCGAAAATGCGAATCCGAATAATATCCCATTAAAAAATATATAAAAAAAAATGTAAGAAATTTGGACTTTTATTTTATTCACATAATTTTTCCAAGTCATTTTCAATCATTTTAACACATTTTTCATTGACTAGACAACTATAGAAAGCACTGCCCAACTTAGGCAGTATTTCACTTTTATTTTAATTTTTTACCCATCAGTTTGCGATCTTCAAGAAAAGTGTTCCTTTTTCTCAGACCTTTTCAAAGATATGCTTGGATTGACTAAATTCTTCCTTAAACGGAAGTTATAAGCAAAAGTCAAAAGGGTGGCCCTGATGACATTACCTTCTGTATCGCAAAACTGGTGATCTTGGTCTACATTTCTGCTATAGATAATAGGACGATGTCGTCTGCTTAGTCTATATCTTCTAGTCGACTTGTTGGTATCGACTCAATCTTTACTATATCGACGTGAATAGCTAGCCTTATTCAACTTTTAAGCGACTGGCTTCGCAACATAATTACTGTAATTCATATTAGTGTAGAATGGTTCAATGACTGGCACTGGCAAGTATATAGTATTTTATTTAGAGGGAAAATAAAAAGGTATTCATTTTCATTAATATCATCATACCAAGGATAATGTGTTGTAAAAGAGGCGCATAGTATGCCTCTCAACTAACCATGAGCCCATATTCTAATCACGAGCTACACGTTCTGCTAGCCAAATCTCTGAATTTTTCACATTTTAGACAGGTAACATGGTTCTTGAAAAAATGATACAGCTTTTCCATTTGCACAGATAATGTGTGAAAATTTTACTCCTCACAGAGCTAGGCACAACATTAGTATGTATATGTTTCGCAAGAAAGCAGTAAAAAAATACGTCTCCGTCTAACCATTTTGTCAGGTAATTCTAAGCTTTGTTGGCATCTGTTGGCATTCCACAATTATTATCGTTTGTAATTTTGATTGGATTTCGGCAGTTATTATTTTGCACGATATACATAGAGCTTCATATCATTGTTAGACCTCTTCAAAATGTTGATGCTATTATATAGCGACTATACATTCACATTTGAACTGTCAGAGTTTAAATACTGTGTCTCTTCACATTTTTCTCCACATGGGCTAACAATGATGCTTTTCTTAGCATACTTATATTCCTCTCTTCTCCTAGTTTCTAATCCAATAGTAAGTATTTTGTCATTTAGCTACAGCTTAAGCTCCATTTCAGTTACTAGAATCGTAAATTTTTCGTTATGCCCCAACAGCTATTCTAATCTTATCTCTTATTGTAAAAAGAATACCATATCGGGATTACTACTGGTTGTTGTCCTAGATACTTTGGATTGTTATTTTTATTCAAGGTGAAAGCTTTTATCGCTTTGTTAAAATTTAAAAATATTTTCTGTCTCCCATAGAGTCCATTCTGTTTGTATTGTTGCTATTGAAAAAAAGCGAGAGAGTAGTACGATGTTTATTGTTCACATGCTTTGTAAGAGACCTCAGGATTAGTCACTTATTATACCACTCGCACAGTCTCCCTTACCATGTTTTTTGTCTCACTATGAATAATTAATTGCCACATAAAGAGTATAACCCGAATAGCGCTGACAAAGGAAAATCTTATCTTTATGTAGCCAGTAGCGCACCCAGGACTTGGCTTTGGGGGATAGGACCCCCCCCAAGTCGGAAGTCGGAAAAAGTCGCGTCCTGAGTCCATCTGAGCACTCAAGAACTATTTTTTTTTCAGATATTGTATTCCAAATTTTATTTGCTAAAATCTCGATATGGACCATAAAGGCAATGTTTTCTTTATCTTCAACAAATTAATCATAATTTCATATACAATAAAGCGCATTTATTTATTTACAATCCACGCAAGGAAAGTTACTTACGTAAGGCGAACGCGCCCTTTAAATTAAACAGACGTACCAAAAAGAAAGTAATTAAAACAAAATTTGCGGTTTTACTCAAGTTTCCAGTTAAGTTTTAAAACGGAAAGCTCCAACTTCATAGGAATAAAATTTTTTTTTTAGATAAATAAATAAATCCTAACTCACCTTTTGGTACTATTGTTGATTTATTGCATGTAAATATACTTAAGTAAATATTAGAGCTGCTCTATGCAACAAAATTTCAGTACCTATACTCATCAATAAAGTATTTCCTCAAGAAATGGACATTATTTAACAAAGTTCTCGACGTGAAGACCACAAAATTTGCATTGGAAGCATCTCATTTTTGCTAGCAAATAAATTAACTTGAAACCCCTACAAGACAGATCTGAAATATTATGAGAAATTCCATTTTACCTGTCAGAAAGGTAGGTAGATACCTGCTACAATGTTTGTTCACTAAAACCATTTAGTCGGAGAGTAAGAGTGAGAGAGAAAATAAAAATTTCGCTTAGTAGAACGAGGAAATTATTTCGATATCATCTCCAACGCCTGCTTCTAGTTGAAACGAATCCCATAAGGTTGCTACATCTCTGGCTAAAGTGTGATCTATTGGCAATAAACATGAAAAACGACAGCCCATTTGCTTTGTTAAGCGGCACTAAAACAAAGTAAATGTTCGTTACATAGAAGCCCTCGAGTGCTTTCCAGTTGATATGGGACTCCCACGTGATGGCTCTAGAAATTTTTGCAATACGTAATGGGAAGAAATTTTTCGTTCCATGACAGTATACCTTGCACTGATCGAAAAACTCATTTACATTTCCGACTAGGACACCAGATAAAAGGAATAACTTTGTCGGAATCATAAAAGCTACCGGGTCAACTGTTTCCATTTTATAAATTTGCAATATTTCCCAACTTTAATGAACTTTTGGATTTATGTGAAAATATCGGAAAGGGAGGTTACCAAACGTTTCTACAATTTTTTTTTTCTCTAATTTGTCAACTAATCCTGTGTTGATATGCTACATATAAACCTCATTTCCTCTATAGCAGTTTATGTGAAATTTTGAAAAGTTTCTATATTTGTTGCTCCATAAATTGAGTCTTCCTGTTGCGTCGTTTTGTTAACCAGTTAAAATTTTTCAAAGAGTTTCTACATTGAAAAATTCTAACTGATTTAAACTAAAAGGACGGTGCGTTAGTACCACATGGGCTGAGAAGCTTCCGAAATAACAGTGAAAACAAATTCTTCTTATTCTTCAACATAGTTCCCTTACACTTATTCCAGCAGTCTTCCAACATTTTTATACCTTTCGGAAAACGCTCGGCGCTCAAGCCCTCAAAATAAGCGTTTTTGCAGCTATAACCTCATCATTCGAATTGGTGTCCCTGTAGCCATCGTTTTAAATTGGGAAACAAGAAAAAATCGCTCGGAGCAATATCTGGAGAATAGGGTGGATGGGGAAGTAATTCGTACCGTAATTCATCCAATTTTGTCATTGCCTTCATTGATGTGTGTGTTAGTGCATTGTCCTGGTGAAAAAACACTTTCTTTTTCGCTAAGTGACGCCTATTTTTAATAACTTTCTATCAACTTAGGGACCGGCAGACTCAGAAAGTTTGTATCTGAGTGCCTAATCGCCTGAGAGTGCCGTTCGTGACGAAAGAGTTTTAGGGTAGTAAACGTCAATGGATTTAGATGGGGTTTTTTTATTTAGAATGAGTGAGTGGAGAGCTTTCCGATGGAGTAAAATTTTTTTTACGTGTTGGGGGTTTTGGGGTGGAGGTGGTAACCATCACCCTTCGAGATTCGAAAGTCAAAATTCGAGAGTCGATTTTCGAGAGTGGAGTTCGAAAGCCGATTTTCGAGAGTCGAGTTTCGAGAGTCGATTTTCGAGAGTTAAACTATGAGAGTTGAGTTTCTAGAGTCAAGTTCGAGAGTCCATTTTCGAGAGTTAACTTATGAGAGTTGAGTTTCGAGATATGGGTTTTCGAGACTCGAGTTTCAAGAGTCGAGTTTTGAGAGCTGAGTTCCGAGAATCATGTTCTGAGAGTCGCGTTTCGAGGGTCGAGTTTCGAGTGTCAAGTTTCGAGAGTCGATTTTCGAGAGTTTCGAGTTTCAAGATTAGAGAGTCGAGTTTTGAGAATCGAGTTTCGAGATTATTACTAAAAAGTAGAAAATAAAATCCATTAAATCAACTTTTAAAATAAATAACTTTCGTTTCAATAGCCGAGGTTCGAGTGTCGAGTTTCGAGAGTTGAATTTCAAGAGTCGAGATTCAATAGTCGATATTCGAGTTTCAGAAGTCGAGATTCGAGAGTCGAGTTTCGAGATTTGAGAGTCGAGTTTCGAGATTTGAGAGTCGAAATTTGAGAGTCGAGTTTCGAGAGTTGAGTTTCGAGAGTCGAGTTTCGTGAGGATGACTAAAATCTAGAAAATAAAATACATTAAAAAAACATTTAAAATAAATAACTTTCGTAAATAAATTGCACTAAAAAGTAAAAGGCATTTTTTTTCTTTCTCAGTGTTATACACCAGAAAAGTTTCATCACAAAATAAGAATTGCACAGATTGATTAATAAAAGTTTGGGTATCATAACTACAATCACAATTGTCTAACTGCAACCCATGCCCAAACTTTTAAGATTTAATCTGAGTTGTAGCATTTCTTATTTTGCAACGAAACTTTTCTTGTGTATATCACTGAGAAAGAAAACATTATTTTTTACTTTTTAGTGCATTTTATTTACAAAAGTTATTTATTTTACTTTATTCAACCGGACCAATAATGACGCGAATACTATGAGTCTGTTATTTTTCTTCCTTTTTCGAGATAATCAATGAAAATGATACGATATGCATCCCAAAAGTTCTAGCAAGAATCTTTCCAGCCGATTGTTACGTCTTTGCTTGTTTTGTGTGGCTTTCACCAGGTTCTAGATACTCAGCTGATTGTCTATTGAAATAATGAATATTGAAGTGATGAATGGATTCTTCAAAAATGTCTTTGAGTTAAACTTAAATATCACAAAATTGCTGTCGAGGAACCCACTGTGCATACAATTTTTTTCATTTGCAAATGTTTCTGCAAAATGTTGCTCACACGATCTTTTTGCATTCTTATGTCCACATCTATAACCAGACGGTGGATTTTTTGGTTGTTTTCTGAAGTTGTCACCTCAATCGGATGTCCAGGATGTGCGGGATCTTTACTCGTACGATTCACATTTAAATTTATTATACCAATCGTATACGGTTGTTTTCGACGGAGCAGAAGTCTGCAAAGGTTTGTTAAACAGCGATCATTTCTTGAGATTTTAAGCTTTCCAAATATATATCACTTTATATATATATATACTTTATTACTGTATGAATTGTTTTTTTTTTCTCAAAGTAAGAGTAGAATCGCTCAAAAGACAGTAACTAACGAAGCAGTATTCGAAATGTCATGAGAGCTGAGGTTCAAAAGAATATATTTGAACTCTATTTGAATAATTGTTGTATACAATGCCATCTAGTGTCCGACTCCGTGAAGGATACACTGATTTCAATGAAACTTTAACATATAGGAAGATGTCGCGGTCGTCCAATATAATTCTTGACTGCATTTTACCTGGTTGTTTTCTATCAATCTGCGAAAAATTAGTGATACACAACCACGATATGTACCGAAATCCTTAGTCATCGACCGGTGATTTACCTACACTTTCAAAGATACAAATATGTTTTTCTTTTATAAAAGAGCTGAAAAATTATATTTTTTTGCTAGTTCAAACGTTTTACATTTACAAAAAGGTAAATTTAAATGTAGTGCTTTGCACTTATACTGCAGTTATTTAAATGTAGATAGGAGGACTTAGGCTAATGCATATATACTAATAGCCAGAAAGTCATTGAGGCACTGGGAGCTGTGGTGGTAAAATTAAAGCTGGTGCAGATGTGCAGACACAGTCTAGAAGAGATTTCTATACGGCATAAGGTGACCTTATGCTGGGGACCAGTTCATAGAAATATCAATGGGAATGAGATAGCGGATAAGGTAGTAAAAAATGTTGCTCCGATGCAATATCGCCAACGATTGCTACAAGAAATCTAAATATCGCTGAGCCAATTGGGACACAAGCATAATGCAATTTCGGTCGTTAATATATATGAAAGAAAACCCAAAATTTAGGCTCTTATTTCGCAGTTTAGGGTCTTATTTGATTTGAGACATTAAGGCATTATTTTGTAATGAAATTTAATATGGCGCAGAGAAATAAATAAGGCCCGACGAAATAACGGCTGAAAATCAAGAATGAAATAACGACGAAATTATCATACATTTTTGGGGTAATGAAATAAGTTTTATAATGTTTCTTTATAAACATTAAAATGTAGAAAATTGGTTTCTAGTTTAATTGAAATTTACTTCTACCTGGCAACGAAGAGTCGCAGGGACGCGGCGCCCCCCTACCACCCCTTCCGACCATCGACAAAAAATAATATAATATAATAATAATTTACCCGATTTTTAGTAAATAGAATTATCAAAGAATGCACCAATGCCTGCAATAAATAGCTGAGTGCTGCTGTCAAGGTTTTAAAGTCCTTCGTCATTAAGTTAATGATAATTTAGGAGTATCTGCAAACATTGAAAACTTTATCAAGTAGAAATAAAATTCTGCTCATTCAGTATCGGGATTTAAAATTGGTGCGAAACGGAAAGAAGAGTTTAAGCTCGCTTTATTTGACTCTTTAAGCCATTGTGTAGCACTTTCAAATGTTATCTCAGAGCTATCCTAAGTAACTTGAACAAAAATCAAAAATTCCTTTAGTGGGAAGGGCTATAAGAATAAACAGACGTACAGAATTTTTTTACATATAACCAGTCTTTAATTGGCCTATAGCGATCGAGTCTCGTTTATACAATTAATTAAATTATTCTTGGCGTGAATCGAACCCAACCTATATTGATGATGCAAATCTCTAGAGTTGTGGCTTTACTAACGCAACTCTCAGTACATTTACTTGAATACTTGACTTGAAATCAATTTGAAACTCAAGTAGGATTTTTGGTTAAATTAATTCCAATTACTTGACATGAAATTTACTTGAAGTGACATTCTATCTTTGACAACTCTGCATTAGGCTCAATACATTGGTACGGAATTTTAGATAAATATTTTGAGAAAAGTGTTAAAAATCACAACTTGAATTATCAACAATATTCTTCTTTTTGTTCCTCTTCGCCGTTTTCATAACTCGCAGAAATGAAACATGTTCAAGTACTGAAGTTGCGTTTACATAAATTTTTTTCAAGTTAGTAAATCGAACAAAATTTTGTGATTGGACCCACACACGATCCCTGTTACTTGACATGATACATGAAATGACTCACTTCTTCCTGATACTTGACCGTGTGGACAACAATCAAGTAAAACTTCAAGTAAAATTGAAGACTTGAAAGAAATCAGATCTGATCTGATTTTCATCAAGTACATATTTTCGTCAGTAGTGCGCATATGTGTCGATGCGTTTTGGTAGTTTTATTCATTTCTTGGAAACACATCGAACATAAAAATGTTAATTATGACGGACATGCGATTGATGGAACGGAAAAGTAAACAACAAAAAGCAAGTAAAAAAGCTAGAATTGGTCTATAAGACCAATTCTTATGATACCATAGATGAATATTCACCCATCTATGCAAGATTGATTTTTGAAATGATTTTTCGTATATAATTCTGTTTGTCGAACAGAAAATATGATTAAAACCAATTTTATAGCATTTCATATTCTGAAGATCTTTTAAAAGGGTATATAAAATCCTAAATTTTTATATGTTAACACCAAGAAGGGGTTGCCCGATTTAGTCCACTTTTGAAATTATATTTATTATTTTTATGAAAACACTATGTAAAAAATTTCAGCTCTCTACGTGGACACGTTCTCAGGCAGTGCCCAAATATGTAGTGAACTTTTTGTATGGCAACCCTAGGAAGGAGTTACTCGATTTGTTTCATTTTTGAAATTAATTTTACTTTTTATTTTAAAGCCAATGTGCAAAATTTAAACTCTCTAAGTGCACGTGTTCTCAAGCTATCGTGAGGACGGACGGACGGACGGGCATGCAAAACTCAAAATAAATTTATTCAGGAGTGACTGATCCTTGCTCTACTATCATTATTTCGAGGAGTTACAAACGGAATGACAAATTTAGTATAGCCTATAGATTTTTTCTATAGTATAAAAATTTGCTGATATGTATCCACTGCAAACATCCGTGCAAAGACACAAACATACTGAGCAGAACTGGACATGAACATTGATAGTGCCTGCGCTAGGCATTCGTCAATATTACTTGACAATAAATACTCATAAGTTTTACTTGACAAGTATCACGGACGGAGTGTGGGCCTACTTGACTCAAGTATACTTGAAATCAATGCGCGTTTACATGACAATTTGATTACTTGATATCTAGGTACTAGAAGTATACTTGAAGTATTTATGTAAACCACTGACATGTATATAAATGGACTGACTGATCTCCTATTTCATGTGGCACCAGTTGTGATTTCAGAAAATAAGCTCTCACTCTGTCAATGCTACCAAATGTCATAAACTGGCGCTATATTTAAATTATTTCGAATTTTATTTATATGCTTGTTTGTGGGATTTACCAAATTTGGCACAAACGTATTTGGGACTATTTGTATTGTTAAATTTTTATTATGAGTCGAAGGAAGTGTTTTTCACACGGACAAGGCTATTTTGGTAGGAAAAGTTTTAATTACCAAGTTGCCAGTTCTGGAAATACCGCTGAACTACAAGCAAATTCTCGTTGCCAATCGTTACAGTTCAGTGGGAAAGTATGCTCTCATAGAAAGAGATAGGAATATGGAACGAGCAGTCCATTTGTATACATGTGAGTAATGTAAACGCACTGTTTGATTAAATAATTCTACTCCAGCGATAAAAAAAAATTTAACAATGAAGTTCGGTGTCTCTGCACATTTTTATACCCTAGATGAAATCACAGGGTATACTAATGCTTATTACGGACATGGGTATCGATATCTATATATTATCGTGATCTTGCAATAAGATCCTGATTGAGATACTAACTTTATCGCCGAATGTGGTGTTCCAATTCACAATTTTGTGTGAAACTAAGAAAAGTGTGGCCGAAGGGTTTGTTTAAAAATAACGAAATTGTAATGGAATAAGTTATTGACTGAATTTTCTTTTTAATGCGGAAAATTCACAGTTTTGGGATAAGAAACTAACGCGGTTCGATGAGAAAAAATATATAAACAGAGAGACAATAATAAACATTGCTACCGCGGAGCTAAGAAACTATTTGTAACAGAATAATGATTTATATATTAAATTAAAGGTAACGAAAAGTCTAGTACTTAAACAAAGTCAGTAAAAATTAAAACAAAAAATATTGGAATGGAAATCTTAGCTCGGAAACTTGTAAAAAATGACAAAAATTGAAGTTTTTTAAATCAAATTCCTCTTAGTAGATATTCTCATTTCTTTAGATTGTGATTATTTTAGAAAGATAAAGCCTAGATCTAGCAAATATCGTCGAATTTTTTTATTTTTAGTTGCGCTTTTTCTAATTATGCGACTCTAATAGTACTTGTTTTTTCTCCGACTAAAAATTGTAATATTTTTTAAAAAATTGTTTAAATACAAAGTAAAATAATGTATTTAACAATTATGTTCAAAAAAAATGTAGGAGAGTTAATTCTCATTAAAAATTTATTTCAACTGCAAATATTCATTTTTCCTCTTAAATTGTCGTATATTGGGTTTCTGTCTTTACGCTAGATGTCTTTAATATGATCTGTGGTGCAGGTCTAGGCTAATTTTATATTAATTTTCTCACTTTCAGGACACAAACCTATGTACAGTAAATTTTATTGCCTACAGGTTCGCTGGTATTTAATTTGAAACTTTTGCTGAGTAGGTACTGACTCCTCTTAGTACTTTCCTTTTTTTTTAGTTTTCCCGGAAAGTGAAAATTTTGCTCTGTTCGACTCCATGTTGGCAAAAAATGTTTGGTTCTTCTTCTTCTTTTCCTTTGTTTTGGGAAAGCAAAAAATGTTTTGCTCTTCTTCTGCTTTTTCACTTTCTTGTGAAAGCAAAGATATATTTTCGCCTAATTTGACACATTATCATATCATTATTAACAATTAGATGGCGCTGCGTAACGTAAAAAGGTTCGATGATCAGTAAGTTTTGAGGATAGTGATATCTAGAAGATGTCTATACCCACTAGTTTTCCGAATATATATATATTTGATGATACTCAAGGTGTATAAACGGAATATTCCGAATATCTAGATATCGATACTCGATGTCTGTCATAAGCACAAGCTCTTCATTCCGTTTGTAACACCTAGAAATAATTATGGTAGAGCTAAATGGTTTGGACACTCACGCGTAATATAAAAAGTTATTTTGATTTTTGCATATCCGTCCGTCCGTCTGTCCGGTCCAGCTCTCTGTCTGTCCGTGAGTCCGTCCGTTTGCCTGTAGATAGCTGATATTTTGCACACAGTTTTTCATTACATATTTGGGCACTACCTGAGACTACGTTGAAGTAGAGAGCTTAAATTTGGTAGGTACATAATGTTTACATAGCAATAGTAAATAAAATTTCAAAAATTAACTAAATCGGACAACCCCGTGTTGGTGTTGCCATACAATACTTTGGTTTTTCGCTATATACTTGGAAACTGCTTGAGAACGCGTCGACGTAGAGGACTCAAATTTTGTAAACAGCGTTTTCATTAAAATTGTAAATACAAGTTCAAAAATGGACCAAATCAGGCAACCCTTTCTAGATTTTACCATACAAAACATTGGTGTTTCACTATATATTTAGTCTGAGAATGCGTTGACGTAGAGAGCTGAAATTTTATATACAGCATTTTAAAAAAATCAGAAATAAACTAAATTGGGTAACCCTTTCTTGGTACTGCCTGCCATACAGAACTTTGGATTTTCACTTTATTTAACTTTTATTTTCATCTAGGGTATGATGTCATTGGTCTTAGACCAATTGTAATCTTTTCTCTTGGATAAAGTCTCCGAGCGGCTTGGAAAATTTGTCTTTATAAAGTACTTACTCAGTATGTTAGGAATGATCAACAATTTTCTATAAAATGCATTAAGAATAAATAATAAAAACTCCATATTTAACCCTACCCAGATTAATTGAATATTTTTCAAATTTGTGATATTTGCAGAGACCGTGTTCATAGTTCTGTAATATATTCGATAATAAATTGAGCTAATCTCACTACTCATCAGTGCATCGCATAATTAATGTGACGAACTAAACGATTTCCCAATGGAACTGTTATTCATGTGACATCTACTTCAATTGTAATGAATAAAACGTGACTTGTCACATACCAACGCATAGATAATAATAAGTTTAAGTCTGTTAACGGGTGACCCATGCATAATTTGACTCACATCAGTGAAGAAATGAACAGCAATAGTCCAACAAACAGACATATATAGAGACATCTAGTTTTCACAAAACAGAAACATATTTAGCCAGAGAACCACTCACCGCAACGTATGTATACATTTGCTGGCCAAGATGAAAGGCAAACTGCACTTGATCCCCAGTATTAGGATAACACAAAACAGACGAGTTAATCCCCTGCATGACATCCCTTCAAGACAAGCCTCAGAATATTAAATTTTCCCATCGCTCATTCATATCTCTTCAAGTTTTTCCTTTTTTCGGCCGCAGGAGGAGAAATGCGACAAGATGGGATGAGCTAAAAGGATACACTTCTATTTGTAAGTATGTATGCATGTCTCGGCTGTGTGCAGGAAAATGGATGGATGGATGCATGCCCGGAACAGTTGCATGCCGCAGGGATATGGCAGAGAGCAAACAATTTCGTCGACAGACGTCCGAAATCCCAACGCTAACCAACGAAATGTACTTGTATTATTGCTTGCCCCTTGGAACACTTGCCTTTGTAGCCCTCGAGGAACTCATGTAGCAAGTTCTTTACCCTGGGGGAAATACCCGTGTTATTGGAGTCCACAACAAATGAAATAAAGACCGGAAAACATAAAATGCCAGAAAAAAAGCGAATGCACAGATCAAATTGTTAAAATTGAATTGTGCTATGGAGCTAGTTCCCAGTAAATTAATGGCTCCACCAAGCAGCTCTTTTGGCAGTCCCTTGCATCCTCCCGTGACTGTGAAGTGGGAGCCGAAGTTGTTTCTAGAAATTAATTAAAGAAATCAGTGGACAGAGGGAAGATGACGGCTAGATGGAATGAGAGGTAGAAATAAAAATGGAAGTGCTGACATAGTAGTATGACCCCGGATTGTCATCTCATGTTGAAGTCATTTATTAGATGTGGCTCTGGAGTAGAGGATGAAATCAAGTGTAGTGGCCCATTCCGCCCATATCTAATCATTGGAAATTTTATGGAATAAAAATATATCGTGTTTTGTGTGGCAGTTCATATAGCCCCAAGGATATCAGTTATGCGCGATTCTGGCTGCCGCGCCAGGCCAATGCAACCTGATAACTTTTGTAAAGTTTACTCCATTATCTCCTGGTCTCACCTGTCTGCGTGGACATTTTTCTGAGTTTCCTCCGATATGGGGGTTTCAGCAACGCAATTACTCTACCCGTGGAATGGCAATTTAGTGATGAACATGCATGAATTCATTTTTTTATGGCACTGCAGTTGTTATCAGTTGTGCATGAAAAAAAATGCTTTTTTTTGTTTTTTTTTTGTTTTTTTGCTTTTAAACCGAAGCTATTATGCCTGGTGCCATGCAGGAAATTCATAGGCAGGTAATTGCTACATCTGCAACTTGTAATAGGGCTTTGGGATAATCGATTTTCCAATTATCTAGCACACCAGCATGAGTAAAACTGTTATTTTTAAGTTTCCTCCGTGTGAATATTGATTCAAAATTTTTTAAGCGTGTTAAGAAAGCCACGGACACTGTCAAAGAAATGGATTCAATTTATTTTTTGACGCGATAGGATTTTATAACGTACGACAATGTCGAATAATATATTGACTGTAGTTGGGGCTTTGGATAGATTCCATAATTTTATTTTATCCCATTTAATTTATTGAAAATTTATTGAATTAATAATGAAGTTTTAAAAGAAGTCTTTTACTTGCTATACACTGGTGTTAAAGCTTACGCCCTAATTGTTAAACTATCAACAACATCGTAGTGAAGACCGTAAATATGGGCTGTATTTAAGGGGGTGAAACCCACCCCATCGATGTAACCTAAACTTACAATAAGCAATCCGAGTCCATTATGTAACACATCAGTATAGTTGGTACCTATAGCTTACTGTGATACACCGTAGCTTATTTGAAGTGGTATTTTAATTTGGTTCACATTGTGAAGGGAATATTAAATCTAACAATAAGTGTAATTTGTTTTTCGTCATTAAAACAACAGTTTTTCTTGTAACTAATTATAATATGGTAACGAACATTTTCCCTGAGCCCCCCATGGTTTTATTTAAATAGGTCAAAAAATAATTTTTTTAGGGCATTTTAGATAATTACATAGTTCTATTTAAATACCCTAAAAAATAAGAAGTTTTGTTTTTATTAATTTTTTAATATTTCATTTTTAGCCCCGCAAAAAAGATCGAATAAGTTTTCAATACATGAAAGATCCCCGTGGCAGTTTTTTTCGATTGAAACAAGCGATCCGTCGCCCTTACTCGAATTCCTAACTACTCAGCCAGTTTCAACTGTGACAGCTGAGGGAATCCTTTCCACATTGAAGAAGTTGAAATCAGGACTCCGCGATTCCACAGGACGACTGACAGGACTCGCTCTGCTAAGCGTTCATCGAAATGTAATAGTAACCATTTTCAAGGTTTATACTAAAGGACTTATAACAGAACATATATCCTTCTCCTACATATGTATATCGAAAAGTCTTGTATGCCATTGACTGGTCATGATATTATGACCCGCTTCGAATAGCGCGACTACAAATCATGTTAATTTTGTTTGAGTTTTTTCATTTACGAGTGTCATTGATTTGGGTCATGTGCCTGTTGCTGCCGTTCGACAAAATATGTTCATATTATTTTTCAAGGCGCCAACGTACTAAAACGTACTAAATTGAATTGATACTTGATATACATATATCGAGAATTTCCCTTTTGGAATTTTTTCACCGTATAAACACTATTTTTATGACTATCAAATCAGCCATCCCAATTGTTAATTATCACACACAGTTTTTATTAGGAAAAGTTTAAGTCACTCACAGCATAGTTGCCACAAGCCAATCTTAAAAACACCAATAGATTACACCACTGCGATTTTTTCGTTGTTGTGGAAATTTCTATCACTTAAACGAACATTATTGCATACTCCCTCAACAATATGCATAAGCATTATTACCTAGCGGGAGATATGTCAAGCGCTTGTCAGGGGAAGCGCTTCCACAACAGAGCCAGAAAATATCTTTTCCGAAGCGCTCTGTTACCATAGCCAAAGGAATCTGCGCGGAAGCAAATCCATTCTCTGCGTTTAGGCTTATTCCATAACCTATATGTTTTTTGTTGTGAAAATATGACTCATATGCATCTGAAAGCGCAGCAGAATTTTCATTCTTTAGTAGCCAGTTGAAGTATGCGGCTAATTAAAATTTTTTAATAATATAATATAACAATATCGCTATTTTTAGCAAAAACATACCCTTGTAATTCATATAGATTAAAAATTAAATGGAGTGCATTCAGCATAAAACTGTAATTTTTAGCAAAGCCCTTTATGTTGATTCCCTCTGTATTCTCATAAGCGCTCCAAGAGTGCTACCCTACAATCGCTCCCAAAGTGCTACCCTACAAGCGCACTAAGAGCGCTTCCCAATGTGGTAGGGAAGCGCTGCGAGCTTCCAAAGTATCGCTCTTGCATTCGTTTTTGAGCGCTTCCATTTTCCGCTGGGTAGCGAAACACAGCAAGTTAGTAAGTTTGCCAGTTCGGTAAAACCTTAACTAAGTGAATAACGAAATTTCTTTCGTTAAAAATTTTTGGAACGGCCAGAGTGAATTTTTGTTGAACAGTACTGAAAAGTATTAAATTTATTTCGATACTACTAGAAAATATAAATGGAGCATCAAATGCTTAAGTTAACTTGAAAGGTACTAAATCTACTAAATCCAGTACTTTTCGTACTAAAACGGCAACGCTGCTTGGGCCGCTAAAAATGTTCACGAACGTAGTAGGCTACACTATTTATTCTTTTCAGTTTTCTTAGAAATTGAAACTTTTTGTTAGAATTTGTAATTGAAATTAGTAGGTCACGACGGTCAAAAGAGTTGATTTGGTTCGGGTGCTTGGGATATTAAAATTTTTTATGATAGTAGACAAGCATTAATTTTTTCTAATGAATTTACGTACTTGAAACGTTCTCTTAATAGTTCTTATACGTGGAAGGCAATATACGTGCTTGAGTTCTGTTGAGTAATTTCGTATCTAGATCTAGAGTAGTGCAAGAGCTCTGAAAAAAAGGTTTGAGTAAATTCATAGGAAAAATGGCTTGCCACTAGGGATGGCCAATAGTTGCGAAAATATCGATACACAGATATTTCTATTTTTCTTTTTTCAAATATCGATACACCAATATATTGGGTTTTAAAATATCGATATCCTTAGTATCGTCGATACGATATTTGTTATTATATGTATAAATATAGGACTATGCAATGCATACTATGTTGTTGCATATAAAATTAAAGGTCTCGCCGAGTACTATCGAGTGGTGAAAGCTTTTCGTGATTCAGAAAACTTTCTCGGGACGTTTTTCCGCCGAGAACCCCACTTTCATGCACTTGGGTAACAAACACCCCACTTACTACATTTCGCATATATTTTTTCCGTTCTTTCTTTCAGGGACATTAGTGCTCTATTGTGAACATTTTTCACATAGGAAGTCATTTTCCACGGCGCACCAATTTCGCACCATCACAAGTGGAAAAGAGTGGGCTCGCCGAGTACTATCAGTATCGCACTTGAGTAACATATACCCCAATTACTAAATTTCGGATATATTTTTTCCGTTCTTTCTTTCAGCGACATTAGGTGCTCTGTTGTTAACATTTTTCTCATATGAAATCATTTTCCACGACGTACCAGTTTCGCACAATCACGAGAAAAGTCGACTTTTTTATCAAAATACACCCGATCGGCAAGCTTTCCCCCGCTTAATAGAAAAAATTTGTTAATAAAATATGCTCAGAGTATCATAATGCATCGTTTAAGACATCTTTCATGTCTGTTCATGTCGGGCCTAAAATTGTGTAAAGTGGGCATTCGAACAGAAATTTGTTTACCGATAAAGCTATTGAAATATTGATACAACGATATTTAAAGTATAAAAATATCGATACGAATTACCTGTATCGTAGGGGGATAAATATCGATATATCGAATATTGTATCGGTATCGGCCATCCCTACTTGCCATTTCAGACATGCAGCAAAGCGAAACATAAAACTATGTGCATGGTGTGTATTTAATTGTGGCGCCGAGAACAGAGGAATATACTCTCACGCACGCTCAGATTTATTACTTTTTATTTCTTCTTCCCGTCTGTTCACTGTTGCCAATAATTTCTTTTTAAAATCGGCTAAAGAGATGTTAAAAATTGGAAAATTGCAAATTACATTCTATACAAAGTAATGCAAGCTCCTCGAATGAAAAAAAATGCAAAACCTGCAAAGAAGGTCTCGCCGAGAGTACTATCGAGTGGTGTACTTTTCCCAGTTACTACATTTCGGACATATTTTTTCCGTTCTTTCTTTCAGGGACATTAGTGCTTTGCTGTGAACATTTTTCTCGAAGAAAGTCATTTTCCAACACGCACCAATTTCGCACAATCACGAGCGGAAAAGTGGTCTCGCCGGGAGTACTATCGAGTGGTGTGCTCCTCTCAGTTACTGCATTTCGCATATATTTTTCCGTTCTTTCTTTCAGAGACATTAGTGCTCTATTGTGAACAATTTTCTCATAGAAAGTCATTTTCACGTCGCACCAATTTCGCACAATCACGAGCGGAAAAGTGGCCTCGCCGGGGGTACTATCGAGTGGTTTACTCTTCCCAATTACTACATTTCACATATATTTTTTTCGTTCTTTCTTTCAGGGACATTAGTGCTCTATTGTGAACATTTTTTTCATAGAAAGTCGTTTTCCACGACGCACCAACTTCGCACAATCACGAGGGGAAAATTTACTTTTTAATCCAAGAAAGTCACTCAAAATACATCCGATCACCAAACCAAGTGGAGTTTGAGTAAATCTCAAAATCGGCTAAATTTAGTCGATTTTCGGCCAAAATGGCAACTTTGCGTCTGTTACCTTCCGCCCCTTCCAGGAGGAAGCATATAGTTTGGACATTTAGAGAGAGCTTCTTGTTGAGTTTTATGTTTTTTGATTATACCTACGAAAATATTCTGACGAGCTTTTCCCGTTCAGATCTTTTATTGTCTCGGGAAAAACTACAGATTTTTAATGGAATGTCATATGGGGAATGCAACGCTGTCCAAGGATTGTGTATTGACATAATTATGACAATATTTTGAAAGGATTAAATTTTGAAATAATTGGCGGAATTTCTTCGATGAATAGCATATTTTTCAAGGATTAAATTCGACAATCTGGGAAATTCTGTGAATTTAAATTTTTGGAGAATACAGTAGAAATATGAAAACATAATAAAAATATGGTTGCCTTAGAATATTTATTAATTAAATCTATCCTCTATTATGTAACATATTATGTACATAATGTACAATTTTTTTTCAACAACTTAAAGTATTTTATATAGTTATTCCAGTCAAATGTTTCCAATATTGATTTAATATACACACTAATATAATGTTATGGTGATGGAAAAATAGAAGCCAGATTTATTTAAACATTAGATTGATAGAATAAGGCCTAAAGTACAATTACGACTGATCAGTCGACAACGACTTTGCCCAAATGGGAAATGTAGGTATATGGTAAGATACAATTGCAACTTCGACTTCGACTGCGACTGAAATAAAACTCAACAAACAAACTCAAACAAAGCTCAAATCGCCGCAATTGTGTTTCATATCTGTCGACGGAGGAATTTGGCAGTGGTTGCTGGTCATAGTCGCCGCTGGTGCTCGTAATTGTATTTAGGTCTATACCCAAAAACTATTTTTAACATTTCCTACCTACCTGCTGACGGAAATTACATATTCTTAAAAGCAATACTTACTTATTCTAATGCCTGAAGGATTAACGAGAAAATAATACAAAGCATGCACTCGGAGATTTATGTTTCATGCAAACTACTTTAGTTAATATAAGGTCTGAAACACAATTCGAGCTTTTCAGTCAGCTTTATTGCCAGCTTTCTTCTAAAGCTGACTGAAAAAGCCGAAAGAACTTTTAATAAGGAACGACAGGTATGCTTCCGATTTTCCAAAACTACGATAAATTCATTCTTTTTTGGATAGTTTCGAGATGTACCAATTATATGTAAAAAGCAGTAAAAAGGCTGGAATTGTTGTAAGACCAATAAATGATTATAACCAATTTTATAGGATTTCGGATTCTGAAGAAGTCTTTAGTACAATAAAAATGTCTACGACTGATCATTTCACAGTATATGTTAAAAACCTAAATTTTTATATGGAAACACCAAGAAAGGGTTGCCCGATTTATTCCAGTTTTGAAATTTTATTTGTTGTTACTATAAAAATACCATGTATCCAACTTCAGCTCTCTATGTCGATGCATTCCCCACGCAGTGTCCAAATATATAGTGCAAACCAAAATTTGTGTATGATAACCCCACGAATGAGTTGCGCGATTTGTCTCATTTTAGAACGTAATTTTACTTTTTTTTTCAAGTCCATTTACCAAATTTCAGCTTTCTAAGTGAACGCGTTCTCGAGTTATCGTGCGCATGGATGAACGGCCGGACATGCAAAAATCAAAATAACTTTTAATATTATGTTTGGGTGTCCAATCCATTTTGCTCTACCATAATTGTTTCAAGGTGTTACAAACGGAATGACAAACTAAGTATATCCTTTAGATTTCATCTTGGGAAGAATAATACTGAGTTTTTTTTTATGTACCACAGGAACTGCTTATCTTTTACTAACTCTATATAACTTTACAAGTGTTCTTCCATTTTAACATTTTTGGTAGCTGTATACTTCTTAAATGTGTCAATAGAATCCATTCTCATCTAATATTCGACTTTCGCACAGTTGGCAACATTAAAAATTGCCTTCAAATTTGCAATTTGGTCAAATCTCAACCCAGCTAGAAGCTGGCAAAAAAGTTAAAGCTCCAATTGTGGTCTTCTACTATGATTTACATTGTCAACTATCTCAAGCTGGCTGAAAAGCTCCAATTGTTTTTCAGGCCTAAGCGATATCCCACATCTGTATTTCTGTGTCATTGTTTTATTACCCAAGGAGAAGAGAAGACAACGCAGGCGACACGTTGCTCATTCATTCCAGCCATTCTTTGGTCCTCTTTATTTTCTAGATACTACTTTTACCGCCAGCAGGGATTTCGCTGGCACCTTTTCCTATCATGTATAATTTCTTCTGTTTGTATTTTGTTGATGACAGTTAAATATTCAAAATTGTCGGACAAAGACAGTACATCAGTTCAATGGTCTTGCTGAAAATATTGCACAAATATTGCGCTTACGGTCCTTGCGGTAATCTGAAAATAGTCAAAGCGTTGGTTTAAAAAGCTCACTGTATCACATAATATATATTTACTTATTTCTAATTAAAATTAATGGAAGTGTGTTAACTTACGTCCTCTCGAAGTCATTGCTCTGGTAAAACACAGATACCAGTGATACTTGTGAAAGCTGCAACTATACCTACTGCTCACAATTTATTTCTGGAAAAAATTTACACAATCCTACTTTTGGTTTGATCTACTCTACGGAAATTCAACACAATTACGGCTGGAGTTAGTGCTAATTAATATAAAACAAACTTTTCTTACCTCATTTTTTCAGAATCTCTTCCTTTTTTTTTGCTTCATGAACTGAAAGGCTGAAAGTCTTTCATCTTTTATACCATCAAAGCTCTAAATTGTAACTTTTCTCCTTCCAACTTTAAGCCTACATTTAGTGGCAAGAGCGGAACTAAACTTCCTGAAAAGTGGAGAATACTGTTATCGCGATATTTTTTGCGAACGCAAAATTAATTAACAATAAAAAACAGTTAATTTGCAATGAAAATAAAAAAAATACAAAATTCTCCAGACTTACCGTATCGGGAAATCATGCTCTGCTAAAGCTCTTCCCCTCTTGGCAACATGTGTCTGTCAGTGCCACTTTTCTATGATTTCTACTTCTCCGTACTCCCAGCCTAGGCAGGCCGATCATCGGCGTCGTCAACCAAAGAGATATGAATATGAGAAGAACACTTCTGCAACAAAACACGCAAGCGCAACATTTTTACTTCTGAAAATTCTATCAGATGTCTCTTCTGCAGCGATAATAATAATCGATAATCTCACTCAACACTAGCAGCACAGCAGCAGCAGCAGCATCAGTTCACCAAATCACCACACCACTTCTGAAGAGAGTATAACTTCTGTATACTGCTGCTTGCTACTTGATCGGCGGGAACATGAAAACACACACACACACGCACACACATTCGTTGAACACCACCAACCCAACAACCAAACCCTCCAACAACTAATGTGTCCGTCTCATCAAGCAAATGTCGGGCAAGCGTACAAAACCATTCACAAATGGGGCTGCGTTCCTCCTATTTATCTCTTTTACTCTACCTGGCCACTTTGGCTCCGTCAGTACCTAGCAATTCAGACGTTCGTTTGACTTCGCATAGAGAGGGTCTCGGTTCGTCTGTTCGGCGATCGTTCACTTATTCCAACAAAATTTTGCTGTTGTAAGTGACTACCACCAGCAGCACAGGGTGGAAAAGACTTGTATACTCCCTGTAAGTAGCAAAAAAAAACATCAAAATGTGAAAAATATGCCGTTACCTTGTGCGAACATAAATCTTACCTAAGTGAAGTTTACAGAGTGCGCTTTGTGCCTGGAATGTGTGGATTAGAAATAGAAATCACCGTCAGTTTTCTGCTAATGTGTGCGAGTAAATCGTAAGCGAAATAGGAATCTGCGAAAGAAGAGGGTTTTCTCTTCGATTCTCGTGTTTATTCAAGAAATTCAAGAAAATTTGTTTACGCCGCGCCGCGGCGGTGGTGAATTTGTTAGGTAGATATCGGTCGGAGGAGCACCGCACACCGCCTGTGATGGAAATTGGAAATGCGTTTCTGTTTTTTTGAGTAGTGTGATCATAATTGTGTCAATAAAATAAATTCGGAGTGTGAAAAAAATAAATAAATTAGAATTTTGTTTTGTGATTTGTGTTATCGTCGATAATAATTAGATGTAAATGTGCCCTGGTTAGCCGCGGCGGCTTAATCTGTGATCCAGTTTCGGATTGACCTTTGTTTGTTGTGTTCCTTCTATTGGGATACTTACAATAGTTTTAGTGCTGCACTCAAAATGGGATAATGGCGGCGGACGGGACCACCGAAAAGGATTCCAAGGTTAGTTTTCAAGAAATAAACAATATTATTGTCTGTTGTTCGTTACGTTATCGGGAGGTGTGCCTACCTGTACTTTTGTGGCTTTTGTAAGGTGTTGACAGTTTCTTATCGGTGGTGCCTTAGTTTTTCCTAAGTAAACAGAAATGATTTATAATTTGCCACTCTATTTTTCTGAAGATTACTCTAATTCATTTCAGCGATGTGGAATTTCTTTACTATACTCACTCCATAAACTTACTTCTGCACTGCAACTCAATTATTCACCAGGATTTTCCTGTCAAATATTATCTATAGAAAAATATTATAATTCCAGGGTAATGCATTTCAGCTATCAACTGAACCAAACACGAAGCTCTCCGCTATATTTTTCCCTAACGAGTTGCCTGCTTTCATTTTTGTAATCTTTTCTACCATCTTTAGCCTACACTTTTTGAGCAAGATAATTTCTTATATTTTTCTTGATTTGCTTGAATTTCGTGTCTCTAATTTCGCCTCTGATGAAAGAGAAAAAAAGCACAAATTCTGTCTAATATATAGAAAATACAAAAAAAATAAAAAAAATACAAAGAAAATGTGGAAAAAAGTTGCTGGTCATTGCGTGTTAAGCGAACCAAACCATTCCTCTACTCCTCGCATCGCAGCAGCTGCTGCTGATGGCAAGGGCTTTGTTAGTTGAGTCTTGGATGGGGCCACTCTACTCTACAACACTATTCGGTAGAAGCTGGTCACTCACTACAACACTATACATATACTATACCTAGTATGGCCGTCATCATCATCATCATGATGTGTTTGTTCATGGTCTACTGCTGGAAAAAAAAAGTGTCAGCCCTCAAAATGAATTATTTCGGTTTCACATAGAGCGAGCGCCCTAAAGGGCAGCACCGAAAAGGACTTATTCGCTACCCATGTAAGCGCCCTTAGCTATCCCATGAAAAGTGATGTATGAACTTCGGTTGCCGTCCAGTCCTGGCCTGATAATGGGGTTAAAAGTGCTCAGCTGTAATTTCTCAGTTTCCCTTTCCCTCTGACTGCTACTATACTACGGAAATAATGGAAAGGGATTTTTTTTCTTTTCTTTTATGATTTTTCTGAATTACAGCTTTAGAGAAATATAATGTATTACCCCCGGGGGTGGTGGTGTATAAAACACTTTTATGGACGATTACATTCCGCGCGTTTGATCTTAAACCTAAAAATGCGTTTAAATCTGATTAATGACTTTTTATCCTTTCAGAAAAGTTCAAAACGCGCCAGATTGTGACTAAAAGTGGAAAATTCCATGTGTAGGTACGGTTATTCAAGGACCATTAACCTGAATTGAAAATCTCAATCGGGATAAGTAGGTATATCGCATATAAGCTGAGACCGAAATTCTGATCCCGATTTTGCAATTCCGAAGATGTGGCTTAGCTTGAGACCGAAAATAGAATTCGTAATGGCAAAATCCAATGACAGCGAAAGATCTACGGGAATGATCAAAAAACTATTATTAAAAATGTTTAAAGTAAGTTTCTTGGCGTATGAAATTTACGAAAAAAGAACATCATAAAAAGAAAAAGACGACGATTGCGCGAGCAGATAATAACGACGGCCAAATTGCGAAGTATAATACAAAAGAATGTGATCATGACCTTCCCTTACCACATTAATTTATTAATTTTTATTAAAACTAATTCTTTTCTCTGTCTATATTCATTTTACTACTCTATGAAAGTGTTAAAAGTGAAATAACCGCGACTATTTCCAACCTTAGTTACGGTGATGAATAAAAGGCGTAGACTATTATGTAGCTACTTCTTTTCAAGTCTGGGGAGCTACAAAGTAAAAAGAGCTCAGATTTATCCTGAGATTCTTAAGGGAAGCAGGTTTGATCTAAAGCCTTAAAGGTTATCCGATGAGGACAAGGGGCACAATGCACTGACTGGTGGTTTAAGTGAAGCAGACTGACTGGCCACTAATAGTGGCACACCTCCTAACCTACAGCAGAGAAAGGTTTTGCCCCATAAAGTCAAAATATAATTTGTCGCCGTGATACCTTACATTTTGTGTGGAAGAACAAAACTTAGGCCTAAGGATAAAGCTACACTGTGAGATACTTTGACCTCCAGAGATCACTTTTTTTATCTCCCAAGATGCAGAAAGCTATGTATGTATACACTTTGGAGATGAAAAAATTCGCTAAATTGACGAAATCTCTAGTGATTTTTTTATTAGCTGCCTCTCTCGTTGTGTATTCCAAAACAAACACGTCTCCATCTCCATGTTCGGTCGTCGGCTTAATTTTTCATCTCCAGGTCTTTGGAGACTATTTGTGTATTCTGTTCTATTGTTATTATTATTATTAACTGTATTCGAAAACGAAATAGAATAGAGTGAAGTGAGTTTGACAAACTATTAGAAAGAAAGTTTTTTGTTAATTTTTATTTAATTTATTACAGGGCAATTCAAAAGTAAAAGTCAAGCCTCTCACTTTAGAACCCGGGGAAGAGATTTTTTTTTCGCCAATTTAAGTCTGGTTATTTTCAAAGAAAAAAAAATCTTCTAAATTTGTTGGATAAACTTTATCCTGTATTTTAAAACTTTTTTACTTTTCGCATATCATAAAAATATTAATAACTTTTGCGATAATTCTTTCTAACAATTACTTTCCTTACAAATAACAAAGATCTGTGTAGATCTAATGTAGAGATCGATCTACAGTCTCCATTTCGGAGATTTTAGTCTATGTAAACTGCTAATTAGAAGCCAAAGCTCTCTCACTGTGTATCTTTATCTTAATTTAACTCTTCATTACTACCCGGCATCGAAAACGACCCCAAAAATAATTCCTTTATATTTTTTTTTCTTTCTAAAAAATATGGAAAATTCTTATCGCTCATTGTTTTAAAAACGTACTAAGGATAACTGAAATTCATTCGGTGCCCATATAAAAACAAATCGGTGCGTTTTACTGAGAAATATAAAAAGGCTGGGGTCGTTTACGACCCCAGGGTAGGAAAGCGCAAATGAAAAAATCCAGACATTTTTTCAAGGAAAATTAACAAAACCCAATACTTAAGGCGAAGGAAAAGTTTCCAATTTTCGAAATTTTTTACTCATTTGTAGTATCTGGTAGTATCTATACCAAAGGTGGTGTGGTCACTTTTGACCCATTGTGTCTCAAATATAGTGTGTCAAGAAAGACACGCTGGTGGCCAATGTGTGTATTTTATGGCCGCCTAAATGTTGTAGAAATAATCGCGGTTATACATTTACGTCTTTCAAAGTCAACCAGAAGGGTGATTCTGATCTCTTTGTTGTAGGTTAGGCGTATATTTCAGTCACATATTTTGTCATTTCACCTCAAATTTGTCGTACTTTTATATTCACCATATTCATTTTTATTGATCCTTTTCATCAACCACAAAATAAACTAAAATTAATTTGCAATGAATTAATGTGAGAATACACGCCTAAAAGTATGCCAAATTAGTCAACTATTTCCGAGGTTGTGACAAAATTTGTATACTGTGGTAAATGGATATTCTACACCTAAGCAGAGCAATGTCATGTGAGGAGTCATTTTGAGTTCCTTCTACGTAATGCAAGGCTTGCTGAACTGAATAAAAACACGAAAAAATCATTAGAAAAGGTCATTTCATTTAGGCGTATATTTTGACAAAAAAGTACGACAAAAGATCAGAATCACCGCCCAGGAGGGTGATTCTGATCTTTTGTCGTACTATTTAGGCGTGTTTTTTGACATATTTTGTCGTACTTTTTTTTCAACACAGTTCATTTTGTGTCTTCACTATTATCTACCACAAAATGAACTATAATGAAATTTCGGTGAACAAACGTCAAAAAATGCCTAAATATGCGACAAATTAGTCAACTGCTCAAGAGTTTGTGACAAAAATTGTACACTGTGGTAAATGGAAATTCTACACCTAATTAGAGCATTACAAGTGCTAAATTCAAAATATTATTTTGAATTTGTAATGTGAAGTGTCATTTTCAGTTAATTCTACGTCATGCAAGTGTTGCTGACCTGAATAAAAACACGAACAAATCAGTAGAAAAGTTCATTTCATTTAGACGTATATTTTGACATTCAAGTACGAAAAAAATCAGAATCACCCTCCTGGAAAGACTCTCGTGAAATAAACGCGCTTTTTTAGAAAAATTTGCGCTCTAAGACCATATTAAGAAGAACGTTTTGAACGCCGCCGTCGTTTGCCTACTTGGCTTAAGGACAGAATTGCTGGAATAATTGAAGAGGAAAGCATTTTGAAGAGTTGGAAGTTCCTCATAGAAAAGGAGCAAGGTGTGCTTCGTACACGGTCAAAAGATAGAAAAATCAACTCGCAATGCTATAGGTGCCAGCGATACATCTACTCAACACATTATAACATAAATAAAATAAAATGCATAATTAGATGGCAATTGTACAACAATATTTTTCCTACACTATTAAAACTTTCATACCTAAGAACAACTTTTGAAAATCCTAGTAAAATCGCCTAATTTCACGGGGGGGTCATTCTCGAACCAAGGGTAGGAAAATTAGGACTGAAACTATGGGTAGTAATAAACGGTAAATTTGTAAAGCTTGAGTAGTCATATACTTAGGTCATCTTTTGCTAAGTGTTAGGTTCCGGCCAACTCAAAAAGCTCAATTTTAAAGCTTGTCATTACTATGATTGATGATCCATAATCATCTTTTTGGATTTATTAAAGTCATACCTACATTTTGAATGTTATTAGGAGACAAAAACGAAAAGTAGACACGATCGTGGGATTGCATTTAAATAATTCACATTTAATGTGGATTCTCTAACGATCGAATCAAAATTATAAAATCTCAGGAGCACACTTAAAATCAAAATTTTCCTTCGATTTTGTCCAATTATTAATTATATTATCTTTTTTTCTTTTGTTACAGTAAATTTTCGATATGCGTCCCACCTTTAGAGTAAATTTCAAGACAACAATTCAAACTTGCCTTGCATTAGTGTTTTCTGATCAACATATAATCTGAATGTTATTAGTTCTATTAGATTTTTCTTATGGTGAATTCTTTTCAATAAAACCGAAACAGGCACTGAACTGAACCTCAGAAGCCATCAGATCTACACCGAACTTAGCCCTGTCCCGAACGGGGATAAACTGAAAAGAATGCAAGAAAGTAGAATACCCGAAAATGTTCGTCCATTATGATTGTAATAAAAAAAAATAGACCAAATAAAATAATTGCTCCTTAACAAAATGTGCACACATCGATTTTTTATGTTTTTTAGGCAGTGGGAGGACAGGAGATCCCATCCAAAACATGGGGCCAAAACGGCCCATTGGGCTATCCTGCTAGAATCCCTTTCACCAAAACCTTCCTGTCCTCTTAATGAAGCGCATCAGCTATAGGTAAGGAAGATTTTTCAGCTCATCCATAGATAGAAGGGCAGACCCTAGAGTATCCAGTCTGCTCCGGGCGAAGGCCGGACACGTACACAAAAAGTGTTCGGTTGTCTCAGGCTCTCCTTCTAGGCAGGACAGACACTCAGGGCTGTCGACAACTCCTATACTTGTTAGATGAGCATAAAGTGAGCTGTGGCCCGTGATGATGCCAACCACAGTTCTACATTGCTTCCTTCCGAGCCCCATAAGAAAATCGGAGATATTCTTATTCGGCCCATCAGGAAACAATTTTGTGCACCTACAAGTACTCAGGTTCTCGCACCTCTACTGATGCTTCCTATGAACATCCGCTTTGATGAGAGACCCGATACTCGGGCAACGCCTACGGCGGGCTCCGATCCGACGAACGGAGAATCAGAGCCTGCCCCAGCTAAAAGGTCAGTCTTTCATTCCCCACGATCCCCCTGGTGCAAAGGAACCCAGTGAAGGCACACCTTGTTGTGGATACACAACTTACCCACAGACGACCTGCAACCCCCCAATAACTTAGATGTTATCCGAGGGCCACTCAGAGCCATTAGGGCTGCCCTTCCCTAAAATGTAGGGAATATTGACTGCATTTTAGGGAAAAGTACCTAATCTATGTGGCAACAATTGTGCACATTTCGTACAGTTTAAGTCAAACTATTCGGGAAGGATGGATTCAGAGTTACCGTTTACAACGTCATTATCGACAAACACGTGATTATGCTTACGAGAACTTGATAAAAAGTTTTAACTTCTCATGAAGGTATTAGTTTGGAATCTCAAGATATCCGCGTAAGCGCCCGAAACTGGAAAACCTTCTATATAAAAGATTTAGACCAGACTTTAAAAAAAACGAGTGTCTGCACCTGCGAGCTCCTTTGTCGTCCACGGAGGCTACATGTGGAAAACCATTGTCGGCACTGGAGTTATACAAGCCCTGGAAAAAGACATTTTGGACATTTAACCAAATGTGGAAATAACGCTCCGGATGTTGTTGTGCACACCAGGGTCAAACTGCTCGGTAGAGCGGCCATTTTCAGCGCTAAAACGAGTAAACAACTCTTTAACATCCACAACACAAAGGAGATCAGGCTCAGTTCACTCTCTCTGCTGCACATAGAGTCAGAAATAATGCAGTCTATAGTGAGGTAATCCATTCCTTTGCAGAAAAGAAAGTTTTCGTCGAAGCGCAATTTAAGCGTATGCTTACACGTAACGAACTTTCTTTTTATATAATTTCGTATTTATTTGTGATATTTCTAAGTCTGCTTGTTTATTTTTTAAGGTCGATTTACGTTAAATAAATGATAAATAACGGTAACATTTTTGTGTTATTGAATTATTAAAAAAAAGGTGTGTCCTGGGTCCATGTCCGGACCTGCAACGGAGGCGACAATGTAGCCAATAATTATAGTGACTTGTCACATATAGATGTTTTGGACAAAATCTTTATAGATATACAGTAAATAGATTAGCGGCTAATAAACATAAAATAAAGCCCTATACGCACAATATATTTCCTACAATAGGACAGCTTACTACTGAATAAAAACAAAATCATCATTTCTCCCACAGGATAAACTATTGAATATGTTACGGAAAAAAATCGGCGAAAAGTAGGTAGTTGCCGTGCCGCATTTACCGGCGAATGTATCACTTTCGTGTTAGTACATCACAAATTTTTATACATTCAAGTTTCCATCAGAACGTTCCAAGTTACGTTATTTTTTTGTTCGAAACGTTACTGATTTTTGTAAGATATTAAAATTCTACGATTTCATCACACCAAATAAAGCATAAAAAAATTTCATCGAAGCTAATTGTATATTTCTTAACTTTTTACACAATACGATGATTATCTTTTATATTATACGACAAAAAGCAAATTTACTTCTATTTGCAAATACAAATCTCACATATATGGAAATAACGCCTCAGCAGCTATCACAAAATAGATTTTGCCCTTTTTGGATTCTCTATTTAAACAAAATTCCAAATTGTTATTGATATTGTTTCCCACATAATAAAGTATTTATAATATATATATGTATAATCGTCATCAATTATAATGTGGTCTTAGGTTTGTTTCTAAAATTAATTTTGTAAAGGATGGACAAATTAACCTAGTGCCAACTGGAAGAAAACTGACCGATATCCATAGTCACCGAAAGCCACCATATATTTTATCTATTCTATTACCAATATGGTTCATATTCGTACCAATTAATACACCAAGATTTTTGTTACGTCTAGAAAAGGCAGAGTAAAACCATTTAAAGTGACAGGTGGAAGATCAGAGAATGTAATAGCATTCGGATAAAAGGCAATACACTGAGACTAGAATGATCTTCAAGCAATCTTCTAAGAAGCCAATGGGTCTGCTAATTTGAGGCTGCACGTTATCACTGTTTAAATGACTATTGCAATTGTCAATGGAATTGGGTAAATCATTTATAAACATACTGAACAATAACGGACCCAGTATGGACCCGTGTGGTACACCGCAAATTAGAGGACAATCGCTGGATATAAGATCACCGAATTCTGACATTTTAAGAAAACTGTGGGATGAAGTGACATTGGAATTAATCACAGAGAGTAAATAGCAAACAAATTTATTCTAAAGTGTTCAAGTTCTTAGCAAGAATTCTTAATTCTAATTGAAAAAAAAATTGTTTCGGTTTAATATAACAGCATTAATAAATTAACTAATTCCAGCTTCACCGTTAAAAAAAAGTTGCGAATTTTCACTACGATTAAATCATTTTTCTGCACCACCATTATTTGAACATTCCACTGTCCTTTGTATTCGGAGTAAGTTACTCTCATGTAGTCCTTCCATATCGATGATGATATTATGGAACAAATAGCAGTTAGAGAGTATCCAAGTGCATTTTACCTATCAAATCTTAAATGTTACAAATATTATTATTAACTTTCTTTTATACTTACGGTTCAACTGTAAAAGGTTTATGGGAAAAATGATGGTGTGTAATGAATTGAATTGCAGTTTTTCATCTGAATATTTTTATTTTTTGTTCTTGCAGTTTCTAAATTCTTGCGGTGGTTTGAAAAATCAAGTGGCGCCAATCTTATATAAAAACTAAAAGACTCCGTCCTCTTCATTGAGCTACCGATGATGGTAAACCTGTTGATCTCCATCACAAAATTCGAAGTTAAGTGTAAATCCAACGGAAAACGGAGCGCAGAATTATGCACTGTGTAAACATTCTATGAAAGGTGTTGAAGCAGCAATACGCTCAGTTACGTAGTTTATTTCTTTTGATGCATTGATATGCTACGACAGCAAGGTATATAAGGTGACTATACTTATATTCACTTGCACATCTTGCCCTTGCATGACCTGTAAGGTGAAAAAAATGCCCTCTTTATTAATTCCGTTGAAGGTGAAAAGAAGCATTCGTTATTAATTTTTTAGAATGTGAAAAGATGCATTCCTTTTTAATTCTGTGGAAGCATTCATTCTGCCATGTCAGGAAAGTGGACGGAAGTATTCTGTATGAATTTTCGGAAGTTTGAAAATAACAATTCAGTTTATATTCTCAGGAAGGTGGAGTGAAGCATTCTTACTTATTTTCACCGAGAAGTAAAGGGAAGAGCTCTTCCTGCTTTCTTAGGAAGGTATGAAAAATAATTACGTCTTCGCTTATTCGTATCTCGTATATATAACACATTTTCGACCTGGACGCACCTTCCTTCGAATTAGCCTCTGCAGATATAGCCGCACAAATTTGTATCTCTTTTCGATAACAACACGAATGAATACATCACTGCCTTCTCTAATTCGGCAAGGTACATCATATACCTTAAATAATTACGTATCTGTACATTACACCTGCCTTCCTAAACGTAAGCTCTATTCACCTACTCATTACGATTGAATTCCACGTAATACTTACAGGAAACCTTAGCTATGTCAAACATTCCCATTTTTCCAACTGGAATTGAGTTAAGGCAAGCAAAATGAAGTTTGAATATTCCTATGTATTGAAAAGAACTAGAATCTTGATGCATTGTGATGTGGAGGTCGGTTCGTCCAAAACTTTTTAGAATTGTATTTTTTGCTAATAAAAGAAAATAAAAAAAAAGTTAAACGATACTTAACTTTTGTGTGATCCATTCTATGTTTCGAATTCAACTCGAGAAGTTGTAGTTGTTTTTACTTTGCAGATGATATTATGTCCATAGAAGTTTGATCGACGACTGCTGCACCCAGAACTCTTATCTCTGTATTGGCCGCCCTGATGTGTCTTTTATCTGAAAAAGGAGAGCATAGTGTTCAAAAAAAAAAAATCCTACTTAAAGCATATACTGACATCCTTAAGGACTATACTAAGCTGGACTACGTTCAAGTTATTCTGGGGATATTTGATATTTCCATTCTCTTGTTGGTGCTACGACTATCATACAAAAATAAGAGCCTCGATAGTTGATAAGATTTCATTGACGTAACCTGCTGGGATCATCGTATCACTTTAGTTTTTTTTTCGGTTCAATTTATATGAACGAAGAGATGTGGGTACGTACATTAACTATATTTTTTTAGAAAATACTTGGTATCTAACACAAAAATTAAGCTTATCATATACCTAATAGGAATATTATAGATTGCTTAGGTAATAATAGTTTTTGTAGGCTTAATCCTAATTACAAAGGATTAAAAGAGCTCAAAAGGGAATTGCAAACTCACCAAATTTATGCTTTCGAATATATTGATTTTCAAATGAATCTTTTATTCTAGATACTTTTTACCATTACAAATGAGCACTTGCAACTTAAATTATAAAGTTAAAGTGGATTCGTGCCGTGTAAAGGTAGACGTAAAAAAAATGTTTTACTAGTAAAACTCGTAACTTTGAGACAATTGACATGCTTAACAGATTTTGTCAAAATAAATATTTCGAAATTACTTTTACCCGGCGATTATACGAGTCAGTACCTAAATCGTCTGTCAATTTTACTGACTATAAATGCGTTGTTTTCGATCTACTAACTATAGTCAGTTCATTATAAAAATGTCGTCGAGCGGTCTTTTGTATGCGTTTCTAATGATTTCTTCCTTATTCCGTAATTTTTCTTTAAAACAAATAAATAAAGATTATACTGTATATTAAACTCGTTTCAGCCATTTCCCACTCAAAAGAGAGAAGATTAGAAATATAAATACAAATTTCCGCGAGTATTTAACTTTTATTTTTAGTTTCCGCCATTTTAATTTTACGTTTGAGAGTTTATTGACTAGTCAGTACTGATTGGCCAGAAATCTAGTCAGTAGAGGTTAACACGACTCTGTGTCAGTCTCAGATTCTGTCAGTGTCAATTCTACTGACTGGTGAAATTCTCGGGTTAGTAAAATTGAGAAAATGTTGAAAAAGATTTTCTAATAGTATGCAAAATAATATAAATTCAAAAATTTCCTTGTGTGAAAAAGGCACCATTTTTTAAGAGTGGAGTGAAAGTTCAAGAGTATATTAAATTTAAAGATCTAGAAAAGCCTTATGCTCTATCTATAGACACACAGCGCTCCTAATAAATAAATAATTAACAACTCATTATACAACTGCAGACACACAAAAATGTTTTTAATTAAATTGTACTGTCAAACTGGTTTTGACATACTTATGACAGTGAAGAAGCAAAATGGATCGAATCGATGCCATAAAATTAGTTTTTATTTATTTTTAATTTAACGATTTGGAAATGAAAAAAAACATTTTATTAAAGACGTATTTTGATAATATAGTTAATGGTGTGCATTTATTTTTGCCAAAATTCATTCAGTTCTAGGATTTCGTCATTAGAGCTCTAATGAAGGATAAAACTACTTCATTAGAGTACTTCATTATGATCTGATCTTCAAGCTATAATTATGAATACTATATGACACACGGCATTTTAATGAATCATTAGTACTAATGATTCATTAGATCGTGCTGTGTGTCTAGCTATGGTATTAAAAAAGGTTTGTACTAACAACTTTGTTTTATTTAATTTTTTTTTTCTTTTTTTTTTTTTTAATATTGATCCTTTTAATTATCTTAACGTTTGTGTCTAATTGTTTCTAATGTTTCATTTTACACCCGACAACCAATTGCCAATATTGGGAATGGAGTAGGCATAATTAGATACAAATTGGAACAAATCCCATTTTAATAACAATTCCTAACAGGAAGCTTTGTGACAGAATAATTACTTGTTTGGAACTAGTATTTTTTGTAAAGGAAATGTTACTAATTAAAAGATTATGCATTATTCTGAAAATGATTCCATTTGGAAATAATAAAAATTAATTGAGTTGTCTGCAAGTAAACGACACATGCGTAATGAAGCATTATGCGTGAAACACAGTGTTAGATTTTCCAACCTGGATCCCATACCGCAAAACTACAAGTGTGCAAATCTAACAAGACTTGAACTAATAATATTCTTGTTCTATTAGTACTTGTAGATTTTGTACACAACCAAAATTCTTCATCTTCTTTTAGGAAATTATAATTTTTCCCTAGATTTGTAGTTTCCATGTACATACATACAAGTCTAAAATATTTTTTGTACAAATCGGTATGTATAGCTTACACTTGTTGCGTGTAGTAAAGCTTAAACTCATCCATATACAATTGTAAAATGGAAATATAGTTTATTTGAATCGAAAAACAAAAACATTTCAAGTTTTAATTCAATAGATCAAATTTTCGAAGTAGCTTAACTTTGCATGACTCGAACATGTAAAATCTTAGGAATCCAAGGAAATGAAACATAAAAGAACACTCGTAGAAATTAACACAAAACCGAGAATCTTATGCATTTCAGAGTAAATTTTCGGTTAAATCTACTCGAATAGATCCTAAATATAACGGATATGGTATGAAGTAAAAATTAATAATTAAAACCCGGACATAAAATTTTCAACCTTAAAGTAATTCATCTCAATCGTGATAACATAGACTGAGAACGCTTCGACAAGTAGAGATCTGTGTTGTAGGATATCATCAGAATTGGTCTTAGTTAGATCTGTTTCATTGTTTTTAGATAGTTTTCGTATAGAAACAAATATTCCTTGGCTCTAGCATACCGCGCCGTTTAGAAAAGCCTACCTCTTTTCACATTCTTCTTCTATAATAAAATAAAATAATAATGCCCTAGACACACAGCGCTCTTAATGAAGAAATAACTAACCAGTCATTAGTCTGTAATGATTCATTATAAACTACAGACACACAGCCATTTCTTTAAGTACTGTCAAACTGGTTTTGATTTACTGACGACATTGAAGAAGCGATATGGATGGAATCAACGCGATAAACTTTGTTTTTATTTATTTTTATTTTATTTCATTTAACGATTGAGAAATGAAAAAAACATTTTATTAAAAAATATTTTGACATAATTACTTTGTGCTTTGCATTTCTTCTTCTTAAATGAACAGATGCACAGCGGAGCTCCATATTTAAATTACATGCCAAATCTAGCACATTTTTCCTCATTATAGCTATAATGAAGGAGGAAAACACTTCATTAGGTACTTCATTATCATCTGATTTTTGAGCTATAATGACGTATACTACGTGACACACGGCTTTTTAATGAATACTTAGTACAAATGATTCATTAGTTCGTGCTGTGTGTCTAGGGTATAAGAGTATCACTGATTTCATTAACATAATAGGATAAACAGACGCGTCCGTATGTAACGAGCTAATCTTACCGCATTTTACTTACGGGAATTGGAAATGTAAACTTAACGAATGTTCTTTACTGACGCCTTAAAGTTTTTTTTTTGTATGTCTGTTTAATTTGAAGGGCGCGTTCATCTTACATAAGTAACCTTACTTACGTATACGTCCATTTTGGTTTAACCTATATTTGTCTAAAATAATTTGTTTTTTTTGTTAGATTAATTCAAATTAATTTTTATTTTTATTGCACTATCTTTGTAATTAATCCTGGTTTGAATTGAATTGAATATTACTCAGAATTAATTTATACAATATAATCGTTTGCCGCAACTGCTATTTAGAAGTTTTTCGACAAATACTACTAGTTTTCCCTACTTTCATTGAAATTTTGTATACCCAATTGGTGAGCTCTTCCTTATTAAAATTATGACTACGTTACTTACCTTTGAAAGGCATTAGTTACGACTTTACTTATAAGCCAAATGTCGTAACCTTCACATCATCACATTACGTCTAAACTCAATTTCTTTACTCTTTTATTATTTCCTATTAATGTTTAATTAGGAAAAATTGGAAGAAACCTGGTCTTGCATACATACATATATGTACCTATATAAGTGCTCTTTATATAACGCACTTTTTCCACAGGAACTGTCAGCATTCGTACCGGCCGCTGCAAATATCTCGAATTAATTAACTTGTTAAGAATAGGTACACACGCAATAACGTATTGAGTGAGTATCTATTAAGAATTAATTTATCGCACGTGGTGCATTAATAATACCTGTCGCAACTATCCAGTTACTCTGCGCTCGGAGTTGTGTAAATAAATAGTTATTGGCTTGACTCTCATATGTGGGAATGTGTGCAATGTCCAATGTCAGAATGCGAAAAATCCGATTTCATTTCTTTTATATGACAAGTGCCCATTGCCATTCAGATCGATGGTGAACACCTGTATAAAACTAACGTTAGTAGCTGATATTTTTTTTTATTTTCCCCATTTAAGGCAAAATTATCTCTGCAAATAAAAGCGAATATATTTGTATGTTTGTAGATACTACGGGTGTATATGTATCCCGCAAGAGGCAGTTAGATAATTCAATTCAAGAAATTATTGATGTCATTTGCCCTCAATTTAATGTAATTACATTTTTTTGGTTTATTATTATTAACTTTTAGTTTTAATCTACATAAATTCGCTAATCTTTTTATTAATTTTCATGGCAAAATATATTTTAATGAGTTTCTGCCCGTAAGTATACACGTGTGAACAGATCTTTGAGTAGACGTAGACATCTACATTAAGATTGTAAGCTGAGATTGGTTTAATTTATCTCATGTGATGATATAATTGCGGTGTTTCTTGCAACATCGGATGTCTTGATATGTCAAAACATTTCACTCGAGATAATTGCTTACTCAATGATTTGAGTAAAAGTTTTGTTCCTTTTTTTTGTGTTTTTTAGATTTTAATTGTTTTTAGTGTGCAGCAATTATGAAAACTGTATATTAATTGTGCAACGCACGATTGCATAAAAATAATTAATTTTTTTCACGTGAGGGTATTGCTTGGAAAAAGAGTATTTGATAATTTACGTTCAGAAGGAAAGGCAAACTTTTGTCATCTTATATATATGAAGTTTTTTTTTTTGTTTTTGCTTTTTTGTTGTACAGAAAAATTTCAGCGGTTTCCGTCTGTATACTAGGCGTATTTTGATCAAACTGATGATTCTGCTTTTTCAATAAAGTGAGTTCTTAGTCCCATTTCGTATATATCTCCAACATCAGTAAATGTTATATAAGTTCATATAAGGACATTGAACTGAACTAGAACAGCCATTGTTTCATTCAATGATCAGCGCTCAAGTGAGTTTAGTTTCCGCAATGTAAGTCTGGAAGGAATGCTCAAAGCTGTATATTCTATTAAAACTGATGCTAGCGGTCCAGATAACTTACCTCCTCAATTTATCAAACTTCTACTCTCTATTATTCATCCCTATATCCTTTATATTATTAATTCCTGCATTACATATTCCTATTACCCTTACAGCTGGAGAGTAGCTACAGTTCTCCCGGTAGCAAAAAAACGACCGCCAGAAGCACTCTCTGATTACCGACCAATTAGTCTCATCTGTTTTCTGGGCAAGATCTTGGAAAAGCTTATGTACAACCAACTTGAGAGGTTTTTAGATGACAATACGGTTTTAACTAAATGGCAATCTGGTTGTAGGCCTTACCATAGCTGTGAAACAGCCTTGCTGAAGATAACTACTGATTTAAGAGCTTCATTAGATAAAAATCTCTTTAGTGTTCTTCTTCTGTTGGATTTTTCTAAAGCTTTTGATTGTGTTAATCACGTAACTTTTCTTCGAAAACTTTCTACGGCTTTTAATTTCAGCGAGGCTGCAACCACTCTAGTAGGAAGTTTCCTTTCTGATAGATCCCAAGTGGTTAAAATCGGTAGTAGATTATCTGGTTCGTTAAAGCTATCAAAGGGTGTACCGCAAGGATCAGTTTTGGGCCCATTGTTCTTTAGTTTATTTATTAACGACCTTCCTGAAGTAGTAAGGGATGTTAAAATGCATTTGTATGCGGATGACGTACAGTTGTAATTCAGTAGGCCTATAGGACTTCTGGAGGATTGCATTGAGCGAGTAAATAGTGATCTACGTAGAATTTATGAATGGTCTGCAACCAATGGATTATTATTATTACTTAACTCATCCAAGACCCAGTGTATTTCGTTTTACAGTGGTCCCTTGTGTAAATCAGATATTCCGCCAATACATCTTAATGGTGCTATACTACCTATTCTAAGCAAAGTCAGTAATCTTGGAGTGGTGATAACCGATGACATGAAATGTTGTGAAGATGTCAACCTGATTCTAAGCAAAATTTATACTGGGCTTCGGAGGCTATGGCTTTTTGCTCGCGTTCTCTCGCTTGATATGAAATTGAAATTGGTCAGGGCGCTAATAGCACCTCATTTTACTTATGGTAGTCTGGTATACATGAATTTGGACAGCAACTGTAAGCGCAGGGTTGAAGTGGCTTTTAACAGTTGCATCAGGTTCATCTTTAATCTTCGCAGATATGATCACGTTTCATCCTTTAAATTTAGGCTGTTGGGTTGTTCCATCGATACTTATTTAAAACGTAAAGCGGTCGTATTTATGCATAGGTTGATTTACAAGGGCAAACCTGATTACCTTAAAGAAAATTTGGTGTTTGCAACCTCACAACGAAACTTAAACCTAATTATTCCGCGTTTTCACAAAACAGTGATGGAAGGTTCCTACCTTGTTCAGACTGCGCGGCTATGGAATTCACTTCCTGCTCGTATTCAGCTGAGGGGCTCTGTCGGTGCTTTCAAAGAGAATATTGGATCTGTCATGGTATAGAAAGATAGTGAGATAGAATATATTGCATTGCTACATATTAATCTGTCATTTCTATTTCTTTTTCTTTTTCTTCTTGCATCGCTTCATATTAATCTGTCATTTCTAGTTCTTTTTCTTCTCTCAACTATTAGTATAAGTTTAGTTCAGCTAAGAATACTTCCCAATATAAAATTAGTATTAAATGGTTGTAAATTCAATTTAATATCATTATTTCGTTATTACAACATTGAATCTCTTTTACTTTTACTTTTTGTTACTTGCTTTCAGTCAATTATTGAATCTATTTCTATTTCTCTTGGATTTGTATATCATCACTTTTATAGTTACACCTTCTTTATAGTACGATATAAGATTGTAAATCTTGTGTACATAACCATAATGAATAAATTATTAATTATTAATTATTGGTACAAATTGTAATATCGAATTAAATTTTACTACTAACCTGGTAAGGAAGTTAAACATATCACTGAATTGGAAAAATATTGTTTTACATCTAATCTTGGACATGTACATAAAGGATAAAACTAACCTACTAACTTACTTACTAATGTAATTTAGTTAATTCAATCACGACCGCGATAGAGGCCGTCGGGCGATAGCAACTGCCAGATTCCTATGCAATACACGCTCCATAAAACGTTCCTGGAGAAAATTTTTCCTATTACTGATTGCCGCCGCCCGCCGTTGCAATTGTGCTTAGGCCTTAATTGTGTAAATTTATGCATAGACAATCTCTGATTTTGATGAAATTTCACAAGTAGTTTGATTATATTGTTAGTAGCATTTTGCTGAAATATTTTCTGTTGTTGTCCATTTTTGACGGAGATACATTATTTTGAAATTTAAAAGTGACAAATTTTGCTTGGTAGGTGTAATTTCAGAATGTACACATCGCAAGTCCATGAAAGAAACGCTATTTATTTAAGTAAGCTTTGAAGTTTATGAAAAAAATTAGCTGAAAATTTGTTTTCAAGGATTATGGATATGTCCGTTATCCTTGAATCTATCTAGTTCAGAAAACTTTAAATGATTATATGCAGAAGTTCTTTTACGGATATCACTGGATCGAACTTGGACACTGATTTCACAGAGAACCGTTCATCTTTCAAATATCTCAGTTATCGAGCCTTAAATTTTAATTCTGGAAAAAAAAGTCATACAAATTTGCACTGTTATCTTTGATCCTGTAAATTTTTTACACCAAGGACATGTTTTTTCCCTTCTAAAATTCATTATGAGTCTCCTTTACCACAATAACATGATTACCTCAAAATATGTTTCTATTCAAAAGTTATTAACATTTTTACGTTATGCGAAAAGTGGAAAAGTATAACACTTATTGTGTTCTGGAAATGAAACTTTTTCACTTTTCGCATAACAGAAAAATATTTATAACTTTTAAACGAGAACAGATATTGAGGTGATTCCTTTTATGTTTTAAATGACTATTAACGGATCATATTTTAAAAGGGGAAAAATTATGTCCTTGTTGTAAAAACCTTACAGGATCAAGGATAAAACTACAAATTTGAATTTTTCATTTTTTGCACACTCTGCAAAGAGGATTCATGCTTTCTATGAACATGTTAGAATAAAGTTTTCACACATTGATCGCCAAATTCCAGAATTTGAACATTGTTTGTCAGTTTTGACTAAATTTGCTTTGAATTTATTTCATGGCAAAAATCTCTAAACCATTTTTTCTACTGGGAGGTTTCTACATTTCTAAAATAAATTTCATAATCACTTTTACTTTCACTGATATTTTCTTTAACAACCTGCAAAGTAAAATCATGGATATTTGTTACTTCATCGAAAAACTTCATGAACAGTGTACAAAATGCAGATGAGCTATTTGGCACAATACAAAATTTTATTTTTGGAGATAATTGAAACCATTTCTACCCAAATGGATATTAGATTCAAAAGTATGAAGAAACTTGTTTTTATTGAATTGCTGAATTACAAGAAATTTGCAAGTTTTTCACAAAGTTCGAATGGACAGTTCTTTGAATTTTCAAAATTGGACAATAAGTTAAATGTGGTATTTAATTCTAATGGTTTTAGAAAATTGTCTGTTTGCGAACTTTTAAAATATATATAACGCAAGATGAGATTCAATGAAGTTTTTCTGAAGTCTATAAGCATGCTTGCTTAATATTAACAATTCCTATTAGCACAGCTAGTTCTGAAAGATCGTTTTCAACATAAAAGCGAATAAAAACATATTTGAGGAACTATATGGGACAAGAAAGACTGACGACCTTAGGCATTATTTTATTTAAAAAAGCTCTACTCGAAGAATTAAAGCAAAAGAAAAATTTGTACGAGGAAGTCACACAGGACTTCTGTAAGAAAAGTAGACACATAGAATTCATTGATAAATGATATATCCTTAAATTAAGGTGTGAAATAATCTCAAAAGTTTCTTTAGCCGTTCTTGAACAGTCACATAAATTGCGCCCCTTCTTTTTCATATATTATTATTTATTGAATTTAAAATTCTTCCCTCTTAAGAAACCCGACTAAGGCATATTTCTTTGTCTTTTAAAAATAGTTTGGTGTTATTTTTAGTTTTTATTTGAGCGAACTAATATATAAATTTCTCAATATTTCTCAATCCTGAACATCCGGCTTAGATAAGAACGCGCACACCCCGCCACTGGATGCCAGTAAATGTGTGAAGTCTCATTGGAAAGGTACTAACATTTGGAACAAGAATTCCCATGGCGCCTGTTCGATCGGAGTAATATATACCCTCGAGTAGTATGTATGTTTTTACGTTATAACGCCCCGTTCAAGATTGATTTTGTTAATAGTTGATGATTATAATAAATTATAAATAAAACACAATGATAAACTATTTTCGGTTGTCATTTATGCTACTATGACTGACATCGTTTATAAGGCAGAGGCTATAAATCCCTCATGGCTGGCGTACCCTAGGTACCAAAAAATACATATTATATGAGAGCAGGTACCTACGGTATGTCGTCTGATTACGCCTGTGCAATAATGTTGAATAATATTATTGTTATCATTATTAATTAATTTAATTAACAAGTAACAATGGTAATTTCTAGCTCTTACATGTCGCAACTGAATGCGACCATGTAAGTGCCAAGCATCTTCATTAATGCCATAAGCAAGTAAATGTTCCAGTGCATTTTCTCAGGATACCACTATTGAATATATTCCTATATTCCGTTGTGTTGTTGTGTTCCGAATGAGCTCAAACCCGGTTTCTGGGTAGCATGTGACACAGACTCATTCGTAATAATGCACGAAATCGCAGTCAAATATGAAATAACAAAAAAATACGTTATTTGACTATTCCTAAAACTGACGTGTATAGTAAGTACAGCATAACTCTGAATGGACAGGGATTTGGAAAAAGGTGCAATACTAACTTATAATACTCACCTTAAAAAGAGCTATCCAACGATATATTACACATGGCTATTGGAGGTGGTACCAAAATTTGCATCATCCTTTATAAAGCAAAATTTCTCAAACGAATTTAGCAGGTATGGACTTTAAAAATTCATTGCGAAACAGTTTTATTTGCTTTTGTAAACACATCAAATTTAAAAACATCTTATTGAAATTTTTGCAAAATTGCTCAAACTTCTTTTTTTATCAGATTATTTACACTTTAACAATTTTATTAAAATTGAATAGCTCTTTCGTTAGTGTAATAATAGTTTGCTTAGCTTAACTAAACTTGAAAAATTCCATTGAATTGATGGTATAAAATAATGTAAGACTTTAAGTTTCCATTGACGTAGGTACTATAGCAGAGAATTTTAAAATGTTTTATAAAAATTTTCGTATTTTATGTATTTTTTGTATTTTGTATTCGTTCGGTTTTGAAATATGTATGTATGTGTGTATCGTCCTTCTGGCGACTTTTTCTGAATATGAGCAAACACTCAAAAAGGATTAATCTTTGCCCGCTTGAAAGTGTTGTGAGATTTGTAGCAAATCTTCGGATCAAATCGGGATTTAAGCTCGAGATCTCACCAGATTTTTCAGTTCAGGATTTGAAAAAAATTTGCGTGCCGTATTTCCACCATTTGTGTTTCCTACCCCTTGCTTCAGCAAGTCTACCACGAGTCCCATTTCTTCGTAGAATTTTTTAGTTATGCTAGCTTTTTTAGTTTGGACTATAGTTTTAGCATCAGGGACTTGAGCCTGCCATTCTTTCAATTCTAACTTGTACGAGACGTGCAGAAGAAGTTCGAAAGCCCGAATGTATGCGTGTAGAACTGAAATCCCAAATTCATACTAACTTTCATTGCATTCCATTTCTAGGATCATTTCCAAATTGTTCATGTCTTTTTGCATGGCCTTACATAAGTAACACCTCTGGGTAGCCGCGTTGTTTGTTTTGTTTTCTTTTGCCTAGAGAGTATAGAGACTTTTTGTCCCGTATACCAATCTCTCATTGTCTGATGACGTTATTAAATGTGTTTTTTGTTTGAACTCTCGGTGAACAACTTCCTCGGTCTTCCTCGCATTCCGCTTTCTTGATTAGATGGTAATGTGGGCAGTTTAAACTCATTCTGCAGCTACAGAACATTTTTTTCGGTAAATTTTGTCTTAATTCTTCGAAAGGAAAGCCAGCGGAACTGCAAGTATCTTACGAAAACATCTATGGCTTTTTTCACACTTTTTTCGAACTCTGAGCCTGAACTAAACTGTTCTACCAATCCAAATGTATCACCAATATAATTAAGCAAGTGACCTATGCACTCAGTAGGAGTTGTCAGAGAAATCTTGTCTCTTTTTAGAATTAGGTACAACTCTCGTCGGGTTATTTTCAAGCGCGCAGTAGCGCTACCTGTAAAGAAAACCATTTATCTCGAAAAGTGCATAAAAGTAGCAGTACATTTTTTGTTATACTACAGAAGAATAGTTCCTTTACATGTAAAGATAAACTCGTGGACGAGGACTCATGAGGGTTCGAACTTATCTCTTCACATTGTTTAAATAACAGCATAGTCAGAAGCTCAAAAGTATTTTGTTTTTACAAAACTACGGTAAGCTACGGACAAAGTTCATTATGCATTTAATATCAGATACCTGAAGGTTGATTGGCCATAAACAATATCCACAAAAATCACTGTTTTTTACATAAAAGTATGTCCTTCTTTATTAATTACCACAATGCGACTGACGCGCAAGAGCGATGGCGGCGCGAGATAAATCAAGTCTTCGCATGTCTCATATTGTATGTTGTGGCGGTATCGAAATTCTATAGTTGTTTTTGTATCGGCTGGGGTCTTATCTATATAATAACATGCAATTTATTTTAATTTAACAATGTAGACATTAACATTATTGTCCATGTACTTTCAAGGAAAATGTTGTATGTGCAGCGCCGGAAACGTGAACATTCTTCCAAAAAATAGTATACCATTTACAGGGTGTTTCGTCTACAGTGGTGCATAGGACAACAGATAATGGTAGTCACCTTCTCAAGCAAAAAATTGTATCGAGAAAATGGGGGGGGGGGCATTTTAACCGTTTCGGATTTATAGGGTATTTTTATTTTAAAAAGTGCAGAGTACGGCCACTTACAGAGCTCACTGTATGCAGAACTTCATGCCCTTTCCAACAACTGCTCGACAGCCCCGCACTCCTCTGTCCTCAGGAGTTATGGTGGTCAAAACTAAGAATTTCGGAATTTCTTACCTTTTTTTTTACTTTTTTACTTTTTTTCATCGACACATTGAAGGAATAGAAATGTATACATTAGTCACGAAATTACGTCACAGCTCATTTGTCAAAATTTAATGAGAATAGCTTGTATTCTCTGTACCGTGGAAAGAAATGATAGATAGTTTGCATTTGCAAATAAGAGAGCCTCTGTTTTGGAAAACAATAAACTTTTGCTGTTGAAGGTCTTAATTGTGATCAGCATAAAGTCCTAAGGATTGTAATGAATTTTTAGACGCTTACTAGTGTTGTTAAATTTCTGCGAAGAGCTATGCTGAAAAATATAACGTTTTTCGAGCATTCTTCTATGAAAACAATGACGTTTAAAAAACTAATTAAAGAGTTTCATAAAGCTCTTCCAAATCATATGATCGAGATATATACATAGTTGAAAAATGTGGCAGACTCATTATTATGAATATTTGTTTTTATTTCATTTTGCCAAACAAGTTAAAAAAAGTGTGTTCGACGAACCTGAAAAGCAAAGAAAAGTATTCATCTCATTCCAATTAAAATATCACAAAACGTGTTACCTATACTTGGAGTATGCTTGAGGTTCAAAGGGCCCTCGATGACCAACAGAAATGGAAATAATTAGAAAAGAAAATCTTCAAATTAATAGAACTAATTGAACTAAAATGAATACAGATCATTGAATTAATATCCAAATATATTAATAATAATAAAAAAAAACTAAAAAAAAAATGAACATCTAAGAGTTTTTACTACACATAACCACAACAAAATAACTATAAGGCAGTAAAATTACAATTAATTTACCTGCCAGAACTAAATAAACACGTAAAACTCCTCATTTAGGCAAATTATAAGATGCATGTTGATGGATGGTGGACATTTCAAGTGAAATGATATCCAAAACAATCTCACCTGATAATGTGTCCTTAGAAAAATGAAAAAAATAAAACACAATAAATCCAATAAATTTTCATAAAAACCTGTAAATTATGATATCCAACGATGAAAATTCCACAACACACTACACAAAACATGTGAAAATCACTAAAATTTACTAAAAAACCCATCCGCGTGTTTGACAGATATATTTTAATTACACGGCGAAATTTCATACTCCCATGACATTTGACAAGTCAAACTGGGGCAAGATGTTATAACTTCGAAAGATTCGACGTTCGACAATTTATCGATAGTCGGTATGTTGTAACACTTTCGACAGGCGATAAATGCGATAGAATATCACTGAGTTTTGCTGAGAGTGATAGTACAAGCGAAGATTAAAAAATGTATGTAAAATTAAAGAAATTAGATTTAAATGTTAAATGTTTTTTAATTTAATCAATATAAATGATTTTATATATTAATTATATAGATTCTTCAAACTGAAGCTATAAAACTTGTAAGAATATTTCTTGAATCCAAAAATTAATAAGGCAATACTTTTTGTTAGGCATATCCATAACATAATGCCGATGCCTTAAAAATTTTCTTTTGTCCCGGTAATTAATAATTTCTTTGTCATTTTTGTTATCCTCCACAAGTAAAGCCACTGCGCCTGAAAAATTCATAAATTCCAATTTTATTATTATTAAAATTTATCAACAACTAGAAAAAGAATCTATAAATGTCATTTGTGCTAGGGAAAAAAATTCGGAAATAATTTCGAAACAAGCAAAATCGCCTGTCGAAACAAAATCTTATAACATATCGCCAGATCGAAATCTTCGCTTCGATGATCGCTTTCGATGCGAAGTTATAACATGTCGCCACTGGGGTAAAAGTGTCGCGCGATTCAATGGCCGCGTTCGTTTCGCGATATTCGCGATTTTAACAATCTCAATGCAAACTAAAAAGTGCGAAAGAGAGGCAAAGTGCGAGCGAGACAGAAAAGCGAAAATCGTGAGAGGAATTCATTGGATTGAAATAAAAAATGGCATCGCGATAAGTTTATAGCAAAATTTGTAAAAATCAATTAAAATCTGTAAAATTTATAATAAATCGTTACGGAAAAGATGCCAAAAAATGTAAAACTCAGTTATAAAATGGTAATATTTCGAAAATTTCACATACAACCCATGCTAAGACAATAAAACTTAAATAGAGTGAAATCATTCAATTTAAATACCTAATTAATTGTGCAGTAATTAATGAATTTTTCTGAAAAAAAAACATTATTTTAGATAGAAATAGGATGAATTAAAAAAACGTAAAATTAATTTGGTTTAATAAGTTAAATTAGAAGTACGTTATATTTGAGTAGAAATTAAATTAGATACTACTTATATTTTTTATAACTTCAAACTTCACTACACTTCCATCATTTTGTTTCAGAACGCAGCAAAATTGTGATTTGTAAACGCAGCTCATTGAATGTCAATTATTGAATTGCAATATCTGGACGCAGTTCATCATATGTAAATTATAGGAATTGACATGTGGTGTTATCCATTTTCTTATAATTTAAACAAGTATTATTTTTTAAGCCCCACTGAATTACTTTTTTTACATGTCTTGTTTTTATGGCATACATTTTATTGAAATATTTAAATATTTTTACGATAAATCTATATGTAAGAATTCCATCATATCTTTGTAAATTTAAAAAATGGCAGTAGAGGTGTACTTCCTTCACTTTTGCATCAGTTAGACATAAGAACTTCTCACTGCTTTTTAGCTTTGATGCCAAATAATTTTTAAGTGAGTTCTTGAACCTACCGCTTTGTACATTTTTCTAAATATATTTTTTTTTCGTGATATGTTAACTACCAAATTTATGCCAAGCAACACTTTATGTCCCTTGTTTACCTGGAGTCAATTATTTCGATTAATTTAACTCTTACAATATATACCTACATATAATATATAACATAATGTTTATGTAGAACAAAGGAACAGTGGTAAACCATATATTGTGTAGCTAATTAATATACATCATATATATATACCGAATGGTAACGATAACTTCTAACAAGCCTAAACTTCAGTTCAGCTTTCTCGATTTTAATGAAATTCATATGGTAATCACTCATGAGGAACCAAAATGACGGAGTAAAAGTTTTCTCTCATACCCTCCTTCAATGAAGCATGGGTAATTTAATCTTTTGAAACGAAATTCCTTGATTCCACGAAAAGGCAAGCTAATTTGTCTGAAACACTTTTCTACAAAGGTATAGTCTATTCCAGTACTGCTAGTGTTTTTGTTTTCTTGTCAATATTCTTGAAAATCCTGTATATGTAGGTATATACATAATTAAGATTTTGAAATACTTATTCGTAAAGCTCTACTGAATTAGACGGGACTTGGATAACCGTAATAAAATATATAACGATAGACATGGATAGCTACATAGCGCATGTCTAACATCTTATCTTTGATAAGAACGTTCATCCTGGTAGTTTTTCCGTAAACTTAAACATTTTCGTCGTAGATAGCTCAATTATTATTTAATTACTTTGGCATTTGTTTGACATGTAGGAACTATTCCAAACAAATTACTTACTGTTCTTAAGCCATGTGATGCTTTCACTTCCAATTTACCCAATATTTTAGACAATTCAAGAAATATGCAAATACATAATACGAGAAAAGTAACAACCACACTATAAAAAATCTTAGTGTAAATCTTAATATATAAAAATCCAGTGCCACGATGCTTGTACACACTAATCTCCGAAGCCGCCCAATCGATTCCAATGAAATTTTGTGAATGTGTTTGATTGATTCCAGCTGAAATATAGGATAGTTTTGGATACGATAGATGGCGCTGTTGTCAAAATCTAAAAAACTGCCCAAAAACGCATCGACGTGGAAAGCTGACATTTTATACACGGCGTTTTAATAATAATGGACTAAACCGAGGACCTCCTTCGTAGGGTTGGCATACAAATATTTCGCTTTTTAGGATATATTTAGACACTGCCTGACAACGAGTGCACGTAGAGAGCTGAAATTTGGTACGTGGTGCTTTCGTAACAATAGTGAATAACATTTAAAAAATTGACCAAATCGAGCAACACCTTCTTGGTGGTGCCATAAAAAATGTTGGTGTTTCACTATATTATATTTGGAAACTGTCTTAGAATTAGGAACGCGTCGACATGGAGAGCTGAAATTTAGTATACGGTGTTTTCATAAAAATTGCAAATACAAGTTCAAAAATGGACCAAATTGGACCACCACCTTTTGGTGTTGCCATATAAAGAATAGGGTTTTCACTATATATTTCGAAACTTCCTGAGATCGCCTCTACGTGGAGAGCTCAAATTTTGTACACAGCGTTTTTTAAAAAAAAAATGTAAATTTAAGTTAAAAAAATTGGACAAATCGGGCAACTCCTTCGATGGGTTGCCATACAAAAACTTCGCTTTTAACTATATATTTTGGTACTGGCATGAGAACAAAAATGGCCTCAAACGGGGAACATCTTCTTGATGTTGCCATACAAAACTTTTGGTTTGCACTATATATTTGGAAACTGTCCGAGAACGCATCGACGTGGAGAGCGGAAATTTTGTTCGTTTTCATGAGAACTGCAAATACAAGTTCAAAAACGGGCCAAATCGGGAAAACGCTTTTTGGTGTTGCCATAACAAAATTTAGGTTTTCACTTTATATTTGGACACTGCTCCACGGGTCGACGTAGAGAGCTGACATTTTGTACAGGGGATTTTCTTAAAGAAAAATTTAAATTAACTTCAGAAATGGGACCAATCAGACAACTCCTTCGTAGGGTTGCCATGCAAAAAATTGGCTACGTGGTGTTTTCATAGAAATGGTAAATAAAATTTCAAAAATGGGCTAAATTGGGTTACCCCTTCTTAGTGATTCATTATGTGCTTGGTAGATGCGTGAGATGGCTTCGGGAGAGCTCATATTTTGTACACAGAGTTTTCATAAAAAATTCAAATACAGTTCGAAAATGGGACCAATCGGGCAACTCCTTCGTAGGGTTGCATTACCAAAATTTCTTGTTTTGCTATATATTTGGGCACTGCATGAGAACGCGTCGGCGTAGAGAGCTACACTCTCCCACACAAATGAATGAATGCATGCACACTCACACACACACACACAGACACAGGGTGAAACTCTAGAGTACGGAATCGGACGATCGAGTCAGATAATAGCTTAGATATTACTTATCTTTAACAAACCCAACGCCACCCCCCCCCCCCCCCCCCATCTAGGTATCTATATTATCGCCGGGCAACGCCGACGGGCTCCCCCTAGTTTATTAATAAAATAATAGGAAATTTGTTACGTAGTATTATTGTAGATGCAGCTTTTGAGTTTTTAATATGATGAGCCTTAAAGAGTGTTTCAATTCCCATGTACATATCTACCTGCTGGTCTTAAGAGTGAACATTGTGAAGAAATTTAAGACAACATTTAGGAAAAAAAAATGTAAATTTTGATTCCAGTTTAACTTGATTTCGCTACTAATTTACTCACAAAAAATTTTTTTTAATTCACTTGAAATTTTTCCAAAAATTTTTATGCATCAAAGTCAGTCACCGATAGGATTAATGGCACTCCATGTTAGAGAATCTTTAATTTTTGCTTAGAAATCGTCACCAACATTTTTCCTCGAATATTCGGCTTATTGTTGCGTTAAATGTCGTGACAAGAGTTGTCAACCAAAATTAAATTAGCTTGAAGTCTTAAATTTAGCCCAAAAAATCTCGAAAAACTTGAGCAATAGTCAAAATAAATATTTTAGAACCTCGTATAATAATTTTATTTTTGATGTACGTTTAACAGTTTTTATTTTTAACACATTAACAAAATAAAAATATTCATTATTGAAAACAATATAATCTTAGCAAAATTAATCAGAATTAATATCACTTTATGTTAATGATAACGACACATTTACTAATTTAACGACTCAACAGTGGTACTTAATGGAGCAGTGTGTAAAACTATTGAAACCATTTGAGGAAATAACAAAAATTACTAGCTCAGGCCGTTCCTGCATATCCGAGGTAATACCGTATGTAACAAGTAAAAATGCTAGAATTGGTCTAAGAGTAATTCTTATGATACCGTGAATCAGTATTTTCCAAACTCTAGAGATCTGTGTATCCCTTCTATAATTTTAGTAGCACTGAGTACCTCTCGTAAAAAAAATAAATACATTACAAAAGCACTTGGACAAGGATGAGACTATCCAAAGGACTAACCTTCTTAAAAGCTGAATTGGAAAGGGGCTTCAACTCCTTAGGATAAATCCAAATTACCTTATTGCAACATTCCTAGACCCAAGATTCAAGACAAACTATTTGGGAGCACTTGAAACTGAAAGAGTCCGACAAAAGATTTTATTAGAGTACCTATATAGAAAACAGTTTTGTGCCGAGTCCTCTAGCAGTGTCAGTTCGTCGCTATCTCCACCTTCAATTCAACGCCTGCTAAAAAAAAGACAAAGTAGAGGAAACTGAATCAAATGTCACACGCGAAGCTCATGAGACCTTTTGGGATTGTTTCAATGAAGTTGCAAGTGAAAATAATAGTCAGTGTCACGGTCAAGAGAAAAATGCTATTGCAAGTCAGATTGCCTATTACTTGAAGACAGTTTGAATCGATCGCAGTTGGTGGTCAACTTATTCGAAACTGTTTGCCAAAGTGTGTCATTCAGGTCCTTGCAGCAGCGTCTGAAGGCTCAGCCTTATTTATGAAAATAAGGGAAAACGCTACTGTCGTATTATTTGACCTTACGAATATGTATGTATTGCAGTTTATTTTATGAATTGTCATAGTTTTTTTTTTTACCTAAATAAATTAGTCCGAATAGGCCGGATACGGGATAGTTACCGGATATCTTTCATCTTTAATTTATAGTGTACCCATCCATTCAGTTACATACCTGTATTCTCATCATATTACTCCATCCATCAGATATTCAGTCCATAAATATATCCTTGCACCTAAAATTATGAGGTTGTGACAGACCTCAACTTCGAAAATATAACGTTTACCTTTGTTTTACTGTATTTAGTTGGTTAAGCAGACATAACTGCAAATTGGCAGGCAGACCAGCCATCGCTGGTTATCAAAGTCTTCGATCAATTTGTGAAAATTCGTCACATTTGAAACCGCATTTTGAGAACAGTTCATAATACACTACATGACCCCGTTAGGTTATAGTCTCTAGAAAGGTATCGATTTTGCATTACGTTATAATAGAAAAAGCATACCCACACGCCACTTTTTCTTACAAAAAAATTGCCGCGAAATCAAAAAATTGGTGTTCCGGGTCCGAATTTTCATTTTGACAAATTTATAAAAAATAGATGAATTTAATTTTCTAAGCAGACGTCACTGCAATAAGTTCATAACTAAGTTTCCTTAACTTTTAAAAGAGAGTCAAATATTCATATATTGTTAAATTAAAGTGTTATGGCAGAAAATGTTGAAACAGTTTTCCTGAAAGTCCAAAACAGGCAAAAAATAACTACTTTCGATTAGAACGACCTCTAAATATTAATGAATTTTGCTGAAATTTTGCATAAGAGTTTGGCTAACAAATTTTGAATTTAGACTTTTTAACCCTTACGTTTTTTGGGCCACTCTAATCTACATAGCAGGGCATTCGATAATTTTATGTAATAAAAATCGGGTAGATTATTATTATCTTTCATTACGGTGGAGGGTGGAGGAGGGGGAGGAGGGGTACGTACCAAGCTAACAATAGATGTACTTGCAGAAATCAAAATTTCATTAATACCGATCAGAAAAAATAAGCTAATGTTGCACATTGAGTAATATCGAAGTTTGTACCTACGTAGGTATAGATGTGGAGAAAGATAGAAAGTCAATCTGGGTGCATGCGAACGATTTCTGTCATAATACCCATATTTTCACTAGTATCGTGCGGACAACATCGGTAGTGAAATTGTAAATCTTGCTTCCGTGACATCTGTACCTGGTATTAAAAGACGTAGCAATTAGTGGTGCATGTAAGTTTAAGGGGGGAAATAGGGGTAGACGTTTTAAAAAATTCAATTTTTTTTCATAAACCACTTGCAAAACTATTTTTAATTAACTCCTCAAATTTCAAATCAAAATTCCAATGCTTTCAAAACTTATAAGCGATTAAGTGAGCGTCCCTTGTTCAAGTGTTGGACCGCGTGGCATGTAAGACCTTTTCTGCCATTATTTTTCAAACGCGTAACAAACGTATTTTATGTTCACGCCCCTCTAAAAAATACTAGTTTTCAGTTTTATTGCTGAAAATGAGGTTCACATAGAAGAGACACATATAAAAAAGTAAATTCTTTGTGCAGTTCATTTCAGATAAAAATTTGCATCCTCCAAGATGTACGCAAACTGCTAAGAGGGATGAGGACCTTCAATGCGCGGCAGCTGGTATCTCCGTTACTTCTCGAGAAATTTTATTGAAAATTTCAGAAGTTATTCTGCAATATGAACGTGTAAAATAACCTCACGATATCAATAAATAATACAAACTCTTTATCTGTTAAAAATAATTCATGAAAATCGCTGTAAAAACGCCATCCTATACCTATTTCCCCCTTAATGTAGCAGGCCTTCTAGGAAAAAACATTGGAAAACTAAACTCAAACTAACTAAACAAAGAGAAATATCGTGTAAAATAGACTGCCGGTGTGAGCTAACCTTGGTTTTTGTTCGAAGGGGTGGAAAGGCAAGAAGAATTTAACTTAGTTTAACATGCTAATATCAATTCGTGCTTTTGTCGGGTTTTGTATTTTGTGTTTTCTTGGTTATCTCTGATCGCCCACCACAGAAGTTTGATGATAGAGGTCTAATAAAGACGAAAAATTTCCAGCTTAATTAAAATAGCCCTCACTTTTGGCGTCAACATTGATCCCATCTGTTAGCTCTATTCTGAGGATAATGCTATACTGTTTTATATATGTCTCTTGTGATTGCCTGCCTGTACTTAGAACGGTAAACCTTGGTAAACTTCGGCCGGACACTGGTGCGTCGTTGGATTGAAAATCCAGCTTCGTGACCATCTAAACCTGTTCAGGCAGACAAGATCGCTTTAATAAAAATGGAGGATTATCACAGTAGACCTTTGGTGACATATCAATTTGGAGTGGATGTTGCCATACCAATGTAGTGGGAAAAGAGTCCTCAATTAGTATGTCTTCGAAATGTATGCAAACCGGTCCGGTATAGATATTCGATATGATATAGGTTGGATATTGCTAGGAGTTTTGGCACGAGTCCGTTTCTGTCTGTCAAGGATGAATTGTTTCTTCTTGTTAAATATAGTATGCTGGCCAACGTCAAGATTAAGGCCGGGTTGTTGTGTCTGAAACAGTAATTGCCCAAAGGTGATGCAGTGAAATTACCACAAGCCGATTTCGTGGGAAGCGGTTGACTTGTGGTGGATCGACCTAAAATAAAGCCCAGTAACCAGATTAAAACTGGTACCAAGAAGCTATATAATTGGGGATTAAACTTATACAGATTGATGTACTGTACAGATGGTTTGCAGGTCTTGTAAAAATTGTAATGAAGGTGTGTTCGTCTTTACGTGCTTGGTAGTTCGCTGGACGTGGTATCGTAAAGTCGTGACCTTAAACGACTTCTACGTAATACGGTTATTATCTTTATGAGCTTGTTCGTTCGTTAGCAAGCAGGTGCAGAGCTGTTCCAATTAACGGAGGCCAGAGAGTCAAGTCGACTCTATGTCGCCTTGATTATTCTGAGATTCCGGCTACCGATCAATCGTATAAGGGCAGCTATAATTTTGATATTGTTACAAAACAGCGCAGATGTGGGCTCAAGTTGACCCTACGTCAACTTGGGTACCATCGTAATGACAGTAAAGTATCGACCTGTAGATTAACCTAGACGGAGAGAATCTCTGTAAATAAAAATTTATCTTAACATGCAATACATATCATTTATCTTATTGTCTCCAGGGTTATTTCATAGCAAATCGACCAAAAATCACCAAAAGTGTGACTTGACCATCACAATTTTTTTTTTTTTTAATTTTACATACTTGGAGCTTTTGGGCTTCTTAAATCCCATATGAAATATTGGTGTTGATGACGTGTTTTTCGATAAATATAGTAGTTAAAAAAACCGAGTTAAAAATCCAAAATTTTAAATTTGTTGAAATATAACTTCAAAACGGAGAAGAGGAGGGGTAAAATTTGTACCCATCGGAGAGGCCCAACCATTATTAATCTACAAAATTTTAAATCATCATCATAGGATGCAACGTTAAGAAGTTACAGGGTGATATATAAAAACATACCCAAATATTTTTAAGTCCCTTTATAATCTCGAGTCTCGACAACCGTAAGGATTTTCCCCACCTCCCATACAATTTTTTACTTATCTAAGCATAGCCTTCAGATGCAAGACCACATACGGCACACCCTGTATAGAAACAATATTTTTTATTTGTATGTAGTTATAAATGTATTTTTGTGACATTTTCTTGATTTTGCACTCCTTTATCCCGTTGAGATCCCAAGTTGAAATTTAATATGTTTTAGGGGATAGTATAAGGTATAAAATATAAGAAAATAAACGAAGATGGATGCTTATTAACTAGACTTGACAAGACCAAAGATTTAGGTGTCTTCCTTAATAATCGTCTTTCCTTCGAGGATCATATTAATACAATCGTTGCCAGGGCTAATGCTACTCTGGGGTTTGTAAAGAGGTGGTCAGAGTAGTTTAATGCTCATTCGTTAGACCTATTTTGGAGTATGCCAGTTCGGTCTGGTCTCCCTTTTATGCTGTATTCATAAATCGTATTGAGGCTGTGCAGCGGAGATTCGTTCGTTTTGCCCTGCGTGGATTTTATTGGGATAACCCTATTATTCTACCTCCATATGTTGGTAGGTTGAAACTCTTTCCATTGGATTCTTTTGAAAATAGGTGAAAAGCTACCAGAGTTGTTTTTGTGTTTCAGTGTATACAAGGAGCGATAAATTCCCCTGAGCTCTTAAATGCTTTCAATATATCTATTCCTGTGCGTTCCATGAAGAACCACGACTTCTTCGTCGTTCTTCAGCATAGTACGAACTATGGTTTGCACCGAGCCGATTTCATCAATGTCTCGTCTCGTCTCTTTAACAACCAGTTTGATTGCACTGACTTTCATCTATCAAAAAGTCAAATAATAGATCAGCTTAGTTAAAGTTACTTTTCTTTTTATTACTATAGTTATGTATACTTTTTGTTCTTTTGTTTTGTAAACTTAGTAATCAGATCTTTGATGAAGCTCTAAATAAGTAAATAAAAAATAAATAAAAAATAAAAAGAACGTCTTTCAGGATATTCAAGGATAAAGGATAAAATCCTTATCCTTGATGTCCTTTTTCGCGTATATTTTAAAGATTCTATTTTTCTTAGGTAGCTTGAAATACTATCTTACAAATGAGCCATATCTCACTGTCCTAGCATAAATAAAAAAATATATATGAATTTTTAAAGAAAACCCAGGACAGCATTTTTGTGAAATTTAAAAAATGCCATAAGTCGCGAAATACGCACTGTAGAAGGAAAATTTTTAATTGTATTTTTGTTTTCACAAACCCTCCAAGTATGTAAAATTAAAAAAAAAATGGTGATGGTCATGTCACACCTGTTGCCTATTTGACATGGAATGACCCTCCAGTGAAATTCCTTTTACTGAATAAGATTATTTTTTAGCGCTGTTGTATTGGTTTCTGGACTTTATAATTCTTTTTTCAAACATTTCTCTTACAAGTCTGTAATATACAATAATTGTTGATATAAGACTAATCACATTCTTTTTTGTTTTATTATTTTCATACAATTTCAGAGCCTGCCTAAGTAGTCTATTTTGTTGTCAGCAAAATATTACAAAGTACTTTTACTAGAACTTACATATTTGCAGTGATTACAGCAGTTTTGTTTTCTAAATCTTCCGAATGTACAGTCTGGAAGGAAAGTGTCGCCACAGACCCACTTAGGGGAAGCAGGGTTTGATTACCTTTTGTTCCTATTTAACAAACCAATTAATTCATTGGTGTTAAATTTAAAGAAATACGACTGTAATAAAAATTACTCTGATTTAAATGCACAAACTAGGTAAGAATAAATTATGTAGACCATCTAGCGTACTTAAGCCAGCTAAAATGCAGGTCGGTATTCAACTGAATTTTATAAGAATGGTCTTGAAGGCCTTAAGTTTCAATGCGGTTATCTTAAGAGTCCAAAACTATAGAGAAAAATAGTCATATCAGATGTAGTGCTTATGAATTTAACCTGTGCTTCGCAAAAGGTAATCAATTTCATTTCATTTTAAGGAAAAATATCAAACTTTTTCTTAGCAATAACTTATACCGTCACGACCTTTTTAGTGCTTTTTGGTCTTCTGAAAGGTGTTAAAATAAATGTTCATAAAACTCTAGACTAGACTGTATTAACACAAAGATTTATAGCCTTGGAGACCACAAAAACCTGGCGACGAACTTCTCTTTTCTTTTCTTTTTTTTTGTCAGTATAAACCACATTATAACGTAAGCATTTCATACCAAGTTGGGTCGGTCGTATAAACGACGACTAAATCAAAACTATTTTTAGTTCTTCGGCACACAAAATACTTTTCTTAAAGACAACCGCCCGCCCTACCGCCCGTTTGATTACCCACAATTTCCGTGGCTCATTCAAAAGTGTCAATGTTACTTTCAGAAATCATTAAGTCAATAAATCCACACAACAATAAAGAGTCAAACGGGTGCGGTCTTTCAACTCGTCGCGGCGTCGTCGGTATCATCGAACGAACGTTGCAGCAGCGTGCAACATGTGTGACTTAAATGTGTGCGTCCGTTCGTTCGAAGAGAGTTAGGTACAACAAGAAAAGAAAAACAAAAAAAGTCAACACAAACGTGATATTTTTCGTCTTATTTGAAACATTTATAAAGTGTCGCCCCATATCAGTCAAAAGTGCGATATCAGCACATTCATAAAGCTGCCACGCCACGCTATCGCCCCATGGCAATAAATTGAATAAATTACGGGAATAGGGGTCGATTGAGACTTGAATTTCTTTCATCACAAACCGCAATCAAACAATGCCCGCGCTTGGTCACCTTAAGAAATCGATTATAACGCGCCCTCCGGAGACGGAAGGGAAAACTACTCTTTTTCTGCATATACCTATATATATTTTTTTTTTGCAGAAAATTTCATTCTTTGCCCTCTTGGTCACGTGTAGAGAAGTATAGTGTAGGCCCAGTTGTTGTGTGCATAATAACAGCCGTCCTGCGGATAAAACCCGGGCACATATTGGGAGTTTTCTTGAGCTTGCAAAAAACGCGTCGCTTAAAGTTTTTTTTTTTTTTTTACTATCTAGTCATTCCTGCTTTCTATACCTGCACTTACCTATAGGGACTACATGGGTAGTAAATGGTACTACGGTAAGTTAAACTTTTTACACTTATGGCAAAGGAAAGATAATATTAGTCCTACGAGCTCAGGGGCCTTACGATATAGTTAACGACGCTGCTCGCTATGTGTATCCGTAGAAGTACTTGGATGCTTCCCCACAGGCCATTTTGCTAAGAGGCAACCACTTCACCTGGATTATTTCAGCCGTTGCCTTGTGTGCTTACTAAATTGCTGCCATACTATATACAACTACATATGTAGGTATGTAATATTGTGCCAGGTTGTATTATACTATGTATGTACGTACGTAGGTACGTAAAGTTCTCGTTTTTTTATTTTTTTTCTATGTCAAAACGATGAAACTTCGCGCAATGCAACAATTGGCGCTTGTAATACCCAACGTGAACGAGTTTTTGCCCTCTTCAAGTATTTTCTGTGAGGCTTAACTAGAAGTGGTTTGAGCTGTTGAATGGACTTAAAAGAGTTCCCTCATTGTTTGGTTGCTCGTTTTTTTTTCTACATCTTTCTATATATATTCTATGTAGCTCTAAATAGAGAGGGGATTTTAATGCGAGTAGTAGGTACATTGCATTTCATGCTACACCATTAAAGAGATCTGTTCAGAGGGCTCATGCAGAATTGGTCACGACTTTCATTAATCGCATGCTCGACTGAACCTTTTTTCTTCACTTCTTTTTCACATCTGCGGCTTTGATGTCAAGAACTAGTTAAGCTAGAAAAAGAAGGAACTTACTACATACCTACATAGTATATATATAACTACTGAAAACATAATTCATTAAACCGGAACTCAAATGCAATAAGAAAAAAAGAAGAAAAACAAGAGAAATAAGAATTCAGGAATCTGGCTTCCACCCATTTAATAGTATAATCTGATGAGCAATGACATCTTTGGTATTATTTTTCACTATCTTAAAGCAAGCCCAGCTCCCAAGCCCACTTCTTAATCTGTTGTAATCTTTTCCATGTTATAATAACGGATCATATCATACTGGTAAAAAGCTAGCTTTATAAAGATATACTCCTACCGTAATGACATGCAAAGAAGCCCACCATAAATGTCTATCTACAAAAAGATTTGAGAAAGTATCTTAAGCTAGGAGGAAATGGTGCCTCTTATGACATCTAATCTAACTCAAGAGCCGTTTTGTCAAGTTCATCGTAACTAGTTCTGTTGGTCGCTCGACAAAACAAAACGAAAATTCTTATTCCGAAATGCCATTCAAGTTCAGATGGAGCTGGGCTAGTAAGGAAACTACCTTTCATATGTATAAGAAATGACGACAAGACAATAGCGGGTTGTAAAAACTTGTTTTGTGTTATTCTTCCCGAACTGCCTGCGATAGAGATAGTCTTTCGGAATTCTCTCTAGCTGCCGCATTGTTGTGTTACATATTATTAGAGAAATCCCACATGGGAATCGCTGTTGCCGCAAATCGCTTATAGAGGAGAAAAAAAAAAGTGAAACTGACTTATATAACCTGCAAGCATGCATGCCATATGCAAGGTGTGTCTCTAAGAATTTATGTCTACTTACATATGGCTGTGCTCTGGTAGTATTTTTCTCTACTATGCCTCTGTGGTTTTTTGTTTTTATATCTACTATCTATGTACATACCTACTAGCGCTTCTAGATGTATTCGAACTTTGAAAAATATTCCAAGCGCGCAAAAGAATATGAAAGAAAAAAATAAATCTCGTTTGGTTCTGAGAATAGCCGCATTGCGTTTTTGTGACCACTTCTGACTTAATGTTACATGACAAGACAAGTAGCCCGTAAAGTATTCCATGAAAAGAACTGAATAACTTGCAGTAAGTAAGTATGTAGTACCTACATACGTCTCTAGTTCTGTGTTGCAGCTTTAATATCGTTTCAAGACGATAAGAATTTTTAATTTTAATGAAACGAAGGGCAAAAAGAAAAACTAATTAGGAGAGGAAAATTTATTATAGCTATGAGAAATTCTTTGTAGGCCTGGTTTCTTCGAATGAATTTTAACCAAACTTCAAGTCTAAACTCAACCTAAACCGGATTTTACAGTCCAATTATAATATTTATGCTTTATTATGGTACGTAAAATGTTTTCTATATACCTACTATACGAGGGGTGGTCGAGTAGTTTTCGGAATGAAGAGGAAGGAAATAAAAAAAAACACATGGAAGGTATTATTTTTACTTTTCAAATGTATTCACCCTTAACTTTAATAAAATTCTGAAACATACCCTCAAAATAGTTCAAGATCTGAAATCGCGAATTACATTCGGCAGGGTTATTAAAATACAGGTCAGATTTATTATGTCCCCTGCAGGGAGGATGTTTTTGAACATTTGGAAGACACATACTTGTTAATGGTAGCATCAACTTTGCTTGTATACTCGCTTGCACAAATTCATTGTTGTGTGAAAGCAACACGCCTTTTCTTTCCTATTGGGACGAACAACCAGCACTTCTTGTAAGAAGTACAATTAAGCGCTTCTCTAACCATTATTTGGCAAGTCTTTAGAAACATATTCACTGATCTATCCAGAAAAATAAGCAAAGGCCCAAAACTTACTAACAGAATTGATTCTAGAACTATCGCTTGGAAGCCCTATAGAAGATTATTTGATTAGCTCTAGCAGAACTGCAACAAAGGGTGATTTCATCTAATTTTCCACGAATTTAAACTGTGGATTTTTTCACTATTGTGTGAACTTTAGTGTGGAGTTAAGTTTTTGTTTTTGTTAGATATTAGTTTTGTTAGTTATTATTAAAATGGAGAGCTGGAAGCTATATAAATTAAGAAAGAAGCACAGCGATGATTATCCAAAAAGCTCATTAAAGCTTTCGATAACACATTCAAAAAACCTCTTCGGCCATCATTTAGAGCGCTTCCAAGTGCTGCATGCTTGCCTCTCCGGAAATGCCTATGTTAAAAAGCAATGAACTGGAATAGGGAAAAGAGGCGTTACGTGACGAGCTTCCAGGGAAGCTCTTCAAGAGGGCTCGTAGAGCCCTCTTTTTTCCAGTGGGTTATTTCACTTTGACAGCCTCTTTCAATTGTTTCTTTTATAATTTTACTTGGCGTTTACAAAGACATGATTAACCGTTAAATACTTTATTATTTTATTATTCCTTTTCTCGGGTCACTACAATCTTTTGTTCAAACACTTTTCTTTATTTTATTAGTATTACTTAACAATTTTTTCCATTCTAGTCGTATCACTAACAACTTTTCCTTTCCTAGTCGTAACAGAAACAAATTTTTACTAGTAATATTTTTTCCCGAAATATTTTTTTTTGAGCCCGTATACCAACATCCACGAAATTCTAAAACCAACTTCCAGAGCTATTTGTTTTTGAGGTACTGTTTAATTTGCATATTCAACCCTGAGAAAATTTTGATGTGTTTAAACATATTCAAAATTATCGCGACGGATGATGGTTTGATGATCGGTTGATAGTGCTCGCCTTTCGGTACGTTATCACATTATATTTACATGTTTATTGAGCTTATTTCTTACGACAAATCTTATTTAAGCAAAGATTTGTTTGTTGAGTTAATTCCCTTTTCTATTTTTTATTTTTTGTGCAATTGGTTTTACTGAAAAAGACAAAATTTGCCGTGGGAGTTTCTCTATAAAAACGACTTCTATTAAAAACCGGAAACTATTGAATTTAACAAGTCGTTTTGTGAGAATAATTTTATTATTATTTTTTTTAATGTAAAGAATTTGAAGAAATTGCTGATGAATTTTTTTTCATTTGCTTGAAAGGTAAGCTAATCATGTTTTAAGCATGCTTGGATCATGATTAGCTTATTTGAAAATTTATTGATTATATATTTATTTTAAATTACCCCTTTTCCTTACAAAAATTAAGTTTTTTACTATATATGTATTTGGACACTGTCATAGACCGCGTCCACGTAGCGAGTGGAAATTTTTTACATGGCGTTTTGATAAAAATTGTAAATATAAATTCATAAAGGGACTAAATCGCGTAACTCTTTCTTGGTGCTGCCATACGAAAATGTAGCTTTTTTACCTGTAAAAAGAGTCAGTCCTATTTTGCTGAAAAGTCCTTCAGAATATAAAATACTGTGAAATTGGTTTAAATCATTTTTACTGTCCGACGAACTGTTTTAGAGATAGACCACTTTAACAATCCCCTCTCAGACAGGTGACCATAAGAAATTACATACGTGCATTTCTAGGGTATCATAAGAATGGGTCTTAGACTAATTTTAGGTCGTTTCTTTGTTAAAGCTACAGTATAGCTGAGGGGTGGCCAAACTTTCGAGGTACGGGGTCTACATTACAATTCAGAATATCGTAGCGGTCTACCGTCAGCAACGGATTTAAATAAAACGCAAAATCTTCTTCAAAAAATCTGTAGGTACTTTCGAATGCACCGGATTTGAAAAATACTTATGTCGCACCAATCCATTAATTGACCGATGTTAGTAGATACTCTGTAAATGTTAATGCCTTCGTTAAAAGTGAACACCATGAAACTGAGGACTTCTTCCCGAGTTCCAAGTACTTCGAACTCCTCGTGTAAATTCTTCAACTGTTTGGCGAAACTTTGGAGTCCCCGATTTAAATTATGTGACCTCTCGCTCCAAATTTTTGGTAATTCTTCAATCCGCCTTATCTTAGTTGGGATGCATGCACCAGAATCTTTTCTTTGAATGTTTTAACTAAGCTTTTCATATCAATCAAAGTTGTCTTTCCTTGCAGACATAGCTGGCGCATGACATGGTTACATGGCAATGAAATGCCGTTGATTTACAAAAGAATTTCCTCTTTATTTTTGCCATACCAATGTCGCTGCTTGTGATTTTGTGCCTGGTGCACATAATCCAGTTTTTAACTCACGGACCCTACTTCTATTTTTTAATGCTTTCCGACATTTGTTTTTTTTAATGCTACTCCTGAGTTACAAATCAGACAAACACATTTATCCTTGAACATACCGGTAAAGAGCACTCTGATAATGATAACCTTTTTCCGCACTCGACAACCTTGCCCGCTCATTTGAGCGGACTATACTGACTGTGAACACAAAGGCACGTTTTTTTATTAATAGTACGGGAGATAAAGAGAGAGAGAGAGAGAGAGAGCTATCCGTTACTCACCCCACGTGAGGCGGCGCAATTATCTAAAAATGGCAATTTATTGTAATTTTTGTGCAATTGATTTTACTCTCGCGGGCTACCAAAAACGTCTACGCGGTCGACGTCTTGGCCGCACTAGCAGCATATCAAGCAAATATATAGGATTATAATCTCCGCCATTTTTCGCTCCCTATATTACCCACAAATGTACCATATTCTTGCACAGGTCTAAAATGTTCTTATAATTATGATTGATTCGTTTAGTTTAGTTTCCATTTAGGTTGCTCAATTTAAGACAGTTCAAATATGATATCTAATTTGGCACACAATACAACATTGTATGTACTTTGATATTCTAAAAGGGACACAGGGACGCCTCTTTAAATTTGGGCACCTTGTGCTTACAATTAACAATTCTAATAAAACTATGCTAGAGTTCTTACTACATACGTAAATTGGTAGACATTTCTATTTGCGTGAAGTTAGGGTAATATATAAAGCCGTCCCATTTAGAAAAACAACATAGAAGAAGATTTAAAGATGTTATAAATTATTAATTTAAGCCAAAAAGGTAATTGTTGCTGACATTAATATCAAAAGAATGAATGGGATCTGAATTAACTTTTATTAAGATATGGGCAGTAATCGCCAAGTTGTAAATTTATCTATTACTATTATTATAAGTGTAAATTATATTAATTTACTGCGGGAAAGAGGGTTTAACTAAGAAAATACTATTATGTCCGACATATAGTGTAAATGAAATTTTGTATTAATTTCAATATCATATCAAGCGTTTCGCAGTTACATGGTGATAAAGGAAAAAAGTTAGTTTTTCACAAATCTTAAAAGTACAGGGACTACGATCACAGTTAAGAGCTCACTATATGCAGAGCTTGAAAGTCTTTCCAAAGACTGCTAAACCAGCCCCATATCGTTCTCCTTTCGCGAGTTTTGAGACTCTAAACTAAGAATTTTGGATTTTCTCACCTTTTTTTACTTTGACCTTTATTTTTTTTGCAAAAAGGTCGTTAACATAATTTTTTTTGTAAATTGTAAACTGTACACTCTCTGCTTTAATTTGACCTATTACACCCTATGTGCTATCTGCAGTCGTTAAGGAGTTATGAGCTCACAACCTATTCACGTCATACCGAAAATATCTGATATTTGTTTTAAATGACGTGTTTTCAGTCACTAAGGGAACAAATTATCTTTGAGAATAGGTTTGAGAATAGCTTTGAGGATAGGTCAAGAGCTATTAACTCTTTAACGGCTACAGATAGCACATATGGTGTAATAGGTGAAATGAAATAGGAGACTACAGTTTAGAGCAGTTTTTATAAAAAAAGGTTATGTTAACGAACTTTTTGCAAAAAAAAAACAAAAAATAGACGTCAAAGTAAAAAAAAGGTAAGAAGTTTTCAGTTTAGACTCCCATGACTCCTGAGAAGGAAGATATGGGACCACTTGAGCAATTGTTGGAAAGGCCATGAAAATGAGCTCTTAACTGTGACCTACACTCACCGTACTTTTTAAGATACAGGGTGTTTTATTGAAAACTATCTTTTTTTATCGTGCTGTACCCCCCCCCCCCCCCCCCCGCCCTGCTCCCATGGTGGAAACACCCTCTATATAAAGAATATATATAAAGGATGCATTTACTGTGCCTGAATATTAATATTTTATATTTTACGGACCTTTTGGAAAGCAAAAACCGTTATTTAGAATAGTTTATTGTAGCTTAGACGCCTCAGGATATTTTAATAGAACGGCTTACAAGTAAATTTATTCGCTATTAACCAGTAATAAACTCTCTTAAAATCTTTATTTACAACAGCCACAAAATTAATGTACAGAGTTGAATAATATAGGACCGAGGATTGCGCCTTGCGGTATACCACCGGTTTAATTCAAAAAGTCTAATTACAAAGTTAAAATTATAGTACCTAGTTCAAAAGTTTAAAAGTTTATATACATATGATACGTTAATGATAATACGGAGTTAAAAGTCTTACTGAAATCCATTAAATCTAAAAAAATTGGTAATATCTTTACAATGGCAATTTCACAACTGTGTCCACCTCCAAAACCCTGATAGGTATGGTAATAAAAGCTGATTTTGATCAAGATGGAATTGAATACCGTGATTGTAAATGATCCTTAAGAAGATTTGCCTAAAGTAGCCTGTAATCATTGATTCCGATAGGACAAAACCAAATGAAATTTTAGGAATAAAAATTACATTAGAAAATAGCTATCTTCCCTTTTATAAGAAAATAAGAAAATATCAAATTTTCCCGTAGCGGGTCGCATCGTCTTACTGACATTTATCACTACTCTGAGTTCTGACTCAAACGAAGACAGAGAATCTTCTGAAATCCTGTTTTTCAATTGAAATATTCAAGAATACTATGGATTGGACAATCTTCCAGTCTGAAAATCCCAATATCGTTTATTCAAATATTCCCAAAAAAATGGAATGCATCAGACAACAACATAAATTTACTCTGAACTTACGAAAGACTATTAGCCAACAAAGCTTTTACCCATTCCCAAATAGTTTTAAAATCGAAATATAGTAGGGTGGAGGAGGGGGGGGGGGAGGGTGCGGCAGACCATCAGTCGCGCATAACATACATCACCACTTCAATGTGTATAAATTATGTACACAAATTGAATTATTTCCTCCATCATTATTTTCTCGATTAAATATCTATCGAATAATAATTTCTAAATTGATGAATCTTTTGCTACAAAGCGAATGGCTAGCAGGTCGGGTAGGCAATGCAAACATATACATCAGGGCATTATCAGATCATAAACTCCCTCGGTAATTTGGGTCTAAAAAATCCCCTAATGGAACTGTAACCCTTTTATTAAAAACACATTAATCGTTCATCCGAGGACGAATTATATGCCTGGAGGACTGCATTTATATCCATACATACATATGTATATTTATGCTCAAATGAAAGTTGATAGTCGGCTGGCGCCATATGTTAGCATTTTTTTTTTATTATTATTATTGAAACAGTCTTTCGTCTCAGGCGGCACTTGACATGGTCTAATTGTTGAAAGGTTGCTATTAAAGTAGATACGGGTGTTTGTCTAAAGTGTCAGCTTCTTGATTATATGGACAAATAGCGAGATATATATATATGCCATTGAATGATGAGTAAATTATAGCGTGGGCTTATCAATTGATCTGTTCATCACTGCTAGTATCATGATTTCAGTCATTACGAGGAGTACTAAAAGATGAAAAGAAAAAAAAGTAAATCTTGCTGTCAGCCAGCTCTGTCAATTCAACTTCAGTTAGGAGAAGTTCATCTGAACTTGAACTTTGTATACTGCAGATAAGACTTTGCTCGTTTGCAGTAATTTTCAGTTTGCTCTGTGTACGTCCGTCAATTTATGTGTGTGATTTATTATCTCTCGTTAAAATTTTTCGAGTTGTTTTTCTTTCACATTTTTTAACTCAACTTTATGTAACCATTTTTTTTCATTCATAATCGTTTTTCTTTTCAGACTCCATATGAACATCACAGAGCACCATCCATTTGGGATCGGTTGCCTTATTACAACATGGAGTTGGATTATCAATACCAGCAGTCTTCACCGGAGTCAAAACGGCCTCCAACCGATAGCATCCACAAGTACTGCAAATGTGATACGACAACGGAAGATTCGAATGGAACAACAAAAACAGCAACAACAACATCAACAACAACAACAACAACAACAACAACAACAAAATCATCATCATCATCATCATCATTACCCTCTGAATTGTTGACTTGTTCGTCGTTACGATGCTCTACAAGACATGTGACGTCACAAAAATGTGTTATTCATCCTGTAGATTGTAGATTACCTCTAGTTATTAATAATAATGGGTCAACAACGACTCTGCAGCTTATACTGCCACGGAGGAATCCCTGGCAAATGCTCGTAGCAATATTTTACTTTATATTGTACATAACCTCATCAACATGTTTGGCAGCTAGACAAGAAGGTAAGTAATTGCTCTTTCACCAATTTGTTTTTGTTTTTCCTTTCCACTTATATATATGTATATAATTTTTTTTTTATGTGCATTTAAAGAATTTAAATTGTGACCGAAAACACCTGTTTTGATTTTTTCTTTCTTTCTACCTCAGTGAAACTAATGACATCTTGTCACCAATCACGAATGTTAATTTAAATCGCATATGTCATACCCAGAAAAAAACAACTTTACAGTTTAGCTTTAGAGGTGAAATAAAAGTGAATTAGCGGATGAGTAATTTTATTTCTAATACAATTCTTTCATGTTAATTTTTTTTTATTTTTTATTCAAATCAATTTTAAACTCTTTGGAAAAGAATAAATAAAATTAGGTTTCGGGTAGAAAATTAAAGAGAACGCAATGAAATGCCGACCTTTAAAAACTCAAACTTCTTCAAATTTAATACAATTTCTAAATCTTGAAAAAAAAATCCTAATTATAAATGATCTCAACTGTAGTAATATAAAAAAATACGACTAAAAAAAAAATCTGAAATTTTGTATTAATTACTATTGAGGATTTTTTTTCTATTTTTGAGGCCAGCCCCAGTCCCTTTAACTCGTACACGAATTTGTCTGTCTGTATATTTATTTATATATTTTATTTACTATTTTCGACACTCTCGTAGACCCACTTTTCGTCATAACAGCGAGCTGAAATTTGGCACACAGGTTCATGTCGCGTGACAATTGAATCTATCTAAATTTGAACCGAAAATTTCCATGGAAAACCCGGAAAATCGGGAAAAATCATTTGAAAATTTGGTACAAATTTGATTAGTAATGAATCCGTTTCAGGAAAAATGCAGATTTTTCCGAAAAAATTGTCCGGAATTTTCCGACTTTTCCGGAACATTTTCCGGTAAAAAAGTTTTCTAAATTATGTAGGATCAACTGGCATCATTACTTTCTCTCCGACAATGGTGAAAACTTGCAGAAAAAATCGAGGAAAATTCATGTAAAATGCTTTTCCGGAGTTTTTCCTACCAAGGGAGCGTTTGAGCGTTTTGCAACCTAAGACAAAGTTGTAGAGCGAAATGAGTTGCATAAAGTTGCTTTTGTGGAAAACTCCATGGAAAAGCGGGAAAATCATGGGAAATTTTTTTTATCGATATGATTAGTGATAAATTTGTTTCAGGAAAAATGCAGAATTTTCCAATTTTTCTGGAAAATTTTCCGAATGTTACGGAAAATTTTCCGACAAAAAATTTTTATAAGCTATGCGGAATCATTTTTTTCCGTCCTACTGGCATCAATACTTTCTCTTCAACAATCATGAAAACTTGCATGAAAAATCGAGGAAAATTCTTGTAAATTTTACAAAAAAAATTTCATAGTAATAGGAAAAGTCTGTGGAAAACATGGAAAATCGGGAAAATTCATGTTGTATGGGATCAAGTTGGAATACAGCTAAAAACCGCTGCGCTGTTTAAAACTTAATTTGAACTTCAGAAAACCGTTGCAGTACTTCAATAATTTGATACTCGAATAAAACTGGTAAATCAGTGTCTTTTCAGCCGTCATAAAATTGTTTTAAAATATCTCCATGCAGCACTTAATAACAATTTAGTTAACGTGAAAAAAAAAGTTCTAGAAGTCCTCAATAGTAAATAATATTATTTAAAAAAAAAACAAAAAAAAGTTTTATTCGGTGCTGCTATATATTTTTTTTTTGTTATTATATAATACATGTATATATATAGGATAATAAATTTGAAAAATCGGTTGCTCTGTTTTCAAGATATGATTTTTTGAAAATGAGATTTCATCTTAAAATCACAAAATTTCTAAGCACCCTGGGAGGGGAGCGTGATAGAAGGAAACAAAAAAATATGGTTGAGATATATTGGTATTCCCTATAAAATTAAAGATCGGAGATGGTCATATCCAAAATAGCCCCTTTCTGATCGTTCTCGTGTGGAATGGCTGAATATAGGAATATGTGAGATGCCGGGGGAGCTCTATTGTCAAAAAGCTGCTTTGTCAAAATTGTTTTTGAATGCGTTAAAGGGGAAAAATAGTGACAGCATTCAAATATCTTTTCTGTTGGAGGGGAGATCTTACAATTCGTGAAAGTTACTCCAGATACTCGCGTCTATCCGGGATTGGATATCAAACATTTTTTTTAGTGAGAGCTGTTTTTGTTTTAGTGCACCAAATGGAATACTTTTTTTAATCGTTTAAAAATTACTTTTGCTCCTCTCCGGATTTATAATTTTTGTAAACCAATACTGATCTCTCAATCACAAAAACACGGGCCACCAACACAACATGAATTTATTACGCGAAATTTGGCTTTTTACTATTCTTGTTTGTTATATATATTTTAAGGTTATTCTTCTACTTGCGGTCCATAGCTCTGCTCTTTCTATTTCAAAGGCCACACTAAATTGTAATAGTGTAAAAGTTGCTTACTCAAGGAGTATAGTTACAAATACATAGGTATATCATTTCTTAAATTGAAAATGTTGGTATATCCGGCCGTCATTATTTGCACCGCTATCGGCCAAATAATGGAAATTTTTAATACAATTTACTTTTAAATAATGAAATAATAAATGAGTTTGTGTTTGCAGGTTTACAGGTGTACAAGTATGAAAGGGGAATTTTTTTTTCTAAAAAAAAACAAGTTAAATTCGGAAGAATGATAAAAAGTGCTTTACTCAAAGTATGCTCCATAGCTACTCATACATTTTCCCATATTTCGGGCAATTAGTGAATACCACGCCAGTAAAAATCTTCCGCTCTTGTTGTGGACTATTCATCGAGCCATTTTTTCACATCTTCGTTCGAACCAAAGCGCTGCTCAGCAAGTGCATGACCCATCGATGCAAACAAGTGGTAATCCCAGCTGAATGCTTCCAACATGTGGCGAACCGGGTTTGCCGTATGTGATGGAGCATTGTCATAAAGAAAAATGTCTTTGTGTTGCCTCGTTCGGTATTCTGGCTTTTTTCAAATAGCGAACGGTTCAAATCGGTGAATTATTATTGGTGACGTTTGGTATTAACCGTTTCCCTAGGTTTTAACAGCTCATAATAGACCACGCCCCTATAATCCCACCAAACACAGAACATCGTCTTTCTGCCAAAGCAATTCGATCTTGCGGTCGATGTAGATGGTGCGCCGGGTTCTACCCAGGATTTTTTGTGCTTGGGATTCAAAAAAAAAATTCATTTTTCATTCGTTGTAACTATACGATGCAAAAATGATTTCCTTTTGTACCGCCCGAGAAAAATTTCTCATTTGTTTTTGGGCTTCTCCATTTGCCTGTCGTTCAACTCATGTGGTACCCCATCTACCAGTCTTCTGAATCTTTCCCATCTCTCGTAGCAGATTTAAAATAGCTTGTTAACTAACGTCCAATTACTCGGCTAGTTGATTTTGTTGTTGCGAATCAACTGTGTCCAAAACTGCTTGCAATTCCATATTTTGTATTTTTTTGGCGGTTTTCCACATTTCATGTCTGTAACATCGAAGTCACCAATTTTGATACGCCGAAACTATTGTATCTTGCGATGTTGCGATGGAGCATGTTCACGATAACGTTGTCGAAGTAATCGGTAGCAGCGGTTTCCTTCAAATGAAAACAAGAAATTGCTCTTTGTTCGGTATAAATTTCGACAACACAACAACACAACAGTATGAACACATTTTTCCAATTTATCACGTGCACGTCTGACACTTGCTGATGGCACACCAAAATGACGGAATGTCAAATCATTATACCACAAACTGCAATGGTGCGCCATCTATTGTCTGAAATCCACATTTCTTACTGGTACACCGGTAACCCTACACTTATTTTTTTTTTAAGTTAAATAAAAATAAAATCCACGCAAAAGTTTAAATGAATTACTGAAAACATTAAGTTTATATTTTCATTATTTTGTTAGACAAAGTTAATTATTTCTTGTCTTGGTATACATGGTACCATAAATGTTTGTAAAGTTGGAGCACGGATAGAATTGTCTCTTCCAGTTTTTTCGCTTGGCGAGTATTTATTTAAAAGTTGTAGATATATTATATTTTAGCTTCGCACACCATCCGTATAAGGATCCCATATCTTATCAGTTTACTCGGATTATATGTTCTCAATATGAGTCCTCCGCTCCAAGGTATGATGCTCTTATGCAAGGACAATTCCTGTTCGAGCACATAGACAGTACTAAATTTTGAGATCAAATAATCAACAATCGATTTTATTTTTACAATTCTGCTGGATTGTGCTGTCATTTTTTCATTACTAGAGAATTGCTAAGCTTGCCAAATTTCTCTGAATCTATTTCTTGACGTAGCTTTCGCGAAAAATTATGTTGCTATAGTGAGATCTATTGACTAGTAATCTTTTGAGATCCCTTTGCGGACATGTGCCATTGAAAGAATTAAGCTATAAATTTCTTCATATAGGTATGTAGTATATGCTTAAGAAAAAATCAAAAAGCAAAAAAAAAAACGAAAACGAAGAAGGATGATTTTCGGGTACTGATTACACTGGGGAATAGTGATCCTGCTGCACCGGGTGTGAGAGCCGATTTAGAATCATTTTAGTCCGCTAAATACAAAAATAAAATCAGATTTGCTGAATTGGCTCTAGTTTTTGAGATAACGACAACCTACATAAAATGTAAAAAATATATTAAATATATATTGAGACCTTTATTTTCAAATAAAAATTGCATTATAAATAGTATTTTAATATAGCATAAATTACATGAAAATGAAAAATACAAAAATAATGACGAAAAACCTTTTCTGTATGACAATTTACTATGTTTTTGGCCAAGTCAGTCCATTTGTAAGGTTCAGCAGTTTTGCGACTATTTCGGGATATTCCGCTGCTTTTTGAGTACTCAAAAAATTTTTTGATAACTAATGTTATGTGGCTTGTAAAATTACAATCCTTTATAAGTATACGAATTTGCGGACCATTAAGGATGCCTGCTTTTAATTTTTCCATACTAAGGCCAAGAAATGTATTTAAAACAATTGTCCCTCTTATTTAAAGCTTTGACGAACTGTTTCATTGGCCCAAGCTTAATATGAAGTGGTGGAAGAAGGATTATTTCGCGGTCTGTTGATGGTTCATGAATGATGTTAGCTTTTCCCACAGACATATTTTCTCTCAGCGGCCGTTCTTTTCTACTCCAGTCTTCCTTTTTTGCACGACTGTCCCAAAGGCAGAGGAAACAGGGTTATTTGTTTCATTCACTTTCTTAAAATCGACGCGTACTGATCGCTGATGTTGAACAAACGAAATTTTTTCTTAAACAAATTTAATATATGCGTATTCTTACTTAAGTTTTGTTGAGTGGCCTATTGGTATCGAACCTAATTTGTTACCATTATGCAGTAACACACAGTTCAAACTCGTTTTTCAAATGTCCATAAAGGGTCGCAACTCCTCTGCACGATATTCCGGTAGACCCATAAATTTTAAAATTGCAGAAACATTGTTACCAATGCACCAGATCATCTTCTTCACTGAAGTAAGGAAGAATTTTTTCCTCTCTAATTCGGTAAGACGTTATTTCGATGCCTGGCCGAAGGCATTGTTTATTGTTTTTCCTTAAGTCTGGAGGCAAGAAGTTCAGCTGATTTCTTTGATAAATTTAAATCGCGGATCAAGTCATTGAGCTCACCTTGAGAAAAACCCTGAAGTGTAGGACTGCAATCTTCAACTTCACTTTCCCTGTTGCTTTCATTTTGAGTGACTTAACATTTCAATATCATCAGAGGATTCCGTTGGTAAGTTAGTAAACATTGGTACTGGGAAATCTGCACTATGTGTGGTATTGCTGCTTTAGCCGATTGTATATTAGGATAAACCAACGTGCGCTTTTTGTACCGGTTAATACCTTTCCCATTTACTGCACAAAAGTAGCAAATATCCAAATTATTTTGAACTGTCCGTTTATCTATCCTTTCTAAAAATGATATTTCCATTTATCTATACTTGGCTGTAGCTTCTCAAGTTTACAGATATTGAAGAGTCACATAATGATCGTGCCAGGTGGAATTTATTGAGAACCAGAGTAAACTCAAATAAATTAACTACACGTCGGGTAATAACAATGATAATGTATACTAAAATCACTGCCAAACCTAATGCCGCAGAAAAAAAATTTGATGGGGATTAGCGGTAGAAATGGGAAGCCGATGGTGGAAATGGAATTGAATCGCTGAAGTGGAAATGAAATGGTGTGCTGAAAATAAAGACGTTAGGTGGAAATTGGCGGGTTTGGGTGATGGGAGGCAAATTATCAAATTGCCAAATTTCAATCTTCACAAAACGTCGAAAATTTAGTTTAATCTCTGAGGTTGTTTATCCTACAAATGCATGTGATGTTTTCTTAAGAATTTAAGAGATGTCCGTTTATTATCTATTTTGAGACCCTTTTGCTTAATTCGAACACACCTAGGATTTTAATAATTGCAGAATGTTTTCGATACTTAAAGAAGAAGCAATTAGATAAGGACAAATTAAATAAGTGACAGACAAAGGATTAGATCTACATTTAAAAAAAAACCAAAAAAAAAAAACAAACTGGAGAACCTTTGTGGTCGCCAGATAAAAGAGACAAGTAACCTAGAAAGTTGCTCAGTATCGTCAAACATGAAAGATTTTGTCTCATAGTTGGAAGTCTTGTTGAAACCACTAATACCACTAATACGAATATCTCAGAAGGAGTCACTGATGAGTAATGGATGGTAACAGAGTATTAAGGCTGTAGACTTACTCCGGAAAATAATCATTGAAATTTATTTAATTTTTGTTTTCTATGGTAGCTCAACACCGGAGTAGGTATATATTTTCATGAAATTTAATATGGCTCACTAGTAGAAAATAGAAAATAATTCATGTTAAAATTATGAAATGATATATTATATATACCTACTTAAGCAATTATTACTATAATACAAACAGACAAATATCAAATTTTAGAATCGCCTAAAAACTAAACGAATCATAAGTACCTACGTAACATAAATTGACTACCGCATCAATGATAATGGACTAAATAAAAAGTCCTAAGAACTCAAAACCAATCGTAAACCAATTTTTAAATTCGCCCTTTGTTAAAATTAAAACCATAATTTCTAGGAATATGACATCCATGCATTAGAATTGCCTGCTCTTAAATGTCCTATTGGGCCATTATCCTTTTTAATAACGGAGACGTTGGAAAATGAACATAGAAAGAATCTTTCTCTAATTGGTGTGCTCGTTATTTCATATTATACATCTAAAATGCCTACGCAAAATTTCGAATTTCTTCTATTGGGTAATCATAGTAAATTCACATGAGACGTATACATTATAAAATGGCCTTTTTTAGAGCTAGATATTCTATTGCAGCGCTGCTATATTCCATTGAGACAGTTAATTAAATATGTTTGATTTATGTTGCATTTGAACTTTATTTCTTTCCACATCTTATAAGATACAAATGCCACAGTACATATATATGTAAGAAAAGCGCAGGGAGAGTAGTCGCATTTCCTTGATTAACAAAAAATAGAGTCTTTTGAAGACCAAGTAGGAACAAATTTAGTAGAAAATTCATTAGTTTTCTTGGGACTTAGTTTCGAATCAAGAAATATTGAAATTTCTAGGGTTCAAAGTTTTCTTGCAGCCTTCTGCACCATCTACACATAATTTAGTCTTCTGCGCATGCCTGGTCATCTTGACTTGAGGGTATAAACAATTTGCAGTATTCTCGAGTTCTTATATATCTGAAAGTGGGGAAATCCATTCATTTACGGCTAATGCAATTAAACTGAAAATCTAAAATTTAATAATCTACATACATTATAAATGCTTTTCCAAAAATTTCTATCGCAAAACGAAGGTGCAACAAATTTAGCATGTTTCTGAGCCAAAGTTCATACCGTCCACACCTAAATTATGCATACTTGAAATGTTGCGTGCCATTGATTGCTTGACATAAAATGCCCCAAAATTGAAGTTTTAATTTTTAATACTTGAAATGTTTTTCTATGCATTATTCTATGCTCTTAACATGTTCTTTATATGCTAATTTCTTGCATGATATAGACCAAAAAAAATCTAGAAACAAAAAAAAACTATAAACGGTGAAATTACCTTCAATTTTAGATGATGTGCTTACCACCGAAGAATAATAAATTACAAAGTCACCGGGGAATTTAATTTTATATGTATAACCGGAGCAATGTTAGTCTGAAACCTCTTATTACCCACCTTTGGAATAATTTCCCCTGAACTATAGATATCACTCACGAAAGTATTGAAGTTAATGACCCATACAGAGTTCACATTCATAGTATCTTATAACGGGCTGCCTATATGTAGGTACTCCTTATTTGGGCAAAGTATAACTCGATTATAATCAAAGATCACTTAACCTTCGCGCATATAATCAAGGAAGGAGTCCTATCATATTTGAGAGCAAGTACTGCACCCTAAAAATTTTACACGTGATTAACTATGCATGTCCGCATTTAAAAAAAAAATCGATTTAGCTACGTGAACAACGGAGAGCAGCATGTAACTATTGGTTTGCCTTCCACTTCCACATCCAGCATCAGTTAAAAGTTCTCAAAAGTCAAGATTTTTACTCACATAACTTTGCCCCGGAGGGATGTCTTTAATTTTCTTATTTTTGGCGTTTCGTCACTACTGAAGCAAAACTTTTAGATTTTCTGACACCTATAGGACTCTCCCCCAATTTTTTGATCCGGAAAGTTTTTATTTAGTCCTTCTTCAGGTGTAGTCAAGTGTGATGGGATTCGTATAAGTTTGTCCCCTTCATTCCTCTGTGAGAGAAACAAGGGATCAACTTCAAAAGTGAACAGGATTCTTTTCTCTTCACCTGGAGAGGTGGTTTTTGTAGGATACTACTTCTATTAAAATTTTATTTTTTTGTTTTGAGATTTCAGTGGCAGCGCCTTAAAGATTTACATGGACTTAGCTAAAAAATAAAAAATAAGTAAAACGAAAACACCACCAGGCCAGGACAGGTTGGTGTGGATTCTATCTGAACTTTTTCGTCATAGATTTTCCCTATACTGTCGTTGTTTACGATCACATTTGTGGGATTTTTTCGGTAAAACCACTGAGATGAAGCATTGAATGTGTGATACGTTACGGCCATTATACTTCAACCATACATAGAAAGCATATAATATATAGAAAGGTTTCGAACAGGGATTTAAGGAGAGCTCCTCATCGTACGTGGGTACAATAAAAGGCATAACGGGGTAGAGATCTGAATCGTATCTTTTTGTTGCATAACTTCTCTTATACCACGAGAATTAAAGTTTTTTCTTAGCTCAACCCTTGCTGAGGTTTTTTTTTATATATATATATCTCATAGATTTTTACGGTTCAGATGAAATACCGTGAAGCTAAAAGGGAAAAAAGTGTTCTAAAGCGGAAATTTGAGATTGATCCCCAGGAAAATAGGGATACAGTAGGATTCCCCTGTTGTTGGATTTTTATATAAGTTTTGAAGTGATTTTGATTGAGATTTTCTCAGTCTCGCATCTGTTTCTTTCATCAAAATCAATGCTTTGAAGTAGTCCCAAAACAATCTTCTCCCCTTCTTAACACTATGTACCTATCTAATATATATACATATATATTCTGTAAATATGTGTATTATTTATTGAAACTGAAGGCCCTACATACATATATCAAAGATAAAAGCGGAAAACATGTAAATTTAAATACAACGCATAAATTATTCGTGGCACGTGCTATTCATTTGGATTTGATACAAAATTAGGTACTGAGAGCCCATATAATCCGCTCTAGAAGCCAAAAAACACGACTCTTGGTTGATTCTGATATATAATTCCCAACTGAGCACTAACATCATCTAAAGGACCTTTTTCTCCCCCCGATCTCTTTATTTTTGAATGATAAAATAACCATCCGGGAGGATTACAATGTTCTGTCAATTAACATAAGCCTCTTTAGATGAAGTTTACAGCGGATGCAGCGGTCCTTTTGACAAATGTATAAATTTAAAGTCGAGGATTTGTTTACTTTTCTTATAATCTTGTGATGTTTACGAAATTCTGTTCATTTCAGATTTTGATTTGTACGTTTTTTTTTGTTTTGTAATATCTTTTGTCGGCTTAATGGTTGCCTATGATTCCGTTTGGAGGCAGGTACTAATGTTGTTCTGCGGATGAAACAATATGAAACTTTTAGGATATCTAATCGATTAAATCCTAATTAGCTGGTTTTTCTAAGCAAGTATAGTTAATCAATCGTTAACCTATTTGTGTTCATACTATCTAGGACGATAAATTTCGAAGGCAAGCTGCCGTTAATCGATATAGGTAATATGCAGATCACTTGATCATAGAAGTGTAATACATTCCATACATTACGTTTTGATAGTTCCTATACATCGATACTTTCGAAATTGATAACTGAAGCCCATCCTCAGCAAAAGGAGGTCTCTTGCTTTCACCTTAATGACAATATGGCCAAATACGAAAAGCTGAAAGTCATATTGATAGAGAATTCATTCACCATATCATAACAGCGAAGTGTTTTGGAACTATCCTAGTAAGAACGTTTTTTTTCATAAATCATTTGCTGAGTACCGCTGTAAAATTGAAATCAAGGAAAAACATATCGGGGATGGTACTATAAGATCTATACTAAAACAACTTGTTAGCTTGCAGTACCTACTAAATCATATTTTTCCTCCTGACATTCGAAAATTTCATGCTTCAGCTCGACGATATATGAAGATATATGTCTGAGCTGGCCGTACATCTGGATGTGGAAGTCATTTACCGTGCTTGCTTTAAATCTTTTAAACTACAAAGATTCTCAATGATGCAGGTTATAGAGAAGCTCCATTCTCTAGGCTGTCAACCCATTTACAATGGAAGATGTGCTGGCATGGCACGCTCCAAAAATGGCCAATTAGTTCCTCTCTTCTGTAATATTATTATTCACAACATATGCAAATTAAATAAATAAATAAAAAAATATATAAATAATTAAGTAATTCATATCTGGATGCGTCTTGTTTTCCAATAGGCAAATATCGGCTTGGGGAAGAATCAGGGTAGAGTCAGGGTAACTTATATCAGCTTATTAACAAAACTTCTACCATAAAATTTTTCCAGAGGGAAATGATTGCAGGTGGTTTTGAACAAATTAATTGCAGGTGGTTTTGAATAAATTAATTGCTCCGAAATTTGTGTTCAAAATCAGCAAAGTAGTAAGCATCACAAAAAAATAAAAATAAAATAAATAAATAAAAATTACAAATGAGCCATTTTCACGTTCCAGTTCGACAGATCTGAAACAAAACAGATTCTTAATTTGAATTTCATAATTTCGTTTGCAATTGAATTGCACCGCTAATAGTGTGTTTATCCGCATGTGTGCTATACTAAGTAGGTAATATTTAAATCGCATAGAATTAATATATAAATTTGGTGTCCTTTTTTCTCTGGGCGCATAAATATTTGATAGCTTTTTATGACGCAGAATATATTTTTAGTAAATTTATTTTTTTACTGGTAAATTGAGCACAATCTCCTGAACCGTTGTCTTAGGTTGACTCTGGTACCTTGTTCATTTGAAAAAAACAAAACACTTAAATCTTTAAATTTGTTAATTATTTATGAAGACCTTAGGATTTTTAGCTAAAATCATCTATTATTTCAATATTCACACAGCTGATGCTTTACATCAATCCTATGTTCAAAATCCACTTACAAAAAGCGACAATACGTCAACCGTAACATCTAGGGAACTGTCGAAGCCAATTAAGCCATATACTGACTATGTACATTGTACATATATTTATATATAGAAGTTGCCGCTTATTTTATTTATTTAAGAATCTTTTTCACAGATTATAATTGTATGACCTTTAACATATACATATTGTTTGAGCTGTCTGTAGCTTTAATACGCAGTGATCTATAAAGCGACAGGTCTTTAAATAAAAGAAGAATCTCCTTTTGTAGGAATTGATTACATCAATTCAATAGGTCTGAGACTTAATGTAAATTACAAAATGTCGATATAAGAATTGATTTCAGGTCTTAGAAGCTATATGTTAAATTGTTAATAAGGTTTATAACCACACTAGGATATGCTTGGCGATCCAAAGCCAGGAATGCCTCTCAACGCGAGGCAAAAGAGATATAATAGAGAAGGAAATATACATGGTTGGCGTTCCAAAGCCCAACCAAGGATTCCTTTCAACTTAAGCCAGGAAAATGCCAGGAATGTATGAGGTACCTGATCTTGACACTTCAATCTCTCGATTATGAAAGAGTCAATCAAGTCAAGTGCCTTTGCGCCATTTTCGTCTTGCAGTTGTCATAGTTTCCCTCGATGTTCACATTTTTGTCCTCTTTGTTCCTTGAGCCTCATCTTTAGCCATCAATTCGGGTTTATGTGTTCTCTTGTTGTCCTGTTGATATTTCTTCTTTGTCTTCCTTGGAACTTTCTGTTTTTCTGTCGTCTTTATCTTTACGGATGATGCGCCATATCAGCCGTACTGGATGTCATTCTCTCATTGGTGTTAGTTGTTATTAGGAGGGCGGAGGAGGGAGATAGGAGGGATAGGATGTGGATCGTTGGGAGAGTTTAGGAATTGATGGTTCCTAAAGAAATGCTCTTCTTCAGAGACACCTTGAGTAGACATGGTGAAGATGTGACTACCCGCGGTAGTGATCACCTTTGTGGTCGTAGAAACTTATTTTACAATCATGTAGATGGTAGATATTTCTAGTCTCAGGCTTTGTTAAGAGCAGTGGTGTTAAGATGTATTTAAAGTTTTCCGGTATGAAAAGGTCCGGCAAGTTAGTTATAAGTGGGTTTTGGTGGCTCGGCGTTTTGTTGACTTGCTTGTACGCCAGTTCGAACAAGTACTCTTATATTAGAGTGATATTAGCTGCTTCATAGACTACCCTGTTAGGGAAGTGTTCACCGTTGGCTCTTCTATGTGTACGCACTTAGGATCTTCCTTTCGAGTATGCTGAGGCTTTCCATGTAGTTAGCAGAGATGGTGTGCCTTATGGGGAAACAAAAGGTGATTACTGGCCTAATTAGTTGTTTATAGAATAACAGTTTTGTTTTTCTGGAGAGTCCGTCCCTGACATGCATTTTAGGGCTGAGTAGGCTGTAGATGTAGTTAGCTTTTCTAATAACTGCTTTGACATGGCGATTGAAACGCAGCAGTGTGTTGAAATAAACACCCAAATACTTGACATTATCTGTGGGCTTGATCGATTATAGGTGGGCTCTATTAGCTTGGATTTTTTGGATTGCATGTTCCGACCAGTACAGGGTCTCCGAATGCAAATCAGTTCAGATTTCTGAACATTTATTTTGATCCCCCATTCTTTGTGGTAGGAGTCGAGCTTTCGGATCTATTAGTTGACGTTTTTCGTAGCCAGAATCGGACAGCGAGATTGAGTTTGGTGAGAGAATCATCTGCAAATAGAAGTATCGTGCCATTTTCATTTCGGTGTTGGTCCGAGGTGTACAGATTGAAGAGTATTGGGCCTAATATGGAACCTTGGGGGACGCCAGCTTGAGTGGTGATTTATTGTTTTGAAGCGCCATATAAAAGTTTCTAGAACTAAGAAAACTGTGGATGAAGCTGGTTAGGTGAGGGGAAAATCCGAATTGGTTTAATTTGTAGGTAAGACCTGCCATCCATACTAAATCGAAAGTCTTCTCGACATTCAGGAAGCAACGTGCAATTCATTCATTTTTGTTCGGGGTGTTGGTGTCATCTGTGTAGAATTTGAGTAGCGGGTGAAGTTGAAGTGTCTTGACTTGAAGCTGAATTGAAAATCCTGACGGATGTTTTTTTCTTCACAGGTGTTGAGAGCTTGTTATTGGATAAACTTTTCAAAGAGTTTACCTAAGTTTGATATCAGTGAAATGCGCCTGAATTCTTTAATATCCTTAGACGAAGTTTTCTTTGAAATGAAAAAGACACGTAAAATTTTGCACTTCTCCTGATAGGATCAATATCTCGATTATGAAAGAGGAATGTACGTAATCTACACGTCTTTTATACTGCTCTGTTGTATCCCCTCCACAAACCAAACCAGAATTTATTCTGAATTCAGTCCGAAATTGTTCGAGGGTGTTTTTTTTTCAATTATTATGCTGGCGATGTTTTTTCTCAATAATTATGCTGGCGATGTTTTGCTGTTATCGATGCTGGTGAAACTGTCTATGGTGAAAAGTTTGTGATTTTAATAAATAACAGCAAAAGCATTTTCAGGTATGTGAACTAGTTAAAAATTAGTCTATAATTTAAGACATGTGTTAATTCTTCCCTTTGTTCCATCGAATTTTAGTTACCACTATGAATGTTTACTATAAATTGGGGGCTTTTTTTTTGTTTCCCTCCTTATTTTACGTCACTCAAACACAATGTTTATAGATAGGTGATCTTTTACAATTCAATTGTAGCTAGTTTTATTTTGAATATTCATAAAACAAAAAATCTTTCAAACCCTATCAACTACCTTCTAGGGGGTGCAAATTGACTTCCAGTTTTCAATAATTTATTTTATTTCGATCCATCATATCTTGAAACTACATGCTGTCACGTAGAAATGAATAACATCCTCATCATATAATTATTGCATAATTTTTTAGTTATTTATTCTTAGTTTTTCGTTTGTACAGCAAAAGGACTGATCGTTGGTTTTAAATTTTTATTTGATCCAAAAAACTAGGCCTTATTTATAGATTAATCATTAAATATCAAATTTAATACTTAACTATTAAGCAACATAGGTAACCAAAAAAATCATAATATTTTTGAAGAGAGGGCTAGTTTAGACATTTAGTAGAGAATTTCTCATATAGCATGTCCCAGCAAGCATTTTAAAGGGCTGACCTTTTAGCTAGGTGCTGCCACCACGAGTATCGTTTCTCTCATCAAAGCGGATATTCGTAGAAAGCATCAGCAGAGATGGGCGAACCTGAATACTTGCAGGTGTACAAAACTGTTTCTTGATGGGCCCAATGGGGATATCTCCGATTTTCGCATGGGGCTCGAAAGGAAGCAATGTAGCACTGTGGTTGGCATCATGACCGGCCACAGCTCACTTCACGCTCATCTAACAAGGATGGGAGTTGTTGACAGCCCTGAGTTTCTGTCCTGCCTGAAGGGAGAGCCCGAGACAACCGAACACTTTTTGTGTGCGTGTCCGGCCATCGCCCGGTGCAAGCTGGATACTCTAGGGTCACCAAGACCTGATGCGCTTCATTAAGAAGACGGGAAGGTTTTTGTGAATGGCCTTCTAGCAGGACAGAACAATGGGCCGCTTTGGCCTCCGTGCTTTAGGGATAAGGTCACCTGTCCCCCTGCCTTCTAATAAAAAAAGCATTACGAACTGAATTCGGAGTAAATTCGAAGGAATTTGACTTCGAGCTCCTATCGAAGGCACGGTTCGAATCTAGTCCGCCTGTGTTGCAACTTTATTCGGGAATAATCTTTTCTCCTAGCAAACGTGCAACTTTATCTTTGCGTGATTTCCTTTTAAATACTTGGCTCTTTGTATGGAGTTTTTTAAGTAAGTAACTCCACTTTTCATTTGTAGGAAAACACGTTTTAATATTTACTTTACTTTCACTTTCACAACTTCAATGAAATTTCTTGAATTACAATGTACAGAATGCTATATTACTGGATTTTAAAATAATTACTTTACACTTGTTTTTCACTGGAAAAATACTGGAGGCCTTACCTTGGGTAGGGGGACTCTCCAAGTTGAACTAAAGAAAACTTCTCTTTCTGCGTTGAGACATGACACCTGGGTTAAGGTTTTTTGTGTATGATTTATTTTTCGGTTTTTGTGATATCTGATGCATTTGGGTAGTTAGACAATGCATTTAAGCAATTAGAGAATGCATTTATTAGAATGTGAGTTATAAATCTGTCAAAGTTAATGTGGATTCATGACACCTGTATGCAACATTTTCGAAGCCTTCATTGACAAAATTTTTGCAGGGGTTTATATTATTGAGATTCTTCGACGTAAATGTTAAAAGACCAACATAGAAGGTGCAAAGGAGAATTAATAAAGTATAAAAAAAAAAAAAAATTCAATCCATAATTATTCTAGTTCTATACTATTCTTGCAACAAAAAAAAAGCAATGTCACACACAAAATTCACATAAATTTATCTTTCTTGGTGCAAACTCATTTTGAAATTCATGAGCCTTGGACGCACAGCTAGTAGGAACCTATATATGTAGATATGATAATTATTTCCATTTTAATTAGGTTCTAAAAGAGCCATGCCCTTTTCTTATAATAATTTTTTAATTTTATTTCTTCAATGCTACTGACTGACCTTAGTTCACTTGTAACTTTTGAAATAAATGAACTCTGAGCCCGTAATGAAATTACTTTCACTCTAGAGAGCAGAGTCTTCTAGACGACATGACAAGGCAAAACATGAGCATGTTTTCTTCAAAGTTACATACATACATACATGGCCATCATATACATATTTATGTACATTATAACATCCGCATTAATACAGTAAAGCTGTGAAATACATATATACATACTTACATATACCTTGTAAAATTTTCCATCCTCTTTGGAATTGCTAATGGAGGGTTTTACTTAGAAACTTAATTACTTTCTGTATTGAACCCTGTGGCCACTTTACGCTCTATTCAATTCCTGTTAAATGGGCTGTTCCAGGCAGAGAAGAAGGACAAAAGCCTTTAATATTCATAGGCGTTGGGATATTGTATATATTTAAATTAGAACATGCACCAAAACACGTATTTTTCGATTATAGGCCAGCATCAGGCTCAGTCAGGAGTGCTCAACCAACCACCCTGTTCTTTATATTCCCTGTCCTCCCAAGTTTATTTCCTCCCCTATACAATAGTGAATTATACTCGCCTATGCCTATATCAGATGACAGTTTTGATATATGAACGATTTTACGTACACGCAGTGTTCTCTACTGAAATGAACTACAGGTTTCTTACTTTTGTTTATATTTGCGGTTCTGTGTGTATTGTATGTATGTATATCCTCCACCACGCATAATTAATGGTAATATTATGTTGGAGACATTTATCAAGATAATTTACCAGCGTTCAATGGAAAACAGAAAAAGTCGCTGTTATCGCAAAATGACCTTTTGTTAAAAGCTCGTCAAGTGACATTAATGTTCGTCTTGGCACCGAAAATTGTCGTCTTTTCTTGGTTTCCCTTTCTACTGACTTACATGTCTATATATCGCTTAATTTTTTTTTTTGTGTTGTGGATTCATGTTGTGACATAAAATTATTTCCAACAAAGTTGGAGTTTTATTGATATACATATCATTATGAGCATATTCAAACGTGTATTTGTAGATATTTTAGGAGGAAATGTCATATCAAATCGGTGATTTTTTTTTATATTCTTGTACTTTCCAGAGCCACATATTTACGGTAAGACTTGTATCGAGCTCTCCTCCCATTTAATTCTATTTTCGTACTATATTTTGTAAGCATGGGTAAATATTACGGTTCCACTCTATATTTTCGACAATTTTCACAATTCAAGTAATTCTCTAGACATTCACACAAAATCATTTTATGTACGTGACTCAAGAATTCGGGGTTCAATAAGGAAAAACAGCCTTTCCTACTGGGTCTGTATGGAACTCGATTCGGTTTGAATTCAATGTATTTTTATTTTTCGATTTTATTGCATTTTTGATCTCACGAGCGCCAAATTCTTTTAAAATAATAACATTTAACAAAATTGGGAAATTCCTTATAGTGAAATACATACCTCTACCCAGCACGTATTAGGCTTGTTCAGGATATGGGATGGAATAAGGAATTTAATAGTAATGGACGCCAGATGATTTTTATCTAGTAGACTAAGAGTAAATCACAAAACCTAACAATATTTATTTAGTCACACAGATTATTAATAATATGTATTTATTAACTGCAGGCAAAAAAGTAACTAACTGAAATCTAATATGTAAAAATGTTAATAAAAGGAAACGAAGAAAATTAAGCGGTAATTCATCGCCAGCCAGACACGGATGTACCACACAATTCCATAACAAAACGATCACCCATTGGACCCGACAACATCTGATTTCGATGAAACTTTCAGAATTAGTTAAGTATTAAAAAATATTGAGCACGTATTTTTAGCCTGCCAACCTCCGGTCTTGGACTCAAATTTTAATGTTTTCACTGTGGTCGTGTTTTGATACCCTAGATGAAATCTATAGGGTATACTAAGTTTGTCATTCCGTTTGTAATGCACAGAAATAATGACGGTAGAGCAAAATGGATTAGACACCTCCGCATAAAATTAAAAGTTATTTTGATTTTTGTATGTCCGTCTATCCGTCCGTCCGTCCGTGCGCACGATAACTCGCGAACGCGTTCACTTACAAAGCTGAAATTTTGTACAAGGACATTAAAAAAAAACAAGTAAAATTAAGTTCGAAAATGGGACAAATCGGGCAACTTCTTCATGGGGTTGCCATACAAAAATTTTGTTTTCCACGATATATTTGGACACTACCTAAGAACACGTCGACATAGAAAGCTGAAATTTGGTACATTTTGTTTTCATAGTAATAGCAAAAAAAAATCAAAAATGGACTAAATCGGGCAACCCCTTCTTGGTGTTGCCATATAAAAATTTTGGTTTTTTTTTTCATATACTTTGAAAACAATCAGTCCTAGACATTTAGATGGTACTAAAAACTTTTTCAGAATAAGAAATCCTATAAAATTTGTTATAATCATTTTTTCTGGCCGATGAACCGTTCTAGAAATATATGCGAGAAACCAATGCAAAAAATCAAAATTGTTCAAATGGGTGACTACGAAATTTCAAACGTGCATTCATCTAGGGTATCATAAGAATTGGTCTTAGATCAATTTTAGCTTTTTCACTTGTTTAATTTGCTGATTATTTGGGATCGGGTTATTCGTTTATTTAAAGGTTTTAAATGGGGCTTTCCAAAGAAATTAAAACAAGATACAAAAAAAACGCAATTTTTCCTAATTATTGCTTTTTACCCCCTCCGGAAGAAAAAGCCGCCCCCGCCCTTAAAAAATATAATTATTTAAATTCTCTAATATTAATCATATCGAAAAAAAATGTTATATAAAATTTTTAAAGAAAGTTTGATTTTGATTTTTTTGATATTTTTTCATCTTCTTTCTTTGCTTATCTAGTTATTAACATTTAAATTTGGGAAATCGATCGGAAATCTCTTCTGTTTCCTAACTTAACTTTGTGTCTCAATCATGAGATTATATCTCAGAAAAAAAAATACCCCGATGTGTTCCAGAACCCCAATTCAGTTTTCCATTTTACAAATTTTTATTGTCAACGTTTTCTTTTTCTTTGTTTTAACTTTTATTTTAATTTTATTATTTTTAATTCTTATCTCCTAATTCCGTGTAGTAATTTTTGCTTATCTTGATTAGAGTCGTACTTTCAATACTCCTATTTCGATAATCGTTCAACAATTAAGTTGGATTTGTTAAACACTTCGTTCATACTTTTGTACTAGAATGCCAATGATGTGCTCACCAGTACACTTGTTGATTTCTTCCCTGCATATAATTGTTTTGATAAGTTTTTGCGGGTGATAATTAATTATTATATTTATTTCTATTATGTATCTTATAATTGTTTATTTAATTTTGTTATTTTTTTAGGGTTCTGTACAATAAAACAAACAAACGGAACAATTATAAGATCGTGCGTCCATTCATCTGTTTGTCGCAGACGTTTTTCTCCAAGACGACGTGATGCTTTGAGAACATAAAAGAGTGTTAAAAATTTTACTTCAACTAAATACATGAGAATTATCTGAAAAGATTTATTTATTTTTTTAAGAAAAAGAATGAAAATGAAATATCCGTTAGATAGATTGATTTTTAACATTATTTAATGCTAATGTAACATTTGACGTTTTACTTAACAAAATTTTTAATAAAATAATATAAACATTTTGTTTAAATAAACATCGCCATTTTATTGGATCCATCTCAAATGGAAACAAAACTAAAACAAATATTAGGTAATCGGAACTTTTTCGTTCTGAATGGATTTCCCTTCCATTAATTATATTTAGTCTATTGACTATTACACCAATCGGAGTAGTAATATAAAATATCCGGTAGGAGAACCAAATAACAATGATTCAATAAATCTAGCCCAACTTTTTTTACCCTTCGCTTATTTTTGATAAAACTTTAGACATATTCCGAATTTTTAAATGAAATTTACACCACTAAATTCATTCGGATTTAAAATTGTGAACCACACTTGACATTTTTTACTGTGTAGATATGTACAATCTGCGTAATTTCTTGGAAGCAGCAAATTATTAGAAGAAAAGGATTATATGTAATTTCACCTTGCCAAGGCAAAAATACTTAAAAAAAAAAATACACAGTGGATTTAGCGTTCGGTACCGCAAACAGCTGTATTTTATGCGAGTTAGCAAATAAAAAATGAAAATCGAGTTGACGACTGCACTCTGACTGAATTGAACCGCCGACTTTTGTGTTCAGTCTGCATTTGCAACGTTAATATCAATCAGTTGATTGTTACTGATCGTCGGAAAATGATTTTGTTAAAAGAAAATTTACTTACCGGCATTTGATTAAAAGACGTTCTTCTACTGGCAAAGCTTTCCTGAATTTTGTGTCTTTTTAGGGGTCTGTACTTCAAAAGGAAAAAACGGAACTCTTATAAGATCTATCTTACGTTCATCTGTCTCTGTCTGTCACAGACTTTTTCTCGAAAACGAAATGACGTAAGAATTTTAAATTTGGCAGAATATTAGGTCTTCGTGACGCGCACATACAATTTTCAAGATTATGAACTTTTTAGTTTTTATGGAGGTGAGTTAGGCCTCTTAATTTTTTTTTTGTTGAGGTATCATTTGAAAGGCCTGCATTCAAAGATTCTAAAAAAAATTTTTTTTTTGTTGTGACTTGGTTTTAGAAATATACTCCAAAATATGCGAAAAAATACTTTTCTTCTAGGTTTCGTAAGCTAAAGTTTAGGCTTAACAGGAGGTATGTAGTTATAGATAACAGAAAAACTGCAGCTTTTGTCGTCAGACTTATACTTACCTGATTTTTTTTTTTTTTGCTAAATTCTAAGACAACTCTTACAAATGAAATGAATTCTTACAAGATCACTTTTGCTTCCGCTAACTAGAGGGGAACACAATTATCAATAACATACCTAATTACTAATGTTCCAGAATAATGTGGAACAATACATATATTTTTCAGTTATCACAGGAAAATTTAGATTTGATTTAAACATACTTAAATTCGGTAGATCTCCTGTTCGTTGATAAAGTTCTGGTACGAAATCCTGATTGCGAGTGCCCGATTCACTCTTGAGTTTTGACCAAATTAGTTTCTTATTTTTCACCAACATACTTTACAACATCATCAAACCTTTCCTTAACCATTCTGTAATACATTTGAAATTGGACTGTGTCTTCTAAATCCTCAACAACGTTACAGCAGTTTAATATCATCCTTTTTTTCCATGGATGGATTCTTCCACATCCTTTTTCTTCTAATCTTTCTTCTTGCAATCGTTCTTCCTCCACTTCCTCCTTCCACCAGAAAATTATTGCAATTTTTTAATCGGTTGCCTAGTATTTAACAACAATGCGAGATTTTAGAAAAAATCTAAACATCACTTAACGCTCTTGACTCGATTACAGTTAGCAACGATTAAAAATCAATCAATCGGTGTCATGTCAACAGACCAGTCGCTGACTGGAAAATTAATTGAAATGGGCAGTGTGCGATATCCCTTATGCCTCCTTTACAATTCGTACTACTTTATCAGAACGTTTTTAATTTATTGTCTTGTTACCCATTCTTTTCATTGAAGATTAATGCTTGCAAAAATGTCCTTTCGCTTTCATATTTTTTATGATATATGAACAGAAGCCGATGTGTAGTTATTTCTCAACAAAAACGATGCAGTAATACCTATAATGTGAATATTCAAACAGTTTAAAGACAAAAGTTAAGAATTTAGTATCGAACGGTTGTGATCTGGAGTTGGAAACAATTACAAAATATCTAGAGCATAACTGGTATAAAGGAGAAAACTATAACCAAAATGTATTTTTTAAATTAATTTATAACTTTGTAAAAATAAAATTATTCAAGTAAAAAAACTCACAACTTTTTAAAAACCTTGGTCTTGACGTAAAAGAAACTTCTTCCGAGTACATTTTGTCATTCGTGGCAACAGAATTACTTTTTGCATTAACTGTAGCAAGAATTTCTATATATGTGTGTACAAACTTAACAACGTTTATATTTGAAGTTATATTTACGCATAATTACCTTTACAAGGTGCTCAATTTTCCTTCAAGGTGTTTCTATACATTACGTTCTTGGTTGAACATGAAAGAGAGCCATAAGTAATTGTCGTGACAAGATGGAAACTTCTTCATTTGGTTTTTTTTTTTTTAAAAACTTTTCTTTCTTAAGAAGTTTTCAAATTGTTGTTAGTTAAATGGGAGTTCATAAATTTTACTGATAAATGATAAATACAATATATATGTAGTCTACAATTATTGTACTATTAAAAGTGCTGCAGTTTGCATTTTATTTTATTTTGGAATACTAGATTTTAGTTATGTTGAATGTGAGAAGAAAACATTAATTTTCATATTACTCTATCACTTCAGTTCATTTAATAATTACACATTTACCCAAATTAAACTAATAAAAAACACCTCACCTTTTTGTCCTTCACTAAAAATACAATATCATCCTAGATTTTGAGCTTATAGGGAAGTCATCCAAGAGATCAAGTAAAGTTGTTTAAGGAAATTTCAAATATTTTTCTGCAGTCAAAATGATAATGATAATAATTTTACGGGACGAATCAGATGTTCTTCCACGATTTCTATCCACAAGTTAACACTAAGCTGTTGCTGAAACACGGATAGCTTTATGTTATGCCGATCTTCATATGTCCAGCTATAAGTCTTTCGTCTTATGTGAGACTTCTTTGGGGTTAAATTACCTCTTTTAAAATTCTATTAGCATTCGCAATAGTTTTCCTATACGGAGCTCTATTACTTGGAAAACCATCGCAATATTCCTCTAGTGAACATCAAACATTTTCATTTTCCCACTCAACCGTACAAATACATATACCATGTCTACAGGCATATGTACATCAACAACCATGACAAACCTTCATATATCTGACAATGCTGCTTATCGCATCCTTGTCAATGACATAAGATAATCTCTGAGATACTGTTTTTTTTCCTAATTTCTCCTAATAATTGTGGTGTCCGTCGATACTAATAAAATGATGTTTGCGTCAAATGCTTGTATTATAATATTACCAAATTTTGATAGAAATTGATTTGTTTAGGACGCAGTTTTGCAAGAAAATTGTCAAAAGTTGAGAAATATGACGTCGTATAAATATATTTCTTATAAATCCAAACAGAATAGGAACGGATAGATAGATATTTGTTTAGAAAGATTAAATGGTTTACTGTTACACCTAATTTATCTTATTGGGTGTATAATAAGAAAGGTACAGCGTATTAATTGAAAAGTACATAAAAATACAAAGCCCCCCATACCAACCAAATGACGCAAATTATCAGCCCTTTACAATAAAATTTCTTGCATATCTCTATCCCAATAATAAAATATGCAATTATAGTGCGCAGCGTTCGAAACACCCTTTCTTTGCTTTTTATATTTCAGGAGAAGAGTTTTTATGTAGTTTTATAGGAAAATTCCTAAAAATATACTAAAAGTGTTGTAATAAAAATAAAATAAATAAATTGGTACTAAGCCGTAGCTTATGCCACTCTCATTTTCCATTAAGCAAATACCTAATCAACTTTTCATAACTCAAGAAGAATTTTCTATGTTCTTCTTCTTGACTTTATTTTTTTTTTATATTATTTATCTTGTTTTTTTTTTATTTATTTTATTCCACAAATTCTTGAAGTGAAGAATCAATATTTCTTCAAACATGCTATTGTTCCATGATAAATTTTCTCGAGTTGTTAAAAACCTCTTGAGGGAGGATTGAAAGGAATTAGTCGTCGTGTTGTTTAAAATGATGGAGCAAAAGTTTGTGGAACACTTAAAAGCAAAGTTCACAATTTGGAAAACCGTAGAAGCAGAGATGGGGAGTTTTCTTTAGAAAGCACTTCTGTTACGCGGCTGCCTCACTTTCAATCATCGTAGATTTTCATCCCTATTATTTTCAAATTTTATCGAGCTGTGGCATAAGTTAAGCCAACATCTTGCGGATGTATTTGTTGGGTTACTTTTGGATAAAACATTGTAAACTAGTTTTTGTGACAACTGAAATTTTCTTCAACTAGAAACTTTATATTTCTGAAGTTTCTGATTTAAAAATAAAAAAAAAATAAAAACCTGCATTGAGCGCATATTGCAATTTAAATTGTTCGTTTCTATCGTTTTCAAATCATCTATGTAAATTTCTGTAATTTTTTCGTGCATAGTTTTGAAGTTTATAATAATAAAAAAGGGTAATATAAAAAGTTGAAATTTTTGAATATTTTTGCGCCATTACACGGGTCACGGGTACTGTTCCTTATATGATATATAATCCCTAGTTTTTCGGTATTAACCGTTCGTAATATTTAACCCATAAAAGTTGTGAGAATATTTCGATAGGTTGTGTACGATATAAGACAAGATGCCTTGCCAAAAACCTTTGGATGTTATTTTACACTGGGACGGTTGATATTGATAGTATCACGGACATAACAACCCGTGTTTTTCTAATAAAAATACATTATTAGAATCGGTGTCTGGCGTATACTTTTAAATAAATTGAACCTTTTTTTGTACACATTAATTTAAGGTGTTACAATATATAAGTAGAAATCCCCAACGGGCAGTGTTTTCATTGCCCTATCGTAAGTTTGTTTGACATTTCTTGTGGTTATAGGTGAATGCCTTAGAAATGGAAGTATGCGACAAATATTAAAGTTTTTAAATCTATAAAACAAACAATTAATTTCCGAATTAATAAAGTATATACTATGTTTTCCATTGTCATTCGTTCTTCTGTCTGTTGGCACCTGTTAATATATTAAGAAAAAGTTATCGAAGCCGGTATTTTATGAAATTTTTGTTTGTTGTTTTTTGCGGAATTTTTCAGAACTAATTACGCTAAAATTTCGATTGTAGGGTTATAGCATAACAATTTTTGATATAAGTTTAAAAATTGATTAAATCGGGAAAACATTCCGCTGAATTTCCTTCCTGTTAGTTTTTTTGTAGGTACTACATTGTATATTAATTCCGATTCGATATTTATGTTACAATATTATAGGATAATCTAAAAATTTATCGCCACACAATTTCCGCCGAAAAAAAATCAACTACAACTTTATGTAACTATAAAAACACCAATAGATCCAAAAAATTGTATATTTCAAGGATTCACTGGAACATTTGTAACTGATTGACAGCTTCAGTTCAAAATATTGGTGACATATTAGGTCAGTTCACGTACTTCTTGCATGAATTGGTTCTTGGGCTTTTTTGTGTAAAAATGTTCAAGTGGGGAAGCTGTCAAATTTTGAAAGTACATGAACAACTTTGTGTATTCTCGGGACAGAAAGCGAAAGTTCCAAGTAAAAACTGTCAAGCTAACAAATATAATTGAAAATAGAATTTCACTAGCGAAATGAATTCCAATGAAAGAAAGCAATTTATTACGGAAATTTTATTTGGGTACTCTTCTTCGAGAAGTGATTACAATCACAATCTCAAATTCAGCTGTTTTTTTTTCATTTTTCGCTTGTAATCTTAAAACTTTGACAATTTTAGAATTTAAATATAAATTTGTGTGACAATTCTTACACAAGTTACTCCGTGTATTTCCTTGGGTAGATTTGGACTAAAAATTTACAGAAGGGGATGTACGATCTAGGGACATTGTATTCTTTTACCATAGATCCCATAATTTTCTCCGAATAAACAGGAAGTGTTCAGTATGTCCTTAAGACTTTATTTTCAGGAATTATTAGAAATTTCCTACAACTTATTTCCTGGGATATTCCACAACTACTTTATGTGTGAACATTTTCAGCAGGAAAATTTTGGGACAAGTATGGGAAAGTCGTTTTTCCAATTTCTAGAATTTATTTCGGTAATATTGTCTCATTGTCGTTGTTTGCGTGACTCTCTGTTGAAAGCGCCAATTTATCGCTTGGTGTGCCTCCATATGTCGTTTCCGGAGTCCAAAAACAGAACAGTAAAATTGTGTTCTGAAAAAGGCATTTGAGAAATGCATTGTTTAAGCCAGCTACATGTGTGTAGCTGTCTATCCATCTTCTTGTTTTGGACAAGTTTGTTAGATATAGAATAACAATTCAATTTGCAGGCGTTAAAAATTTTGTAATTATATTTTGTGCTAGTGCATACGCCTCTGGGATATACTTTCCAGCAAATATTTTTTGTTTGTTTTGTAAATATGCCTATCCATAACTAAACAAAAATTACAATCCCAGAAAATCTCCCCAGATATTCCCCCGCATATCCTGAAAACAAACTAGGAGATCCTTAAGACATCCTAGGTACGCTTGCCTAAGTACAACCACAGGAAATCCTGCGGGAATGGCATGGGATTTACCAGGGACATCCGAACCACCCACATTCGTCAATCCCAGGGATATCCTAAGTTTTTAATTGGAACCGGACGGGATTTATCATGGACAATTTATATGTCCTAACAGGATTTTCGATTAACATATGACGGACACATTTGTGTTCTGTTATGGAAGAGTACGTGAACAGACCTATTACTAACATATGGAAATATGTGGTGCTTTTCCTGTCAAATTTCGAACATCTTAGAAGCATATAATGAACACACATTTTGTTCCCATGGTACAAGAATAAAAAGGTGTGGCCGAGATTTCTGTCAATTATGCGGTTACGTCATATGAGGACAAAAGTCATTGAGTGAGATTTGTCATTGTCTCAAGTTGAGGTTTTTTCAGGAACATAAATATTTTCTGAATTATATTGTGAGTATTGTGCAACGGCAAGCCTATAGAATAAATCAGAAAACCTGGAAGATGTTGACTTTTCGCGGAATTGAACGTGATCAGGATTCCTTTCTATTGGGACAAAATTTTCTTAAAAATCAGTTTTAATTCACAACTAGATGTATTCAATTTTAGAAATTGGCACATTTTCAAATATAAAATTCAATTTAGTACACAATTCTCAATTGTGCTGTTTGAAACTTTTCAAAAATTACAATCTTCCAATAAAAATTCAAATTAGAATTATTTCATGAAATTACTCCGCTTGCGTAAGGATCTTTGATTTCTATAAATTCTCTTTGAAGGGGGCCGCTTAAAGATGTATCGAATAAATATCGCAACAACAGATGACATCCAGCGATATTTAAGTAGGCTTTAACACAATTCGGTATAATACCTGTTGATTATAAATTAAATACATATATGCGAGAGTATTAAGTTGAAACTCTTGTGAATATTTTTAATTTTCCATTACTTTTAAGTCTTTGGATTCTTCTAAAGGAGGTAAAACTTTTTTCCAAAGGTGAGTAATGGATTTGTTTTCTTCTTTAAGCCTGAAATATTTTTTCTGTCAGCACTTTTCCGATGATAATTATAGTTAAATTTGTTCTTTTGCACATTGATAAAATCGTTTATAGTTGTTTCTGCAACTAATTGAAAGATAATTGGCTGGCAAATTTTTATACTAAATTCAATTGAGAATACTCTTATATAAACTAATTAAAAATCAAACTAACTATTCGCCCTTTTTTCTGTTAACTGACAGATAAAAATATTTTGATGTTTTGCAAAATAATTGACATGTTTTACCAAATGACTTGTGTCTCCCTGTGACGTGCAACTCAAAAATTTCCTCTCGAATTGGTAATTTCTCAATTTCTCAGTTTTGCATTTTTTCCGATCTCAGGTCAATTCAGTTTTTTCATTTGAAAAGATTGCAATTGGCTTTTATGTTTTAACCTAAGAGCATATAACTAAAGGAAGCGAAATATCATGTGAAAACCCAATCGGTGAGAACAAATCTTGATTCTTAGGCGAAGAGGTGGAAAGACAAGAAAAATTTAACCTAGTTTAACTTATTAATGTCAAACTAGAATTAAAGGTCAGATTCGTGTTTTCGTTGGATTTTGTGTTTTTTTTTTTATTAAAAAAGTTTGCATTAATTTTACTTAAATACATTTTAAGTGACAATTTTGTGATTAAGCCTTGGATTGAAGCTAAATATCGTGTGAACATTTCAATAATGAATTGTGTTGTGTGGTATTGTTTGAATAATCGCCGAAATAATCCCGAAGAGACATATTTCATTCAAGTTGAAGTCCTGAAATTAATCTAGGAAGTCTCTTTTCTGCAAATTCTCTTTAAGAATTCTTCGTCATTACCAACTTGAATGCCTTTGATTTTTCTTCCCGTTTATTTTTCAAGAAAATATTTTAAATTCTTATAAGCCTATAGCATTTTGTTTTTTCTCTTAAACTCTGATAGGTATGTTATTCCAGTGAAACGAATTTTGCCTTAAATTTCAAATTTACAAATAGAATCGCAGAAAAAAAGAGAAACGAACAAAATAATTCTCCAGAATGTTTGGAAAGAATTATTTTTCATTACCTACAGCCATTTAATTGCAGAGCACAACCCACATAGAATATTTCATGTAGTTGCATACTTAGGATGCATTCGATGGATTCTAATATATATATGTATTTACAATTACTATATACATATATGTACTTTGTTTGTTTGCGTCACATCCGTAGAATATTTTTTCAAGTCCAGACTTTTGTTGTTGGTAATTTATTCTATGAACATGTCTCCCAATTTATCTCTACGTTAAGATATAAGTGATCGGAATGGTAACTGAGGTATGGGTGGACAACTACGGTATCTGTCAGCGATTCAATAATTGAATTCGATTTAGAAAAGTTGAGAATAGAATATACACCAATTAGTTTCAATTTAGTTATCTGTCTGAATAGCAAACTATTAATCAATCTACAAATACTATTCGGTTTTACAATTCAACTCATAAGTAACATCACTCTGCCAAGGAGTTCCTTAACGCTCAAAGTCCATCTTAACACGGCCGATATTTAATGCTCATTCATTAAATGGTTGCCATAAAAATTATATGAGGCAAAAAACATTCAGAGCTAGCAAAATATAGGTGGTAGTTGTTTAGCATCTTAAAACCGGTTAAAACCACTCAAAATTTAATTTATGCTAATCGGATTTCATGTACAAAGTTTTAAAATCAAGCATTTTTTCCAAAGCTGCCCTGTTCCAGGATGAAAACTAGGCCATACCAATAGTTGAAATTTATAAAGCTGTAAAAAGTTACAGTTCCTGCTGATCTAAATATACTATGCTTACCATGTTCGAAACATTAATTTGTATTGACAGATTATTGTCATCTGAAAATTTTAGATTAAATCAGACTATGACTTTCTGAAACTTACCACTAAAAATTTAATACTAGAGTCAATATCAATTATTTCCAGTTGTTGTATTGGTTCACGAACTGATCCCTGTGGTACCTCAGAAAAATATTTTAAACTCTACAAAACCTAAATCATCTACGTCGATTTTAATTCCTAATAGGACAACAGCATTTTGTAATAATTCCGTAAAGAGTGTAAAGTTTATGTGAGATGATTCACACACTATTAAGGTCTTCATAAAATTTAAAAACTTTAAGCAAGAACTTAAAGAAAAATGTAATTTCCTCTAATAAATTTGCAGTAATTAGAACTACATATTGTGTCTTCTACGACTTATTTGTGGTGTGATAAATGTGACTAAACTCTGAAAGAACTGGCATAAATAATATCGCTGGGAATTCTGGGGTTTTATTATAGCAAATCATGCGATGTCCACAAATACAAACATGTAAAGGAAACAGAAAAATAAAGAGAAAAAATATTTTATTACCTTCACTTAAAAATTTGGTTACATAAGAAAATTCAGAGTATTTCATGACGTTTTGATGCTTTTTTGTTTTCATAGTTTCCTAGTTTTTAAAGAGAGTCTCTGAAAATTCTTTAATTCCCATAGACTGTATTGGCAAGATAAGGTGAACAAGGTTGAGCAAAATTCCATTGCAATCGTATAGACGACTAATGCTATGTTAACCCACAAAACAAAAACAAAATCATACGTCGAGGCACTATGTGTCCAATATCACGCAGGAGGTAAGTTTAGACCAAATATTTCAAGGGAACACCTTTGTTGGGAAAAGCATTGTAACTTTTAATGTGAATCTTGAAGTGATGTCACGGAACAGCAAGTACTTCTATGTATTAGACACATGTTGTTACAGATGTCTTCTGTGAATGCTCGACAATAGATGATCAACTGTTACTTTTAGAAAATAACGATACAAGGACTTCACTTTGCAAAGATTCTTTTCAAATTTTGACAAGAAATTTGGAGGTAAAATCGTGGCTATTCAGGCTGTTATAAGTCATTATAAATTTTGTTTCACGACTTTCGTTCAAATTTAACGAAGAGATTAATAATTGCAATATTTTCAGTAGATTGATAAACATTTTCCCTGGTAATTCACCATATAGCGTACACTGTAAAAATATTAGGACTATTCCCTAAATTTAAGACACGTTTTTCCCTAAAAATAAATGTAATTTTCTCTGATAGAAAGGGAAAATCAGTTTAATTTCCCCAAATCAATGGAACATTAAAAAAATTTAGGTATTTGGCACTAGAAAACCTATAAAGTACGTAAAATTCCCGAAATATTAGCTCTTTTGGATATGAGGAAGAGAACATTCAATAAATTAGGTATTATGCTGCATGTTTAATGCAAACATATTTTCGTTTATATAATTTACACATTGTTTTTGAAATGACGTCATATATTGCTTTTCAATATTTTGTTTAAGCGTGCCCAGTGCACCACTATAACTTCCATACTACTTAGTAGTATGGGCCATAAGAAATTTTAGGGAATATTCTCTACATTTTAGGCAACAGTCCCTACATTTTAGGAGAAAAAAAACCAACAATTTAAAATTATATATATATATATATATTATATTATTATTATTATATTTTAGGGAATGAAAACTCCCTACATTTTAGGGAATATTCTCTAAATTTTAGGGGAAAAAAACCAAAATTCCCTACATTTGAGGAAGAAAAACCAACCTACATTTTAGGGATAAAAACCTAATTGTAGCTTTCCAAGGTGGAGCTTTCCCTAATCTTATCGACAAATGCCTAACCTGTGTGACACAAATTGTTGCCACTCACTTTAGGGAATTATTTTTTACTGTGTAAGTCATAAGTCATTACGTACTGATTTATCATATAGTTGAGGAGGTTGATTTTATCTTTACTACGACCCCTTCGCTTTTCTAAACGAAATCAATTCTTGCCTTGTGGAGCCTGGACTTAACTTTCTCCTCAGTACCTGCATCTATCGTAAGATAGATACTATCGAGAAAGCAAAATTTGTCAATGTTCCTCTCACCCACCAAGTTACATATCTAGAAAGTTTGAAGCACTGAAACGCATACTCAAGTGTCTAATGCTTATGACAGACATGGGGTATCGATATATAGTTATTCATATCTAGATGTTAAAGTAACTCTGACAAAGGGGGCATTGATATGACAAACCGTACTTTAACATTTCAATTCAGTTGACAAATTTTTAAGCGTAAACAATTTTGAAATGGAAGTGACAAATATACTTCCATGAATGCAGGCTTAACGGCAATAATTAATTGACACTTCCAAGATTTGGAGCGAAAAAATTAAAAAAAAATATCTACTTTTCCACACTTCGATAGTAAACTTTGTTCCGCGAAGTTTACTATTTGCCTTTTTTTCATTATTTTTCCGGGAGGTGAACAGTTTTCTCCTTTCATTGCCAAAAAACGTTTGGTTCTTCTTCTTCTTGTTCGCTTTCTTGACAAAGCATAGATATATTTTTGCTTTATTTGACACATTAGCTTATTATTACTAACAACTAGATGGCGCTGCGCAACGTAAGAAGTGCCCGACGATCAGGCTATACTCAATAATTTTGGAGGATATTGATATCTAGATATCTAGTCGATACCCACTAGTTTCCTGGATATATTTGATGACACATTTTCTATAAACGGGTGATTCCGAATATCTAGATATCGATACCCTATCTGTTATAAGCATTATGGACATTGAGGTGATAACATCATATTTTTCCGCATTTTAAATATCCTGCATTCTGTAAATTGTATAAAAGTGACAGGTGCAAAAGTATCGTATCTTGCTTTATACGATATATACACATTTGCATAAACAGTCCTCATAAACATTATTCCCGATTTCATGATAATTCAGAAATATTTCATTAGAGCAAAGTGACTTTTTATACGCTTCAATAAACCCAGTAAGAATTCAAGCAAACTCAACCAAAATAAACTAGGCATATAACATGACAAGTAGTGTGTTAGCTGGCTGCATTTACAAGTACACTGCTTATGCAATTTTATGCATCCTTCAATTTCCATTCTTTTGTGTTCCTTCTGGCACTTCTCTGGCTCGCTCTCATCAGATAATTTTATGCTCAAAGTTCAAGGTGCCATTCAAGATTAACAAATGGTCTGTGAATTTCCTTCTTCAAAAGTGTAGAGGTAAAGGAACAATTGCAAACGTAAACTGCATCAGAACGCTCTTACAACTAAAGTTTGATAAACGACCAGGGGCATAGAGCTAAAGAAACTTCACTGCTGGCAAGATATACGACGTCGTTTTAGCTTTCCTATTTACATTTTGAAGTGTTCCACTCATTCCATTTCTGTTCTCGCACCCCATTCCCTAAAACTAACTCCTTCTAGCCTACCTAGATGCTGTGCGCTTGATATTCGTAAAACTGGTTCTGAGGTTCCGAGGCCATAAATTTAACTCCGAGTCAGAGACACTGCAAGCTCGGTATACATACTCTCCCCGTATACGTCCGTATCACTGATGTATCCATAGATTTGTAGTCAAACGTCTTTGCCCTGCACGATTCTGTGCCTGCAACATGTTCAGTACCACGGGGTACTTCTTATGTAATTCCCATCTTATCTGGCTGTGTATATCGCATTTGATCCCGTGAACATGTTCACATAAATTCGTGCATATAAATAAATAGAACAAGATTTTAAGGAAGGAATCCTCTGCTGCTTGCTAGCTATGTGTTGTACATACATGCATATATACTGTGCTCCATAAGAAGTCACATTTTCCTGGCTGGGTGCTCCCTCTTGCTGCCTATATCTATGCCCGTGCCAACCCAATCGTCTTAACTGAAAATAAATTTTAATCTTCTTCGTGGCTCGTTCTACATATATCCAACGTTTAGTCTTCTTGAACGTGGTCTTCGATTGAAGATTGCAAGCTGTTCGTCAAGTGGAGGGCAATTTAAAGAACACGTTCCGAAAGTGAGAGACAATTAAGGTGGCTGAAGTGGAAGACTGGTGTGCCTCGCTTTTAGCTGGAACGACATAAGGAGTTACAGATACAGAGATACAGATTCGATAAAGGTATGAGATTCGCTTTAAGAGTGCACAACTGAAAATTAAAAATTTAGAGTAATTCTAGTGCACGTAATTGCTCAAAATGAATGCGGAAATTGCTCCGGATTACTTTTACATATTTACAAGATTTTTTTCCTCTCAAACGGAAGGGAAACATGTTCAGACAAATACATTTCAATTTGTGATGATTTATTTAGCAGAATATTGTTTGATTTTATCCCTTTTAACTGATTTGCTTTGGAGAAAAAGAAATAAAATAAATTCATAGTTAATAATGCTTAGTTATAAAAAGTAATAAGCTCAAAGGCTTTTTAATGACCTAAGATCTATGATATGTTGCTAATATAACTCCATGCCAGTAACTATTATTTTTTCCGGAGCCTGATACTGAAACGGAGTACTCACTTGGAAGACACACCACTTTCTTCCAGGCTGAGGTCTTCGCTATCTCTATGGCAGCGAAATTAGCCCTTGATATGCAAACCAAGGGGAAGGACATTGTTATCATTTCGGATAGAGAGGCAACCTTGATGGCTCCGAGGACCCTCGGATAACATCTAAGATACTGGGGGATTGCAGGTCGTCTGTGGATAAGTTTTGTATCCACAACAAAATGTCCCTTCTGCGGGCTCCTGGTTACATGGGGATCATGGGTAAATGGAAGGCCTGGCTCCGATTCTCCGTCCCACGGACCGGAGACCGCAGTAGGCGTTGTCATCTCGAGTATTGGGTCTCTCATCAAAGCGGATCTTCATAGGAAGCATCAGTAGAGATGGGCAAACCTTATCATTGGACATTGTTATCATTTCGGATAGAGAGGCAACCTTGATGGCTCCGAGGACCCTCGGATAACATCTAAGATACTGGGGGATTGCAGGTCGTCTGTGGATAAGTTTTGTATCCACAACAAAATGTCCCTTCTGCGGGCTCCTGGTTACATGGGGATCATGGGTAAATGGAAGGCCTGGCTCCGATTCTCCGTCCCACGGACCGGAGACCGCAGTAGGCGTTGTCATCTCGAGTATTGGGTCTCTCATCAAAGCGGATCTTCATAGGAAGCATCAGTAGAGATGGGCAAACCTTAGTACTTGCAGGTGTACAAAAAAATTTCTTGAAGGGCTCAATGGGAATATCTCCGATTTTATCATGGGACTCGGAAGCAAACTATGTAGAACTGTAGCTGACATCATCACCGGCTACAGATCACTTCACGTTCATCTAACAAGGACAGGAGTTGTTGACAGCCCTGAGTATCTGTCCAACCTAGAGGGAGAGCCTGAGACAACCGAACACTTCATGTGTGCATGTCCGGCCTTCGCCCGGAGCAGACTGGATACTCTAGGACGAAAATTCGTCAGTCTATTCGGAAAACTAAAAATGGTGCGCATACGATTCCGAGAGTATTTTTGAAGTAGCTAGTAAATAAATAATTGAATTTTTCAAGAACAGCAAAAATTCTAAGAAATCAATAAGCAGCACATACTGTGTGTCCAAACTACAAATCGGGCAGAGAATTGAGAAATCAATTGATGTGGAACGAACAAGACCAGGTTTTGGTTAGACGTGCCAAACAAGTTCAATTCCAACATAGAAAGATTGGTGGTGGCATTGAAGTAAGTTCGGAGCATGTTTATCAAAATTAAATTTTGGGACTCTAAGAAGCCCGGTTTCGGCGAAGCAGAATTTTAGTGTAAAAATTCTGAAAGAGTGTAGTAGGGTTGAGAATTTCGATTTTTCGTTTTTTTTTTTATAAAGATGTCAAAGCTCATGGTATACACTATGATGCCGTAGTACAGTCATGGCAAGAAAGGAAGAACAGGTAGCGAATTGGGGATTATTGAATTCAGTCAAGGAGGTGACAGTATACATTACGCTTGAATGTTTGCGGCCCATAGCTAATGGGGAAACAGATGATGGCAAACTGTTCCACATTTGTCCTGTCCTGCTTATGAAGGATTCATTGAATTTCATGGTATGGCAAAATTTGACTTCATGGGTGTGAGGGTGAGCTCGGGTTACAGCTCCTGTGGTGTTCATAGGAAGAATTCTAAAAGGGATCAGGCTAGAGATTTCATCAGAGCAATAACCAATAGAAGTAGCGATAAAAGAGAGATGAACAACCGATATTACGCCAGTGCTCTACGGAATCAATAGTTACTATGTTCATATACTATCGCTAATAAGCCAATAGGCTTTCTTTTGGACTTTGTCTTATGCTGACAATGCAGTACGTCCAGCCCCTGCCCAAATATGAGAATTATATTCTAATCTTGGCGAGACTTGTAGATTTGCACCAAGTTTGATGGAGTAAAGTATTTCTTGCATCTTTGAAAGAAACCCACGCATTTCATCGCGTTTTTGGCAATACTAAAAATTTGATCGGACCAACTAAGAGTGTTGGATATTTCAATGCCTAAGATGTTAAGAGATGGCGAACTCGAGAAATCTTCTCCATCGACAGAAATGGATTGAGCGGTTGTTGGAGTATGTTTGAGTGACACAACTTCCAACTTCCAATCATCTATTGCAAATGATTCTAGGAAATTTTTAAACTGCGATATTCCCACAGCCATTAGCATCTCCCAAATCCCATTATCTCATCCCACACAGATACATATTTTGAATGAAACCATCATCCCTGACTGTATGAAATGATGTATAATGAGAACGATACCCATAGCTTGGGCTGTTTGGTAAAATGTTTGGGAAAACGACTGAAAATCCTCATTCTACCAGTTAATTTTTAAAACTTTTTACCTTTAAAAAATCGTAATTTTCTTGTTTTATAATATTATGGCATCAAGAATTACAGTAAGAATTTATTTATGTAAATTTACCGAAACATATACAGCAGCTAGGGGCGGATATAGACGGATATAGGCCGAGTAGGCCCGGGCCTAGGGCGGCAGATTTAGGGGGCGGCAAAACTTGGTGCTTTTTCTTGTAGTTGTGGGTATTTCATTACATTTTTATACTTTTTCGTTTTTTTAAATAAAATAATTCGTTGGAAAGTGTTATTTTTAATTCTACTCCATTTTTTTCAAATCTACTCCGATTTATGAGGCAGCCTACTCCGCTAATTCTAGCCTGGGGTCCCTTCACTGGATATAGATCATTCAATTTTTCGTGTTTTACAGGGAGTAGGGGGGCGGCAATCTTCCATAGGCCTAGGGCGGCCAAGTGATCAAATCCGCCCCTGACAGCAGCGTATGTATTTCTGTATGCAAATACATATATATATATATATATGTAATCATAATTACAAAAACTAATTTAACATGTAAAACATATTTATACTTCATCTGTCCAACAAGGACTTAAAAATATTTTTCATCTCATAAAGAATTAGGTATTCCCTGGAATTATAATTTTACTTCACTTCATTAATTACATATTACATAACTTAAGTACGTATTCAATGAATCTAAGCACCGCTTACCACATTTAGATTGAAACTCTTTATGGTTGGGTAGGTGCACGCACAGTCGAAAAAAATATAAAAACTCCAGACTAGAGGGCGGCAAAAATAGAAATAAGATGTTGCAATATTCACAAACGCCCCTAATACCTACCTACATGAATACACTTATAAGCTTAAGATTTCTATTTGTTTGAGACTTAATTAAACTGGCAGACAAACAGACGGACAGACAAAAAGAAAATGTCTTAATAAGAGATGAATGTCAAAGCTGGGCGACCATTAATTGTTTCTACTTTTCATTCACTTCTTCTTTTTCTGTACATATGTATATATTTCGAATGCGCAGTGTCTTGAACTCTATATCTCTTCCTCTACTAAGCATTTATTCCACAGGAAGTGTTCTCAGTTTGTTTGAATCGGTAAAAGATGCCAACGGCATACAGGAAAAATTAGCACCTTTTGACCGAAAATTTAACCCTTTTCTCAAAGGAAGCAAAAAGGAAAGACCTATTCGTTTTACAACTGAAATGGTCATCCTTCGCTGCTAAATTATTCTGCATCACGTAAATACTATGTATATGTATACATATATATGTATGTATGTATGTATGTATATCACAACTTCTAGGATTTCCTAGTTCTTTGGTACAGCAGCTCCCCTTCGGACATTTTCCAAACAACTTTTCAAAGCTCGCCCCATTCAAAATCTGGTACCTTTCCTTTGTTACTCGCGTCTACATTAGCTTTATTGATTAAAATTTTTGGGGAAACCAGAAGTGGGCAAGCGCATTTATATGATATGATTCTCAGTATACAGCTAGCAACTAGATAGGTATGTATATAGTGTATGGGAAAGGGGCAAGGCTATATGAAAGCATATGGACTCATACAAGCATAGAATTTTCGTTACATGCATGTATAGAACATTCTACGGTCATAGTACATAAATTTCAATGCCAAAGGATGATATTGAGAGGAATACAAAAGTTTTACTATAAGGGTGGTTTTGATTTCAGCTACATTACAGCTCCATCCCTATGGCTTTGGGCTGGGCCCCATTTTCTTGCCCAACTATAATTTCAAGGTTTCTGGCAACTTTTCAAAAAGTCTATATTTATTCATGCTCTCCCTAGAAAAATGACTGGTTTATTTAATAAAAGAAGTCAGGCCGAATGATGAATTTCTGTTTTTCCTGAACCCTGAATTGTTACAATTCCAGATAACTTTGCACGGTAAATATTTACTCAGTGATTAGCAGAAATACGCCGATAACACCACCGTCAGCGCTTGTTTGGATATTTGGAGTCAAGCAGTTGTGTAATTTGTCACCAGTGTATTTGTTATGAACCGACCACTCCCTGTTTGTTCTTGAAAAGGGAAAACATATTTTTTTGAATTATCATGAATATTTAACTGGGAAATAAGCTTGATTAACTGTTTTAAAAGTTTTTTTTTTTTTTTAATATGTATTAGGTATGTACAGACTAAATGTAATCACATCAATAGAATTAGAATTATTGTAATGTCACCACCTATGTATGTAAGAAATGTGATTGCGTTTGAAACATATTTTGGGATAATAGTAAGTAGAGATTTATCTTAGTGCGTTACATGTACTAAACATGCAACAAGTTATGGGGCCAACATTTCTGGTTTCGATTTTAAAAGGGTTAGAAAGATCCCATCCATATTTGTTTCTTAAATAACGAAAAAGTTATTAATTGCCCACTTTTATCTTCTCGACACTCATTATACCTGGACAGTAGTCTTTGCATAACAATAATATAGGCTCACCACTCAACTACAAGTTTCCTTTCAGAACCGGTACCCAATTATTCAGCTATTAACCAGAGGCTAGACTCTATGTATGTTATTCACGTTATCTAATCGCTAGTAGTAAAAATTGCTCCAGTCCGAATCTTGGATTTTCTCAAATGTACCTTTACCACCTCTTACCTTACCACCTTTACCTCCTTTCTCCTTTAGATCCAAAAAGCTTGTCCCGGCTACTATGTTCTCAAAACTTAAAGAAGATAGTGTCGCAATAAACTCGCCGTTGTCGAGGCAATACGTACAAAGTCGCTCTTTACAGGATTTGACGTTATAGGATTATAAAAGGGAATGAGTTGGCTTATGAACTGGCTAGGCAGAAAACAAATATTGATATTTCGCTATATGCACTGTAAAAGGGGAACTTTCCACACATTGTAAGTATATCCAAAACGAGCTCAAGATGGAATAACCTAAGTATTATATTCAGAATCATGTGGTCAGTCTGGGACAATAAAAAGGAGACTCTTATTCTGTTCATCTGCATATGCCCGGTATTTCTTCTTCAATAATCTTAAAAAAAACAACAAAAAAGTACAGGATAGATTTAATTTGGATAACTTAATCTATAGCTTTTCTTTGTATTCTTCAGAGGAATTTGTATCAACAGACAGACATCTATCTCGTGCGTATAAGTTTTCGAGTATAGTAGTATGTCGGCGGCATCTATAAGTATGAATTGGAGCCCGTCAAGTCAATCTGATTTCCTCAGTAGAACCAGCGAATCAAAACAAACCTTCTCCTCTAAATAATTCTTACAAGCTTTCTAGAAGCCAGGTGAAGTTTAAGTACTGCCCTCCTCCATGAAACCGCATTTCTACTAACGACCATAGAAACGAAATAGAAAGCTTCTGACGACCATTCCAGATTGTTGAGTCTTCCTTACTCTCACAACACACAGCAAAGTTGCTCTTAATGTGCACAGTAACGGTCGTAAGCCTAAAATTTACTTCGATATGCAATTCTCCACCTGAAAATAAAGGCAGATGCCGTCCAGGACTCTATGTATTAATAATTCGATATATTGACACCCGGGTTTAGAAGGATCGAATCGCTTTTCTGATTCAAGGTGTTCAAAATCATTTAATGAGTATTAGCATCTCATCAAACCAGTTTTTCTGAATAAACGCCTGAATTCAGATCCTCAGATAAATAAAGATTAAGAAATTCGTACAGTAAACGGCTTCTTAGATCAAACGTCATTGAAAGTTATAGTTTTTTTTTTATAGAGTACAGCATATGGCTTCATATAACATTCGAACTCCATCATTCTTAGAAAGTGACATATTCATTGTTCCAGTAAAGCACGGGAGAGGTAGACAACAACGAGTGTAACAGCAGGGAAATCTTCATGTCATGTTCTGAAAAATCCCCACTGACCATGAAAAACAGCTGATTCCGCCACCCAAATTTGAAAATGAAGAAGAAACATTGTCTGGAATTAACGTGTACAAAAAAAAGATAGTTAACCCACCGAAAAAGTTACATAAATTTGATATGATTACACTCACTAGTAATAATTATAGCACGATATTATTTTAGTTCTCTTGAAACTCAATTTTTAATCAAAAGTGCTTTTCTCTTTCCACTCGCAGATAAATTTGATTTGTACATTGAATACTTCTCTCTTTCAGTTTTTTATGAAAATTTTATTCAAAAATATACGTGCTTGTCTTTCCTTTTGTAGATGCGTTTTTTTGCATGTTATTTACCTACATCTATTCCTTTTCAACAGGTAATCTCGTTCACTTCAGAAAAATCTTTCATTTGCTTCTTGTTATAATCGTTTTTTTTTTTTTTGTATTATATATTAATAGTCCAAGCTCAGGGGATACTCCATGATGCACAGCATGGCAGGAAGAAGATAGGGAAAGGATTAAGATTGAGTTGAAGGGGGTGTGGCGAGATACTGATGTACGTCGCTCTTAAGCTTTCACGGATTGTAACCTGGAGTAAAAACAGAAGATGGTAGACTGTTCTACATTCGCAGAGTTCATGATTAAGAAGTATCTTGGAATTTAACTTTACGGCTGAAAGTATTTTGAAGAGTGAAAAGCTAAGCGCGACTGGCAACGCGAGTATTGTAAGATTGGCTATGCTTATAGCGATAAAGGAGCGAAGGACATCCGACATTTCGAGGGTGCTTGAGCGAGTCGAAATGACAAGTATTTGCCACACCGCCAATGAACTTGAGGCCATTTTGTTTTGTTGACAATATCTAATGAAGGTAAAGCTGTGCGACCAGCAACGCCCCAGATATGGGAATTGTATTCTAACACAGGACTTGAAAAGGAACACTAGAGTTTGAGGTCTTGTGCGTGTATATGTAAGCAGTCCAAACATCGTTTTATTATCTTGCAGTTCAAGCTAGAATTTTAGCGAACTTTTATTTCACAATTTCTTCCTACGAGATCCGTAACAAACCAAACGAAACAGCCGTTTTCTATACTGACAGGCATAATATTTTTTTTTTTTATATAAATCTCTTACAACAAAACGCAGTTACCATTTCGCAGTATGCACGAAGTCACTATACCTTTCGATTCCTTTACAGTGGGTAAGTAGAAATCTTTGAACTCATCGCGAAGAGTGATGTTCTGCCTTACTTTAATGCTGATTGATTAAGTTCGACTGGATTTACCTCCTGCAGATATTTTTTTGGTTCCTTTTAACTTCCCCATATCGCTTCGAAACATCATGCTATATTGACCAGTGTCTAAGAAAACGTAAGGAGATAGTCAGGTAAAATCAAGGCTATTGCATCTCCTATGTTGAGGTAAAAGCTTGTGTGAGAATGCAATGGCGCTCTCGATTCGATTATTTGATTAGATTCAGTTTTATTTCCTTGATTTGAATAGATCAACGGGCCATGGAACTAAAAAACAGAAGAGCTTGCTAGGCAAGGCTATACTCTCTGTGCATAACAGACAATGAGAGCCATACTAAAATTTTAGAGGTTAGAATAGACCATCATCACTAGGGCAGACCTCAAACTTTTCAGAGCAAGTCCGCCAACTAAAAAAATTCCGAGGTACAGTAGGATGGATGTTAGGTTCTAAGTTGGCCTAATCAGCATTATGTTAACTGATATAGCTCATTGTCAGTACTAGTGTGGGTATTGATTCTACCTGTAGGCCTTGTCGTAGTAAAGTGATTATACTACCCGACACAAGCTAGATAATCTACGACTGGACCCCTTTAATCAGGTGGTTAGCAACTTTTCGAGCTGAGCTTATTCAAGGGGTTTGGATTTTGTACTTTAAGGAGATGAAAAATATACCACTGCAGGTCCTCATGTCTGTAGCATTTTATTTCTCCCTTGAAACCAATCATCCAAATAAACATCTGCACTAGTCGAAGACTATACCTATATGGGAGAAAAATGATCTCACCTGCGTTAGTCTAATCTCCCGTTTTTTGTTTTTTCTCTACACCAGACCAAATTCTATATGAGGTAGAGAAGAAGTACGTGGGCTTGAGGATAACCTTCGTCATACCGCTAGCCATTCTTCTTCTTTTTCTTCTCCAGCTTTTCATTTCGTGTCTCTTAATCACCAGGTCTTGTGAGACATGGTCATTGGAGTGTTAATTCTGAGCGCATTACCCATAGGAAATAGCTTTGAGTTCTCTCAATCTTATCAAAGACCACTCAGGGCGCTCCCCTATTGTCTCATCTCTAGTCATACCAGTGTGATTGATAGTCTATAAAACAGTTGGACTCTGGCCATTATATTTAAATTAATGAAATGTTACCGTTACTTTCATCAAATCCTACAAAATATTTGTAACTTCTAGCTTTCAGTGTATTCTTTGATCGAAAAGAACCTTTAAAAAACCAAAAAAAAAAAAAACAAAAAAACATTTCATCGGCAAGTGACAATTTACAATTCCACGAGACTTGCGTTCATGTTGGGCATTCCTGAACCGAGCTTCCATGCTCATTCGAAATGCAATTGCATGCGAATAACACAAAAAATCCCGGCAATAAATCAAATCAGATTGGGCTTATTAAAACCGCACTTCAGTTTCGTATTTACATACTGAATGAAGTAACGCCACCGCCCCGGGTTGGAAAAGCTGGTAAAAAAGGTCCATGGAAAATATTTAATTTCAGGGAAACCCGGTATAATATCAGCGAAGTGTTCAGAGGGGTCTGCCACCAATGCCATTGCAACCATAACTCTGTTATCACGAATGCAAATTACTATGTCGCATAAAAGTGAAACCACTGTAGGAAATCTGGTTACGGGGTGGTTTACGTAGGGTTTTAAAAAATGTATAGGACCTTGAATGCGGTGAATATACCCGGTTCGCACATAAAGCTGCCATAAAGCCGATGTGGGGCGAGACTTATTGTTAGGCATTTGTATTGCTCAAAGTAGGGTTGGAGTTGAGTTTATGATGGGAGTGAGGGTGGGAACTGTATGTATATATGTACGTTGCGTTTGAATAACACAAAATCCTGTCAAAAGCGAGCACGAGTTGCTCTGCACCAAAACTGTAGAATAGGGACTGCATTTCGGGGTGCATGAATAGTAAATACCCCATATTCGCTGCATATTAATATTTACATGGTTCGCAAAGAAGAATCAGAACAAAAGCAAGCAACGCCTCGAGGGTATGCATAGCAAGCAAGCTCTAGAATTCACTCAATTGGATCAAATGGAAGAGAATCCACTTCAGTTCAATGGAATTAAATTTGCTCAGGAACTGAACGGATTACCATGTGCTCAAACTCAAAGAAATGTTTAGGTTGAATTGCAGCAGCATGATTGGTATGCCTTCGCACGCCGGCCATTGCTTAGCCTATATTCCTATATAAACTTATGTACATATATATGTACATGGGTTAAGAAGATCAGTTCATTTCAATGAATCTTCGCTTTACACATCATCCAGATAAATTTCATTCGGCTCTGTGCAACTCCGGTCAATAAATCCAAAAAGTAAATGTTCTTTTCTCTGCACGGATTAGTAGTGTACGAGAGGCAATTTAATTTTGTTTAATGGCCAACAATAGAATCCATGCTAAATCCATTGTGCTTGCCTTATCATGGCGCACAATGCCACTCTTTTGTGATTGCTATTGGTCTTATGTTACGCCTTATTCGGAATGTTGACACTTTTTTCTGACCTTAAGTCAAGTGGCTGTTAATTGAAGCATTTTGTTCTATGTCGAGTTTTTTTTTTTTAATTAGTCAGTCTTTCTAGTTATTGCAAAGGAGAATGATAGCATGAAATTATAGATGTTAACTAACAAAATGTCAACTATTGACTGTATTGTCTGGTTACCTTTCTAGCTTGTGCCGTTCGCATATACCCTCTACGTTCGATGTATTTTTGATCACCTGGCTCAGAAATCTCGGTTGCTTGAATTATTTATGAAGATTTGGTAGACCACAAGTGGATGTATGTTGTAATAATTGTGAACAGAGGAGCGAAGATGAAAGATCCGAATCTTAATAATAATGCAAAAAGAGTCCTCGCTCTCGGGCTAGTAATACATAAGCGTCGGGCTAAGAAGTTTTATGTTGTAAAACAAAACTGTGTACCGAAAGATATGATATTTATGCCTTAATTTCCGACTATATGCAAAATCTACCTTTACCAAACATATACCAAATATTTTATTACCTTCAGAAGTAACAGAATTTCACAATTTAGTGATCACTTGTTTTTGCTCTGTGACAGGGTTCTCGGAACCGTAAAAAAAATTTCGAAGAGCTGGTCAAATTTATCTCCCTGAAAAGTACAAACAAATGATAGTAACTTGCCCAAAGACCCTACCATTCACCGTTGCTAGTATTAATCACAAAATATTATTTAATATAAAAATCGGTCTAAGCTCTACAAAAAAATAAATGTCCAAATCAATAGACCAGAAAAAAATCAGTTTTCCTATGTCGTGATACAGGCAGCTCACATGCAACGTCGAAACTCTTGGTTATTTTCACAGCAACTGAGTTTATAGTTGGCTTCGTATCGTACACATTCAAGTTAATCAAAAATAATGTCAATTCTCATTCCCATCAGAAGAAGAAAACATATCAACAAACAGTTTCTATTAGTGAAAAAACAAGGCTGCTGGACATCAAGAAAATTATCCAATATGTGTCCGGAAAGACTTAATTTTATTATCACATTACTTCGGGGGAATTTACCAATGACGCAATTTACAATCTATAATTTTCTCTTGTTTGAAAATAACGTTAAAAAATAGTCTGTTTTAGAATGCATTTTCTTAATTGAGTGAAAAAGAAGTACAACTCTTGATTTTGGACATATCTTTTTTTTTTGGGAGGGATTTTCTTAATATTTTTAGGTGCCTTTTTCCAAACAAGTCATTTAGAATTTATAGTTTTCTACTTGTTCTCTTCTTTCACTCACTGATTCAATTCAAGGAAATCCACAGGATCTCTTGGATTGTATAATTATGGCAAATTTGTTTATCACGTACCCGCAACAGGGGGCGAGATAAGAATATTCTCAACCAATTTTTTTGCAGATCAATACCCACCAAATTGTAGGGTGCTAGACATTCAAAACTGGGTTTGAAACCAAATGAATTAACTATGAATATCGGGAGGAGACTCCCGATAGGCATAGGCATTTATAAAATGGACTAGGCAAAAGAAAGCTTCAGACCTGTTTTAACTGCACAAAGAAGAGATTTGTATTATTGCAGAAGTTTTAATTATTTTTACTGGACACAGTAAACTCCATAAGATTAAGAATAACATTCACCAATGGAAATAGATCATGTTTCGAAAAAATGAATCACTGGTTTGACACACGTTATCTGAAGCAATAGTAGATACGATGTAGATTTCGGGTAATTTGCTGGTACTTTAAATTAAATCTACAAAATGAGAAGATCTTCTTGACATACGAGGACTTTTATCTACATGAACTGCATATAAGATCAGGCGCCTTCAATATTCAATTTATTGATTGCAGAGCAATGTCAGCCTGGAGCATATGATCATACCGTTGTAACAGCTATAAATAGCTGCATAGCTGCTGTAACAGCCGTATGTATTACTTTTAGTTGAGTAACGTGTGGCCGTTTTTAGTATGCCACTTCTAAAGAATGCATCCACTTTATGGAGCAATAATCCACAATTTACAATCAAAAATATGTAAACATATAAGTCTATGTATTTTCTATTCTTTTTTTCTAAAAATTTTCTCGAGAATTTTCTTGCTCTATAATTGTTGGCCGACGTCACAACAAAACGAATTGGATTGATACAGATGCCAGGTCAAGTCCAGTCTCCAGGGCAGTTGACATTTTTTATGAGTGTAGCTTAGCTAAACTTTACCTTTTTCCTAGAAACTTTCTCGAAAACTATTCTTCAGAATTTAAAAACACTTTTAGTGGCTGACAGCACTACAAAAAGTTTACCATAGTCAATAGCCACTACACAATGAAAGCAGCATAAAAGAAATTAGAAGCTCTCCATCTAGAAACAATAAAGACTTTGGCTTTGATTTGAGTATGCTCTACGGGACAACCGACACATAGTAAGCGCGAAGCACGAGAATTTTGCTACACTTATGCCTACACGTGCTATATCAAAAATTTTGCTCCGCATTTGTTCCATATACAATTACGGACATTAATTGTGTCCATAGTTTCAAATTATCACCTAAACCGAACGTAAAAAATTTCATAGCCGTCCGATCAGAAATTTCAAAATGGCCGAAACTATTTGCTTTCAGTAGGATTGGTATGCAGCTCGTGCTGCAGCTTTGGAAAGTGTTGCACGGCATTTTTCCTCCCGCGAATGCTTTTCATCCAGGAAAAGTGTGGCATGCTAGCAGCTTGTGGGCTCTAGTTAAGAGAACTCCAAATGGAGCAATTCTGGAGCAGAGATAGAATTGAATTATGCGCAATTCATGAGTCACATGTTTTTATGCATCAGAGTCCCATTTTACTCTATGTATGATTCTTGCGTAGTTCAGACCTGCGCTTGTAGGATTGTTGTTGTAAAGAAAAGATGCTAAGAAGTTTTGAGCATTTCGAAGTTCGTAATGAGTGCTCCTCTCTATATTAAAAAGAGGTCCAATTGAGCTGATAACAAGTCATCCTCTTTTTTTGCACTTTTGTGTGCCGAGCTCTGGGGGCACTTTTAATTATCATTAGAACAAGTCTAATGATGAAAAAGATAATGGTTGGGGGGGGGGGGGGGAATATCTCACTCCACATTGGCAAATTTTGAGAATTAGGTGCCGACCATTAACATTTTGTTAGGCAATATTACACATAAATTGTTGGTGCCAGTCCATAGATACAAATTCAAAAAAATAAAAATAAAATAAAAAATAATAATAATGAAAAAAAAACTCATAAAAATTATTTCCTGCGGGCACCTGGGGTACTTTTTAAGATACAGGGTGTTTTGTGAAAATCTAGCATATTTTCTTAATCACCTTGTAGCTCCGAAATGGTTAATATATCCCCCCCCCCCCCCTTCCGACCGTAAATTTTTTGGTTTGCCTAGATGAGTGTTATCAGCTCCTGCTCTTTAGTCCACCTAGATGGAAACACCCTGTTTATTTGGACAATGCCTGAATACGCGTTAGCGTAGAGAGCTAAAATTTTGTGCCCAGCGTTTTCATAAAAATAGTAAACAAAATTGATGTTACCATACAAAAGTTTGGGTTTTCACTTTAATAAATTTTTATTTTCATGTAGTGTATAATGTTAGTGTATAAAATATGTAGTTATTGCGAAAATCTTCATTGTACCATTTTGACAGGGACATTATTTAACTGTTATTATTTTTTGTAAGCGAAAAAACTCTTTCATAAAGTTTTCTAGGAAGTAGCGTAATACAAAAAAGGTCTATGTACAAAACTTAGACTAGCTGCCAACGTTGAAATCACGAAAGTTTCGATTTGAATCCTAACTGTTATTGTAAGACATATTTTTTATATTTTAATTTTAACTATTAATAAAAATACTTATATTATTTTACAGCGATATAAAACTCTTTGCCAGAGTTTCACATATTTCGTTTACTATAAGAATAAAAATAAAATTCATAATTCGAGTTTTATATTTTCCTCGACTTTAACAGTTAAAAATGAGTTTAGCCTGCGGTTGAAGGAAACTACCTTGTATGACAAGACAAGCAAAGAAAATTTCATTCAATTCCCAAAGTACGCTAATATATTTAATGAAGAGTAAAGCTAGATGCTTTGAGAGTTGGCCAAAAAGGACTCCGAATTGGATAGCTCCGCAGCTGTAGCTTACGTGAGGATCCCAATCGGAGCCTTAAAAGAGGAAATCATCAGGGACGTCTATCTAAAGGCAGGCTTCCGATGGACCAGCAGGCATACCTGTCGTATTGCGAGGCAATTGTGGCCTGCATATGACAGGAAAAGGACAAGGGAACTCCTTAATAGCAGCAGAGCAAATACCAGGAATGTAGTATGGATCTTGACGGGTCACTGGGCCATAGGGGCCCATGCTAGAAGACTGGGAATAGCGGCGAACGATTTCTGCATGAGTTGTAGGGACTCGGAAATTGAATCCGTCAAACATGTGCTTTGCGAATGCCCCGCTCTGATGAATAAAAGAGGTAGGCTACTAGGTAGCTACTACTTTTCAAGTCTGGGGGAGCTTCAAAGTATAAAGTTCAGAGACATCCTGAGTTTTCTGAGTGAGGCAGGATGGATTTGGGTTAAAGGTCTTGGATATATCCCTAGTTTCCCAAGGAAAGCAGGATAAATCCGCGACTTGAACGGTTATCCCATGAGGTCTAGGGGCACAATGGACCCATTGGAGGTCTAAGTGAGTCTGGCTGGTTGTCTAGCGGCACCCCTCTTACCTAACCTAACCTAACCTAGACGCTTTGAGAGTTTTTAAGACATGCACTCTATAGGGGATGTGTTAGAATTGAAGACTTCTATTTACTGTCTAGTGCTCGCTAACGGTTTGCCCAGAAATCTTGGAATGATTCAGGACTCTTCTCGCAATTGATTCAACAATGAGCCTGTTTAGATCATTTAGGACTAGTTTTACGTAGAACTAAATAATATGCAGTGATCTCAACATGCCGTTATCTGAAGCGAAATTGAAATAAAAAATTAGTATTAAACGTAGACATAAATCTCACATAAGGAAGTGCTTTCAATCTTGTTCATTAATGGAGAGAATTTCCATTTAATTTTAATAAAATTTGAATTAAGAAGGAACAAATTGCGAACTGGTCAGAAGAAAGTATTTCGGGTGATAAAAATTTTTTAATTTTTTTTCTATGCTCCATTCTCTTCTCTTGTGCATGAGTTAAACTCAAAATATTATTTCTCATTTTTCTCATGAAGTATGTACATACTAGACAGAGCTGCCAAATTTGACAACTGTCAAAGCTTTAATACGAGCGGACTAAACGGCAGCCCGATTATTAGGTACTACATAAGTCGACTTACGTAAAACTAGTCATAAATAGCTCCGGTCTAAATGTACTCGAATCTTTCATGATGATCTTATCACGTAGGATGTGGAGGTATTTTTAAACAAAAAACGATTGTGCTAAAAATTTTGTATCAGTGGAAAATGTTAAATGTGAGTTATTTACTCTAGTTACTTTAATTTTAAGAAATCTATAAAATGTCTGGAAATGAAGAAGAAAGCACGCCGTAGAAAAAAAAATATATAGACGAGGACGCAGCGTTTTCGGAAAGAGAAGCTTGAGCAGCACGAATTTAAAAATTGGCTAAACTCTGTTCCAAATGATAAGTACAAAGCTAGGTACAAATTGTGTAACGTAGATTTTATAGCGGAATAACCGTGATAAAACGGCACGGGCTTTCAAAAAAACATGAAACAAAATGTGGTGTGAGCTCATCAAAAACAATTTTGAACTATTATCATTCAAGGAAAAATGTTAAAGAGAAAAAACTTAATGTAAATGTTGATGAAGCAGAGATAGAACTATTTTTTTCTTCTAATCATAACATATCGTTTTTTAGCAAAGGATCATTTGTCAGATTTAATTAAAAGTAGCTTTCCTGTCTTGAATTTAGCTTTTAAATAAAAATTAAAAAGAAAACATAAATTTAACAGTTTAGTAAACGAAGCTACTGATATGCCCAATTAGAAGAAAACTTGTGTAGTTATACGATATTTTGACGGATTCCGGAGTTATTAAAAGTAGTTTTTATGAACTTGTTAAAACGGATCAATTGCATCCAAGTATCGCTTTATTTAATTCCATTTTAAATGCTTTTGTGTCGAAAAATATAATCTTGGAAGTGACGGTTACAATTTGTTTAAAAGCCGTCGAATTAAAAAGTCAGCGCCTTAAATTTTACAGAATCAGATATACAGAAATTAAAATCCCATTTGATTTTGATGACCCTGTTTTAAAAATCTTAGGAATATCATTAATCGAGCGAGAAAAGGCTATGGATTTTCTAATTAGAGATACGTAACATTCGCTATATAGTATATGCAAAGGTTGTCTCAAAATTTGTATGAATATTGGATCCCCACGTATTAAACAATGAGTGGCGTTAGTTGCCATCATTCTCATACCCGAAGAGCTGACACAAATAAACTTACTTATTGACAATGACAACCGTCGTCACAAATATAAAAATCTCTGCAATTCGCTTTAAATTTATTTTCACTACCCCCACTCGAATGCAGATTGCGAACGTATATTTTCTAAAATATTTCTCATAAAAACTAAATTTCAAAATAAATTAAATACTAACAGTATAAATTGAAGCTATTTAGCGTTGATTTTGAGCCAACTGATCGCCGCACAAGAAAATGAAAACTAATATTTACAGTATTTGTGAAGAAGTTTTTTTTCAATTAACCAACAATATAATTACAATGTAAATAATGCATAAAAATGTATTTAAAAAACTGAATTTATAATTAGATATCATGTATGTATATTTCTACTTCTGTATTTATTTAAGGGTTCATTTATAATTTATTCAAAATAAAAATAGTTGTAAGATATGTTATTACTCATACCGTAAAAACGTTCTAAACAAAGTAATTTTTTAGCAAACCTACGGTAGAGTCACAAATTATTTCTGGCCACGCTCAGCGCTCTTTTCTAACTCCTCAAGACCGCTCTTTTCTCGATTCTCAAGAGCGGTCTTTTCTAGCTCTTCAAGAGCGCTTTTTTCTAGGCTCTCAAGAGCGATCTCATTAATATGATAAAAATTAGTCAGAAGATCACTTCGATCGTCACTATAAAGAATGGTCTTATTTATATTTTGTTTAAAAATTGCTTCTGAGCAGCGATTTTGAGTAAGATATTAAAATTAATAGAAGAAAATATAGCTGGCAATGCTTTTTGTTAATTACAATTTTTCATTTTCATTATTTCCTTATAAAAACGATTTTTGGGCCTCAAAATCGCATCGATTTTTCCAAAGTCAATAAAACCGATGTTTTCATTTTTTACAGTCCCTGGAATTATTGTAACTATTAAAAATTTGAAACAAATAACAGAATACCATAAACAAAAATGTTAAACAATTTAATATTTTTCACAGCAACCTTTTTTTGCCAACCGTCCCAGTTAACTTTAAGAGGCAGGTCATCTCCAATTACTAAGTGGATTCATTTGGCAATGCAAGTTTTTCCAACAGTCAAATAGTAAGAAAAATTCACCAACTTTTACTCATGTTAAAGAAAAAAACTTTATTTAATTGTCATTCTTTCTTCATACTGCATTTTCAAATAATGAAGGTCTAATGTGTTCTAACTCTATGTTGCATTTGTTCATGGAAGCAGCATAACAGTACGTCACGAACAAAAGCCGAAAGCCCGAAAATTATTCGTGATTAATTTTTCTTATTAGAAAAGCTTCAAAAATGCTGCAAATGAAGCGCTTCCTCAATACCTCCGTCTGACACAAGTTATAAGCGCGTTATAATCCGCTTTTTCTGGAAGCACTTTTATTTTTCCTGCTGGAAAGCGACAAGGTAGTATCCATATTGAGCTATTGTCTTCTTATCAAATTCTATGAATCATATGAAGCAAAATTTTTATATGGAAAAATATGAGTGAAATCAAATAAGTGTCGCTGTCGTTACCGCAGCAATGCAAAACTCAGCTATACAAATGATCACGGTACATAAACTAAATTCTTTTTTACTACAACTCGTCTATGCCTGTTTTTTTTTGTAGTATCTAGATACTCCTAGCTCCTTACTTTAAACTTCTATGGAAAAATTTAAATAATTCTAATAAGATTCTCTTTTTTATTGCAGGTAAGCCACGTATCTTATTTCCCAGTGTCTCCATAAGAGCAAGTAAGTACATTGAATAGAATTATAAGAGACTTAATCAGATGAAAATTATTCTTGAATGCAAGCACAGCAAGAAAAAAACACTCAATATTTCACCTTAAGTTCACACTTGACAGGTATTAGTTGCCTGTGGCGTTGCATTTTTTTTCACATAAACTAGCTACCACACCTATAATAGTCAAAGTAAACAATCATCACTATGTATATAAATCGTGCCCTGTTGCAGTTCAATCAACTTTCGAATGACTCTCAAAAATATTTTATTAAAAATTAATCAAAATCTCATTTACTCGAAAATCCACTTAGTTCTCAAGCAATTGATTTGGGAAGTAATTTATTTTTTTTTTTTATGAAAGACATATAAAGACGTTGCGCCCAATAAGATACCTAAGCCACAACTGTCTAAGGCCCCACCGATTATCAATTCTTCGCGCCAGCCGGGATGTAGAATCATCTGAATGTCGTTTTTGTTTGCTTAGATCTTGGTGGTCTCTGGGATGAATAATGTCTTGATCAGTAGTCAATTGTCGAGTTCCCATCATCGCTCGTCTGAATTTACTATATAAAATTTGATTCATGCAGGGCACAGGGAAATCAATTGCACTCCGCTGAAACTTTCTTAGAGTCGTCGAATAATTGAGACACTCTCTTCCCTTATCCTCCTCTTATTACATTGCTTAAGCTATGTGAATAATTTATGTGTAGAAAATTTGAAAGATGTTTTGTTTCTGAATAAATGGCCTGCCGACATTTTGTAAGTGCGCACACTACAGATGTTCACTCACAGAATTATATCACATCAGTCTCGAACAATAATTGGATTTAGGTCTTAAGTGCGGCTATATAGTATGAAACACAAATTCAAACAATTTAAATTCGGTATGATGAACGCTATTTAATGCCACAGTTGGAGGTGAAGGTAACTTGATTATGGGAATCGGGTTACAGTACCGTCATTCGACCGCTCCAAGTGAATTCATGTCAATTAATTGATTTGAAATTGAATTCCTTTTGTTTTGTTGATTTAAAGTCGGAATTTTTGATTGCCTGATCGCGTGTATTTTTAAAATTGGTGTTATCACATTTCAATTTTCACATTAAAATTAATGGAAATTGTATGCTGGCCTTGAGTATAGGTAAAGTGATTATGTTATGTGGCAAAGATAAAGTGAATTAGTCACTTCCAAATATCTTTCGGAACATGAATAAACGTTCCTTAAGATTTTTTGATTACATATTCTACTAGCTATGCTATAGGTATACTTGTAATTAATATTAAATTACTCAACACAACTTGCTTATAATTATGATAATTAAATCTAAATATGTTTCTTATCACAAGAATTCCCATTTGGTTTTATATCCTACATAGATGAAATCTCTTTAGCAAGCTGCAATTTGTCTACAGTTATTTCATAAAAAATATGTGTCTTAGTTCGAAAATAAGTAGATCCGAAGGGGATTCTTGTATCTCTATTTAAGCATTTCGTGAGTAATGAGAAATTTGTTTTATCACTACATATCAGTGCACAGTACGTGTTATCCACAAAATAATTTTTCAGTGCATGCATAATTAAATTTGAGTCATAAGGTGATAGATGATGATCTTCACTAATAAGTGGAACTCTTAGCGATTATATTGATGACAAACACGATTTTTTTCTTATAAAAGTAATATGAAAAGTATTAATTGTAAAAAAAAAAAAAAATAACATGTTTGTCACAATCTAAATTCTTCATAAAGTTAGCAGTTCTTCAATTAGCGATTGTTGGTTTTACTTACCTATAGTGCTTTCCTGGACTCAATATTACTAAAAAAATCAATTAAATTTTCATAACAATACATCTGGAATTATTTCCTGTAAATTCTAAATTTAGTTACAAATCAAACTGTTTCAACTAAACATTTTTTAAAAACAATTCTATTGCAATGCACACCTAATAAGCATGCTTAATACCCGTATTTACCAAACTATTTATTAATTAGGGATCTTAATGAAGTTTTTTTTTTTTTTTTAGTTTTCTCATAAGAGAGTAAATTGGCATTAAATTTCTTTTACTTATATGACTTAGTGAATACCGACATCGCAGTCATTAATTTACGGGAAATTCAAAAATCCCATTGCCTAACTAATTTGAATTTTCATTTTTGTAGTGTTGGTAAAAAACTAGAGATGTCGCCTTAATCACAAAAAAAAACACTAAATCGAGTTCGAAAATAAAATAAATCTCGAGAATGTGATACAAATTTTTGGATTTTAGGTTTATTTTGGGAAATCGACAGGGAATTCGTTGAACCATAATTATTATATATTTTTTACATTATATTATCCAGACATTAGTTCTACATTAGCTCTTCATTTAAGGCTGATTCATCCCAGTGTCAATAACTCAAGGATAAATCGATTTTTGTCGGATAACTGATAAATCACAAGAACGTGCCCATTTGTATTGCTTTTAAAGTGCTCTTTCAGTTCACATGCTAATGGTAAGTAGATATTTAAAAATGATACATCAAAATAGAAGTGGTGATAGCAGCCTATCCTGCGGAGTGACTTTTTGGGACAAATCTCAATCTATCAACCTCAATGCTGTTCAACTTTGAAAATATCTGCCAGCTTCTGTTACCCATTCACAAATTAAGGTCTCTGCTCCTAACGTCTTTAGAACACCCATTATTATATTCGTCAAGCTTGAAGGATATCTGAGAGATTCTTACTACTACCGTCCTTTTGTGTAGATATACTAACACCTACTTAACGCTTCTACTATGAGCCTGTTTGCAGAGAAAAATCTTAGTACCTAAGGCTGATTTTCCTAAGTCCTTAGTGGCTTTGTGACCGATATTTCCTGAATTTGGGATAAATATTACTTTAATTTATCTCCAAATGGGAAACGGCAGTGAATTAACGGGACAGCTCCCTGTACGTACCATAAGCCACGAAACCACTGCACCTAAAACTTTTTGGATCATTATCAGGATAATTCCACCGATTTGTAAAGAGCAAATTTTTTGACAACCCATTCGACCTTGCCCTTGGCGACAGTAGATTACAGAGTGGATTTTTGAAATTCTTTATTAAATTTAAGGTACCTATACTAACTAACATTAAATTCTCTGATAATCTTTGTAGCTCAATTCGTCTCTTTGGATGTATTGGACCCTTAAAATTTATGAGCTATTTCTCATAAATCCTGCCGTGTCCCCCAGCAATACGAACAATAAAACAATGAATTAATCTGAAACCGAAACGATAAATCTCTCGAATTACTTTCAAGTAATTTTCTATTCAACCGAACTAACCTAACTGAATAACTCCAAGTAGTACTCTGACCCGAACGGAAACTTGACTCCATTCTAAATTTCGCTGGTCTGCACTCACCAGATAAGCCGTTGGTCTTTTAATTCTCCATATTCGGAAGTAAGCTTTACTCGCAGCGCGGATATGTAAACAAACGAAAACAACCTTGTTGTTTGGTTGAAACACTAAGTCACTTGATAGTATGCAATCGCATTACATAGCAATTACCATGCGCGATAACTCTTGCCTAACATAATTATTTCTACCCAAGCGCTCCTGGCTCCGAGCTATTGCGCTAATCAGCAAAATGACCGACGGCTGATAACAATTCTATGCGAGGCAATTGTTTAGAGATCGCTTATTATTTAGCCAAAATGCGACCTTGGCCTTAGCTGTTAATAGAATCGAGTTTTCTTCCGTCCATGACAGTCCCAGCGGGACGATCTAACAAAGCTTAGGTTTGGCCCACAACCGCCCCTAGCTGCCGAACAGTGGCAGAGAAAGCGTGTCGTCATTTCAGATTCGTCTCCGCAGCTGTGAACAATCCTATGTGACCCTTGAAAAATTAATGTCCAGTAAGAATTGACACGAAATTTCTCAGGGTTGGCTTGTTAAGTTTCCATAGCTTTTTCAAAGATTATATGGGCTAGGTTTCAGCCACAGTACTTTTATAGTTCTATCCTAAAGGTCATTTAACCAAAGACGACTCTGTTAAATACCGCATCAAGATGCGTCCGCCCCATCAGTTCCGCTTGTGTTGCTATAACCTGGTACGAAATATGAGGAATCCCCAATTGCACCGCGAAAGAGAATTCACACTAGTACCTGTTTGGAGATTGTGAAGGGGTCTGTCAAGGCTCTAATATAGCAACTTGGCTATCCGACTAGATGGCAATCACCTTGTTCCCAACATCTGAGTTGAGTAGATACCTTCCTGCTGAAAAGATTCCCTTGATTTCCGCCTGAACATTCGTGACCTGTTTTAAAGTTGTATATGTTCATTTCCTTGCCACTATCTTCCGATTTGGAATCATTTTAGTCTCCTTACTAGTGTCAGTAAGCCATGAATCACTTCTTATTAAAAAAGAGGGAACATTGTGGTCCTAAGCATTGACCTTCCTGAATTCCATTGAGATATAAGTCACTACCAAAACAAAAAAGAGTCTCACCTGTCTCTATGTTTATTTTGCCGGCGCATCCCCAGATAATATGGGATACTTTGGTGAAATACTTCCACGAAACTATGCTATTGACCAGTTTACCGACCTCAGATGATGGAAAGATTGTAGACTTTTGCAAGTGGCACCTTATCACCTTATATTATTACTTTATTCTACCTTTCTGATCTTTCTCCAGCACCTTTTAAATTTATCCCGGTGGATGTTCACCGCCACCCACTTTCAAGTCAAAATAAAATTCGTAATCGTCTTTCTCGAGAGGGGGTAGGACCTCATCAATTAGAGCATAATGAGGCTTTTACCCATCGCCTTCAGTTCCTGAAATCCTTGCAGAATATTTTAAGATTCTGTGAGCTGAGAACTGATAAAAGAGATTTATTACATCGGTTCCGACGACCACATTTTAACTGGAGCTTTGCAATCTCTGCAATCTCCAAGTGTAGTACCTAGTCAACACTTGAAAATACCGAATTGCTGTTTAGCGTTAATGCAAAATTTACATCATGTCAAATTTGATGTTTTTCTATCTGTAATAACATTTTTAACGAAAACCAGTTGAGGAAAAGGACTTTTCTCCATATTGTCCTGAAATTATATTATAAAGAGCAACGGTCCAAGTTGGCTGCCTTTCGGGGTATCAGAACTCATTGAGTAAACTTAGACACCAGATACTTTAAATCCTTCGTAAAATGTTAATTTAGATGAAGTACAAATGCTATGTGCTTGGTTGGGTCCTGAAATTTTAGATATTATACCACTGATATTTAACCACCCTAAGCTGTTCACCACAATTATTTCATCAAAATTTAAATCAAGTAGAAATCGTCTGCAATCGTTCGGTACTTCCTTGGAACTTTGGTCTTTCAATAATTTCTCGTGTGAATGTCAATTGATTATGTGAAGGTGTCGGTAATAATTTCTCAACATAAAAACTCTTTTCTGGATATAAACACACATACATACACTCTTAAGGTATAAGGGTATATTTTTCAAAAGAATTTTCTAATTATCGTTCATTCATATAATATTGAATAGAAAATAGTTTAACACGTATGCAAATCTATCCAGCAATTAGGTAAGTAAACACAAAAAAAAAATCAACGTCTCTTTCCAAAATTCTAAGAAGTTCTCCAAAATACAGCAGCATTCCAAATATTTTATGCTTTTCTTGCGTATCATGTTACCTCCTTTTATACTAAAACCATAACTCTATTGTTAGTAAGCAATCGTTTCTGAATAATAATGAGAAACTTGCATTCGTCATCAGAGATCACATTAACAGGTATTGGCCATTTTTTTTTTCTTCAAATTAATCCCGGTTTTCTTAATGATGCATCCTGAACCTCCTCGCAACCAGATCGAGAAAAATTTTAATAAAAGGTCAGAAGACGATGGCCATTATAAAGAACTGAAAAGGCTTCATAAAATAAAGATTCTCATTCTGTAATGCCCACAAAAGAGTGCTTTTAAACCGCAGATTATCATCACTATGGCGGACATGGACCCCAGACCTATGAAACCAGTCTTTTTTTATATCGACTGGACGGCGGCTGGAAAGAAGACGCAACAAAGAAAAACCTGCATTGAGCAATGTTCAAACTTCCTTCCACCACTTCCCTCGTAAAAGACAACTGTAATGACATGCTTGCACGACAATTCTAGGAATGAAGCAATTAAGTTGTTAAACTTCAAATTAGGGTGATGTTTCAATGGCCACCAAAAATGAAAGTTCAGGGTGTTTGTTATGCTACATAACCTGAACCCATCTATACATATGAGAGCCGGCATGGCATGGCATGGCTCCTGGGGTATAGATGGTGGATACATTTTCTTTTAAGGGTTATCCAGTTACGATCGCATTTAATGTGGCTGTGGCACGCATTTTCTATTCATTGGTACTTTGGAATTTGGATGCTGCAGATGATGGATCGTAAATTGGAAGTTCCTCTCTTGCATGTTTGTTGGAATTTACTGTACCGTGAAATTCTTCCGTCGGACAGACCTCCAAAGTTCGGAGGGGTTCAGCATCATGACCGAGCACCATTTCGTCGAGTATAGCAAAAACTGAAAATTTATGCACGCTATGCCAGTGATGGAGCATAAATAGTCATTACAGGCAATTTGGGCGTATATTGTGTATTTATGTACAATAAGCAAGGGTTCAGTTGCTCAGTTTCCATTATTCCGCTTTAAGTAGGTATACAAAGAGCACGGTGTTTTAGCGGAAGATTCACATACCTATTATAGTACATTCTAGGTGTATACATATATGTAGGTACATCAATTTCATATAAAAATTATATGGGATGGGATATCCTCTAACACTTTCTTTTATCAACTCCCTTAAATGCCTTAAGGGACGTGAGATAAAATGACAAGAATTCATTTGGATTTTGACTAGTGCTGGACTTATAATTTTGCTTAACAACCAAAGTACCTTGTATTTATCGGGATTGGTTATACAAGAAATTTGCGGTGCCACTCAAATTCGTAATCTTGCACATATGTACATATGTAGGTACATGGAAAATATTTTTCCCGAATGCGACATCAATCCCGTTCGTTAAAAGTATCAGTAAAATATTGCATTTTCATTTCAAGAGAGTGGATTATACAAATCGAGAAAATGTCGATTTGCTTTGTTTCTGTAGCATGAAACTGTTATAAGTGCAGGATCATTACTGGCTAGATTTGTCGAATTCATATAGCAAGACTCTACAGCAAATTGAAATTAATAAAAATTTTCCAAGTCAGTTCGCAATCAGAATGGCTTGAGTCATTTGCAGAGCTGAAGTGTATTAAAGTAAGTGGAAAAGTGCTCTCTTGAAGTGATAATTTAAGTTGCCTATATACGATGAAGAAAGTATAATACACGAAAAAAAAAGGAAAAACGAAGGAAAAATGCGAATATTTTATTTATTTTTTCTTAAGGCTTCCTCAGTAGTCAAATTATAACCCAATTGAGCTGTGCTTTAACATATGTTTCAAGGGGATATTACACTTCAGAATATGTAATGTATTAATTCTCATCCTCCAGAAACCTTAATCAAGAACGTATGAAATACAAATGACATTAATTATTAAGAAATATGAAAACTTTGTCCGTTCCGAACCCCTACTTTGGATACTTTATTTTAATATTTGTTTATAGTTATTTTCTAGTAATATCACTTCCTCTCATTGTCCAATAAAGGAATTGATCATCCGGCTGTAATAATTTGGCTCCAATAACGTGTTAAAATTCGAAATTAGTGTGTATTAAAAAGTAGAAACGTTAGATTTCTTTTTGTTTACAGTTTATGAATAATTCTGAAATAAAAAATCATTTTTTGGATATGGAAAAGACAGTTTTCTTGAAGATCTTTCCTTTGATACCCAGAACAACATGAATGTTTCGAGATCACGATTTCTTCCATTGATTTACTTTTGTCTGTTTCATGCCGCATTTCATGTACGCTGAGAGAGAAAAATATAAACAAAAGTCAGTTAGAATTGCATCGACTTCTATACTTATATCCCGATGTATGTTTAGAGTAGGTAATCCATACAAATGATCTCCTTCCATTGTGGACCTGAAATAGTTTTTGAGACCACACAAAATGGAAAATGAACGCTCTTTCGGATTTGTGGTTAGAGGTAATACTGCCATTATTTGCAAAAATTTGTGAACATTTGCGAATTCATCCCACCTGCAGATATCAATAACCCCGAAAGAGAATTTTTAACTGTTTTTATCTGCAATTCGGTGCCCCAAAAACTTTATTTCATTGATCCATACTTTCGATGAATTTTTGTGTAAAATGGAAGTGTAAGTTTCGATCAATTGTCCACACGCTGCCTCATCAAAAGTTTTCATTCACTGCAGAAAAGACATTAGAAATTTAGTCGATGCTTAAAAACATGTCCAGATCAACGTATGAGGGATGTCTTATACGATACATTATAATCCTCTGAACACATTTTATTAACAATGTTTATTTGAATTAAGCGGGGTTGAGCTTTAGCGATCGGATGTAGCTTCAACGACTTGTGATTGCGAGGAATTGATTAGTCGTGGAAAATAATTTATGAGAAAAATTTTCACAGCAGAGCATTAATGGCCGCGGAAGAAAGAACTGTAAAAATATATGCGAAATGTAGTACCTGGGGTGTATGTGACCCAAGTGCATGAAAAAGGGCTTTCCGGAAGCAAAAACTTCCCGAAAAAAATTTCTGAATCGGGAAAAATGTACACCACCCGATAGTATTCTACGAGATCTTTAATTTGATATGCAACATGCGGTAATGGAACCCCCCCCCCCCACCATCCTCCACCGCCCAGGATTCCTACCCACAACCATTAAGGTATGCAGTGATGAATCACTTTCTTCAACGAATTGTAGCTGGTAATGGACTGAGGCGACCAGTGAAACCCATTTTCCGATCAGACATAACCCGAGAGAGCCGATCTAAAGTGCGAAAAATCTAGTACCCTAGTTGTAATAAAAAAAGGGAAATAGGGGGATGACAATTAAGCCTCCGAGTATAGGAGTGTGGGTACTCAAACTTCTTTTCAGCACCTAAGGAATGCGGTCCTGTACTAGATTTTCAAATATTTACTAGATCAATCTTTGCCGCTAGAAAACCCATTTTCATGCACTTGAGTCACATACACCCCATATATTTTTCCAGTTCTTTCCTCCGTAGCCCTTAGTGCTCTGTTGTGAAAAAATTTTCGCAGGAATTCATTTTCCACGACTCACCAATTCAGCACAATGACGAGAAGTAGAAAAGTCCGCTTTTTCACCCAAGGAAGTCGCTCAAGCTCCTCTTTGTCGTATATATACATATACTTAGTATATATAAAAAAAAATATTTTGAAAATATTAAAATTGTATCTAATTCACTGAACAGACTGTAAATTTTTAGGAATCTCATCTAAACACGATTCACTTTTACAAAATTATTTGTGTATCAATGTCTAAAATTGATTGGGCTCTTTCATTTGACATTATTTAAAACTTTCCTACAGATCTCTTGGTTTGAGAATTAAAATATGGAACTGAACCGAGTTGTTTTTTAATACCTTCACCCTTTAGATGCAAATGCGTCTACCCACAAAACGGATCTGACCATAAGTTGGATGAACTTAGTTTGGTTTTTTTTCCCTTAAAAAAATTTGTTTTTTATTCTTAATATTGAAGAAATATGTTTTATGTAACAAATAAAATTTTATTCAAATTCATTGATCCATTGATGATTTTGTTCGCAGCAATTGGTTAAAGTTGTAAGATATATTTTACAAGCTATAGAAAATTTCAAAAATTCTATAAATTGTAGAGTAACATTTTTCATGTAATCAAAATTTTGTGGACTTGTATTACAAGTATTATTCTACAAGTACCTACTTGAAGATTGTAACGGGTGGCGCAAAAGTACTGGCACTATAGATATTACTTATATATTTTTTTATATGACACCTTATGTCATTCTGATATTGAAAATTGTGTAGTAAACAAATGTAAAATTACTAAAAATAAACATGGACCGTTATACTCCCCAAGAACGTGGAAAAATCGTGTCAATTTTTTTTCGGAATAATTCATCAGTGATAAAAATACAAAGTGAATTTCGTCGACGATGTGTGCATCAACTTTGGAGGTCACCATTTAAGAGACATCATCTTCAAATCCTAATGCGACGAAATTTCATGGCACAAATATTCATACCATATATAAAAAACTAATTCTAGTTTTATAATTTAGAAAAGAAGTTGCAGGTGAACCAAATAGGGTCATTACTTTTGCGCCACCCGATATAACATAATTAAAGTTTAAATTGCCTAATTGGTATTGTCAAATGTAATCATCAGTTGAATTGAATACCATCTACATCCATTTTTTATTACAAAAAAAAAACTGTTTTATTGTGATTAGGCAGATTAACTTTTATTGAAGTTGTTTTTTTTTTATATATAAAAACTTATGTCTATCTCCCCACTGACATTAAATAGCTGATATTACTTCCGCTATAATAATTTTATTTCTTTTTTGAAGTTCTTTCGAATGAAATATCTTTTATCTCTAACTGCGGAAGAAACAAACATGAAACTAGCCTGCATACCGAAACCCTTTACTACTACTACTATTATTGTTGTAAATTTACATTCGTTTTTTACAGTACGTGTATATACACATAAAAGGTCTTCCATGAGAATATTATAATTTTTTTTCTTCTCATATCTAAAAGTTCCATTCAAAACTTTCCAGAATACTCGTACAACACAACTCGGCGAAATCATAAATTTACTGACTTAATGGGTTCACCCGCCCGTATTTACATAATCTAGTATAACTGCTATTTCCATAAAAAATCTACCGGAAAAGAAGAACACTTTCCTTACTGCCTATAATATAGTGTTGCTTCTTATTAAAATTCATTATTTTAGTTTATGTGGTATAAAGTGATTATTATATCCAAACTAAAATTTGAATAGAAAAAGTTGCTAAGCGAACTCATAGCGAACTCATGCTGAGATCCGGAGAACATCTGCTTTCCGTATATTTATATACATATATAGTAGTGTATGTATATATTTCATATAGTATGAAGAAAATATACCGAAATAGTCGCAACCCCTTTGTATTTACTTGGTAATGTGAAAGTTTTGTAGTAGCTATCCCTTTAAGCAATCCCTTTCAATCCTTTTATATAAAGACACAATACCAACAGTCGAGTCTAGGAAATAATTTCCTACCACTACTAGAGCACACAGAATATTCTGAAACCAGTGTACCGAAATCGTTCTGAATTTCAGCTCACGAATTCCAGATATGAATTCATAATGAGCCTCCTTCCCATTTAATTTTCTTCTTTGTATATGAAATTGGTGTAATTCAGGAACAAGGTTTGTACTTATTCTCACATTTCTTGTATATTCGAGTAAATATGTAGTATGGCATGGCTTAGCTTTAAATTCTTAACTTCGCACTGGTGGATTAGGTAAGACAAATTCTGTAATGTTCTGGTATATCCTTTTAAGCTCAGATTGCAGAGTTTACGAGGGTACTTCGTGATAACAAGAAATAACGCATATAAAAGGCAGTTATGAAGTTAAATAGAAAGGAAATGAGGAGAAAGTCTTGACATGACAACTATTAGAATGCATTTAAATTAATGTTAGTGTTTTGGTGGACAATATTATTACTGCAGATCTTGGAATACTGTTCCTTTTTGTAACAGATATCTTGAATTGTTTCCGTTTGTAATATTTTGAGCATATACAAAAGGTAAAGGTATGCCTAAATGTTATAGCTGTAATTTTAGAAGAAAACGGAGACACACATACCATGATTAAAGAATGTCGCCAATAAAATGATTCTCGCAAAATTATTTTAGTTGTTGTGGCACATTTACATAATTTCAGTAAACTGTTGTCAATTCGTCGGGATAGTATTTCTATCATCGATTTAAAGACAGGAAATGCAATAAGCAAATTTCGAATAATTCTTTCTATTTTTATACTTATGGCAAATAATTAATGTATATCGGAAATAATATTCTTTGGCAAATTGGTAATATTTATGGAACAGGTTGTACTCACAATGTTAGGTAGATAAGATTAGTACTTCACTTAGGTGTCCTTTCTCCCCCATGGAATTCTAAGCTTCTAATAAATCCCAGATCCATCATCCTTACCTTAGGAATTTCAGGATAAACCGAAGCTCCTTCGTTTGCAATTCACACAGAACTACCATCCCTCTTGTTCATCAGAATCGGACACTCACAAAGTACGTGTTGAATTGATTCAATTTCCTCCGGATCCTTGCAACTCCTGCAGACATTTTTTGCTACTACGTCCAGACTACTAGCCCGTAACGATTCCTGCTAGATTCCTGGTGTCGATTTTGCTCCATAAGATATGCAAGCCATAATTATTTCGCCATTCGACAGCTGTCTCTGTTAATGAAGACTGAAGACTTCTCTTTTTGTAAGTGTCCCTGTTGATCACCTCTTTCAAAGCACCGATCGGGATCGTTACATATAATTGTGTTGTGGAGCTATCCATTTCCAGAGCCTTTTATGGCTAATAAATTAACCGCTTCATTATTCTAAATATTCCTATGAGCAGGACCCTAAAATAGGGTTATATGATCGCATAGCTACCAGTGTATACATAAATGTCGAAGTCGGACTCATTGCACAAACATACATATAGATATTATCAGTGTCGATTGGTAAATCACTCCTAGTTCTGCCTGAAAGACAGTATAAGATTTATACCATTCTCAGCTTCTGTGCCCGCACTCGTCTCAGGACCATCCGTGAATATATATTCCAATCACTCCTAATGAGAATCATTGTATTGAAACCCCCACCAAGGCAAGTTAGAACAAGTATTCGATAGCGTCTATCAACTCTGCCATCAATAAAATCTATTTTCTGGAGTATATGGAATGTTCAAACTCCTTTTCTTTTCAACCAACCCCCGGCTTTTAGCCTGAAAGCGCTGGCTACCGTTATAATCTCGCAATGGAGATCCAATGACAGCGAGTCAACCATTATCTCCAATGCCGCCGCCCGTGGGTATGATGCATAGATACCCGGTAATGCCCAGCAAGCGCAATCCAGTTTACATTTCCTCTTCCAATGCCGTCCACCAGACTATGGAGCCGTAGCAGAGGATTGACCGTACAATGGCTGGGCAGTGTACATCCATTGTTGTTGCTGTTTTTCTATTTGAAAGAGTTCGCTTTATGCAAAGCATTTAATAAGACAGTAGTCCAAGTCATCCAATGAGAACTTTCGAGCTCTTGCTTGATAAACATAAAGGCCGTTCGGTGAGCACTGGCACTGTCTCAATGAGCCAAATAAGAGAATCTCATTTGTATTACTGAGAACTTGTGCAGCTGTATATTTGTTATCGATTAGGTTTAATCAATGAGGCCTTCCATAGTCACAAACTAACATGTAACTAAGTCAATTTTTTAAACCGGATCAGGAAAGATGGAGAGGAAAATGGAAGTAAAAAGGGTTGTCAAATACATTTCTTTTTTCTATCATACTTTTTTGTTTGCTAGTTTTTCCCTATGCTCATTGTTTCTATTGTCGAGACATTGCGAATGATTAGTTCCTCCCTTAGGACAGAGCGAATCGTGTCGAATTCAATCCATCTAAGACCCCTGTATCATTTCTTTAAAACAATATCACCATCTTCCCGTTTCTTTTGATGCAAAATAAGTAAGAAATAAATAATAATAAATTTTTAGCATTAATATTTTCAGTATGTCAATCTGAAAAGATCACATATCTTCTCGATTGCCAAAGAAGTATTAATATGCCTTGGATTTCTAAAAATGTGTACGAAATATTTCAGCCTGTCCGAATCCAAGCTATAAGTCCTATATCACATCCAGAATAAAATACAATTCGTATATCTGGAGAAAGGGGTAGTCGTACACCCTTAGCTTCTTAATGCTTATGACAGACATGGGGTATCGTTATCTAGATGTTATATAGGTTTATTCCGAATATCTAGATATCGAAGTACCCCTAACAGATATAAAAAGGGGATTGCTGTGACAAACTGTACTTTGACATTTCAATTCAGTTCACAGATCTTTAAGCCTAACAAATTTAGAAATGAAAGTGACAAATACGTTTTAACGCAGGCTAAACGGCAACAATTAGGCCATCCCACACGAGTATATTTGATGCAGTATGTAAACCGGTTTTCACCTCTTCCCTAAAAAACCGATTTGCATACTGCATCAAGAATACTCGTGTGGGATGGCCAAATAATTGTAAATATGCAACAAATTCATGAATTGGAACTAAAAAAGAAAAAATTTCGTTATTTTGCAATAAGATCCTGGTTGAGGTGCAAAATGTATCGGCGGGTTCATAATTTTATGTGAAACAAAGAAAAGTGTGGTTGACGGTTTGTTTAAAAATAACCAAATTGTAATAGAATAATTTATTAACTCTGCGGAATATAATATTTGCCTTTTTTTATTACTTTCCCCGGAAAATTTTTGGTTCTTATTTTTCTTTTTCACATTTTTGGATAATCACAGACACATTTTTGGATAATTAGACATATTATCATATTATTATCAAAAACTAGATGGCGTTGCGCAACGTAAAAATTGCCGATGATCAGGCTATACCAAGTAGCTTTTGAGGATATTGATATCTAGACATCTAGTCTATATCAACACTAGTTTTTCTGGGTATATTGGGAGTATTTGATGACACACATGGTGTATAAACGGCATATTTCGAATATCTAGTTATCCATACCCCAAGCATTAGATAGCTTTCAAAAGAGGAGGTCTTCAAGTTCATTGGCGTATTGCCAATTACCTGCCATATCGAATTGTTCGAGCACCGCCACAATATTGGATATCTTTCGCTCCTTTATCACTACATGTAGGGTCAATGTTCTAATGAACTATCATGTCTGATCCCCTGTAGATCAATTCTTGCAAGCTGTGCACATCACCCTTCAAAATACTTTCGGCCGTGCAATAAAATTCCGTTATAGTTTTTTATCCTGAAATTTGAGAATGTGGAATAGTCAGTCTACCATTTGTGAAGTTTCAAGAGTGACACATCAGCACCTCCGCCCCTCTCCTTATGTAATTTAATTCATCCTCTATCTCTTTCCTGTCAAACTGTGCCTTGCATTTAGGGTATCCCTTGTGATTGCTTTATACTAATATAATTGAAAAAAAAATCGCAATCGGTAGGTATAGTTCTCGCATACCGTCATCAAAAACATGTCATTGCTTGAAAAGTCATAAATGTCATTGTCAAATCAGTTCTATTCCGAGGCATAGTTTTATGATTCGTAGCAAGAGTTTTTTTTATGTAAGGACTTAATGAACTGTAGTTATTGAGATATATCGATTATGTGAGATCCGCCCCTCCCTCTACTCTCTCTGCAACAAACAAAAAGCAAGTGTTAGCTGAGTTCAAATATGTGGAAAAATGCATGCGATGCGTTATTATCATTAATCGTTGTTGCTCTAATAACTACATATACTTCACTGCATCTATTCAAGGATAACACACGCTGCACTGTAACAATACTGGGGTAAATAATACATCTTTCATTCCGGTTATGCTATTGCGGAAAAAGCTCACCATAATATAACACCCTGAGGTTAAGTATAATCTCTATGTATATATAGGCGTGGCAAACAATATAAATAATTACACCCACACTATACACAAAGTCAGATTGCGTTTGCTTTTACACTAACCACGTAAGCGAGATGATAATATGCCACATGCCCTGATTACGAAGTCAACATCATCCCTTGTTTGTTGTAATCACCCTTATATAATAATTACCATCACATTATGTGGGCATAAATCACCTTCGGTACAGTAAATCGCACCACTAAGTAAATTGATTTGTCCATTACGTTCTCACAAGTCCATCCTGCCTTACTAAGGAGTCTTTCAAAGGCGATTGAAAGCATGGACATCATGGGTATAAAGTTACGAGCCGCAAAAGCTTTCAAAATATGTACTTTCGTTTATATGCTTGGGAGTGCGTACAAGATGTATGTATATTAAAATATGTATATATGTACGTATCTGCATTCATCTCAAGAATTCAAGGATGCTGATGCTAGCTACTATACACAAGTACAACACACTTCATTTCATGATGGCTTCTGACTTGCTTTATGACTTTTTTTTTTTTTTAACAGAGGAAAATTCCCAGAAAAAGTTTTTGTTTCAAAGACCTGAAAGATGTAGAAAATATAGGGTTTTCGCCCTTCAGCAAATACTTGCGATAAAATTTTATTCGTAGAGCCTGTTCGGATATAGATACGAATAACGATATCTGTAGTCTGTACACAGTTAAGTGTGTGTATATATATATATATATATATATTATGTGAATATAGTAGGCTCATATACAACCCTCGCTCCTGCCGGGGTGATACAAAAAAGGGGTTTCTCCTACATAAGTTATAAAGAAGAAACCGAAAACCTAAACGCACCACACCCATTCTTTCGCCCCTATTGTGATAATGAAAGAAGGGTACCACACGAACAACTTTCTTGACGACACTCAAATGGGTTCTATCTATTCGCTTCTGCACCATGCTCCCAAACTCAATGGCATTAATTCAATTTTACTTAACGACATTTTTGATATCATACGAGTCGCGTCGAGTGGTTGGTGTACTATACTTATTCTCTCCAAGTTTTCATCCCCAGCCGTTGTCATCCTCATCACCAAGCTATTTTCATTTATCTTAGTACTGTGCTCAGAGCTTTGTGAGATGTATTCTCCTTATTATTTCTTGTTGTAAGCACATTCTCTGAATTCTAGCGCCCGTGATTTCATTTTAAACTTTTCTGTGCCATCGTCGTCTTTCATCATCTCGGAACAATCTTGAGCTGGCTTAAATCTTTGTGTTCTGACGGCGGCGATATCCAATTCATCTCTCCTTTGAATGTACGCAAATGGTGTAAAGGAACGCGAACAAATAATGTGAAATTTTATAGACGCGATATTACAATCAGTTTATGCTTTATACATAATTTTCTCATGGAAGTCTTACTGGAGTATACTTAGCTTGTTGTTGACTATTGTGATTGTATCTGTAATCTTTGAGAAAAATAGAAAATATTTTCGCGATATAGGGAGTTATCCCTACTAATTTATTGTTTTTCACACATACTTTTTTATAGTCCTTTCTTATTACAATTTGAACTTTTACTATTTAGCAGTGTTATGGGAACTCAGTTTTTTTTTAGGATTCAATGATTTTCGTGATAGTTTCGTAAACTTGTCAGGCCCAAGCAACATTTCCCCTCTTTTTCAGGTCGAATTTACGTCTATTCGACGATGTAAATTAGGGCAGCGACTAATTGTGTTTAAGTTTAGATTACCTTATAAGTGGAAAATGAGAGGATTTCATATCGACGTAAATATTAGGGAAATTAAAGTCATATTTCCCTATAAGGCAGAGGACACATTTCCTTGATTTGGTAAATTTTACGTCGAATTTACGTAAATTTTCATTATTCTCGACCTATTTTCTACCTCATGTCTAACTCATGTCTCTGCTAATGTAGAAGTGGTTTCATTTTATATGAATTGTGTGTGGATAGTTTCCCTAGTAGGTAATGTAAATATTATGAACAAGGCACATAGCTCATGAGAAGTATTGCTTTAATAAAATATATAGATATTATGGGCTTATTCAAAATTAATTCTCTTAAATTCTAAGCGTTCAATTTATTACGACAAAAATGTTATTGATAAATATGGAAATACTTTTTCGAAAAACTCCAACGCGCTTTAAAAATATTTTCGAGGTATTCTAGAATAAAGGATATCATCGTTATTCTGAAAAAAAACTAATAATATTTCGGTCCTTATTTTGTTTTATACTTGTATTCCTGCTTCCCTGCCTAACAAATCTTTAAATTTTATATAAGGCACACCCAGCAAAAATCTTTCAAAATACACTCTTGAAGGATGAATCTTTAAGAATTAATTCCATCTAAAACTGTAAGGAATTCCAGTTTCTGCTTTTTACAGTTACTTCAATTTCTATAAAGGATTAAAATTAAAAATTTTAAAAATATTGAAGAACCGCTTTTTCCGATATTCAATGATAAAGGATATATCTCTCATCCTTATATAAGAAATTATAATAACGAACCTGGTTTCGCAAATACCGCAAGGCTTTCTTAAAACAATAAAACTTATTTCATGGAGCTGAGATATGAGTTTTTGAAGTTCCCTCCAGCAAGTAGATATTTTATCAAAATCTGGGTTAGCCGGTTCAGAGCCTTGGTCGATTTTCCGTGGAATTACCCAGATTTAAAAAATGTTAATTTTAAGGTTTTTTAAATTATTCTTTTGTTTGCCATTTAGAAGCTTGAAATTAATTTAAATATTTTATTATTTATGGAAAATTTACGTTATCTTGACTTACACTTGGGAATAGATATAACTACAAAGCCCTTAAATTTGTCCTCAAAGTTTAGTAAAATTTAGATAAAAAGTAAGAAAATTTGCCTCAGATTTCGGAAATTTTCCTTATTTATTTCCCTGGTTTTCCTCATTCCTAATGAGGTAAATTAAAAAGGAATTATTACGTTTTTTCCCCTAATAATTAGGTAACTACAAAGTCAAGATTACTGTGCGGTTATCAATTGTACCTAATTCAACCGTGTGTTAAATCAGATATACAATTGACCGTCTATAACCGTAGTTAGTTGTTTTTTATTTACCTTACCTCTGGTTAGGGGGTGAAATAAAAAGATTCTTTAAATAAAATACGAAGTTATAGCTTTGGATTGCTAACTCGAACTTATTTATTGACAAAAACTCAATCAATTTATATTGTTATAAAATTGCTTAGCCTATAAAAAATAAACGTTGAACTATTGCTTCACTGAGTCATTGTTTGGTGAATAAAATAACTGAAATTTGATAGGTTGCATATTTTTAGCGAGTTGTGGTGAGTGCAATAAAAAATAAATACATAAAGAATTGAGAGCTTGCAAATTCAGTGAAAATAAAAGAATTTAGATCAGTAAATTTCACTATGACCAACAAATAATAACTTAATGAATTGCTATGGAAATTGCTTAATTAGTTCAAGCTTTGAAGAAATCATTTTATTTACTACGCAGGCATAAAAAAAATAAAATTGTTATGTTCAGGCCTGAACAATTACTTTGAAGGCCTAATTTAAATTTATTAAGTAAAATTTCCTTCCTAATTTACTTTAAAGAAGATTGGTCTTTGAAGATAAATTGTTAAGTCTAGTGTACGTAATTTTAACCAAAATATGTCAATCGGATCTCGAGGATAGGAAATTCAACCTCCAATGTTGGTTGGGGGTATTATGTAACTTCTTTCGATTATGGCCGATTCAAGCTTATGATATTTAAAACCTATTTTATTATTATTACTATTGAAGTAAGTATATATATGCTTGAAAGCCATAGTATCACAGCAAACCTGGGGCAGGACTCTATTACAGTAGCGGCTGCCAAGGGATGTCCCCAAGGTGGGGTTCTGTCCCCTCAACTATGGTCGCTGGTTGTAGATAATTTCCTACAGAGGCTGACAAATTCCGGCTATGACAATCAGGGCTATGCAGATGACCTGGTCATTACAATTAGGAGCAAATATGAACGGATAATCTTTGATCTAATGTAGAATGCCCTAAACATAGTTCGCGACGGGTGCCAAGCAATGGGACTTCGAGTCAATCCTGGTAAGAGAATAGTTGTTCCGTTCACGAGAAAAAGGAAGCTTTATTTACAAGCAGCATCTCTTGAAAGAACACTAGTGGAAATTTCGAAGGAAGTCAAATATCTAGGTATTACTTTAGATAGCAGACTAATCTGGAACTCATACACATTTATTATAAGACCCATGGTCACATACGCCTTACTCGTTAGGTGGCCAAAAACAAAACAAAAGACGGCTGAAGCTTGCAACAACTACAACGGCTTGCATGCCTGAGTAACTGGTGCCATGTGTACCTGCCAAACTACGCCCTTAGAGGCTATGTTGGACCCACTATCTTTACATTTGTATGATAGGGAGGAGGGTATACATAGTGCAATTAGGCTGCAAAGGGCAAACCTCCTAAACACATACAATTTGGTTGGCCACCTGAAAGACCTTCAGGACTTCATAGAGATGGCCAACCCAATTGCACACGTTATGCCGAAATGCCATAACTTTGAATTTGAAATACCATTTAAGCTGATCTTGGGGGACCGTCAACAGTGGCACACTGGGGATCTACCCTTTGGAAAAGGATCTCTTAAATGGTACACCGCTGGATCCAAAATGGAGGGTAAAGCAGGGAATATGCGAGGAACCAAAATATACATAATATCAGACTGCCAAGCAGAACGTATAGCGTTAAACCCATTTACCTTTGAGTCTAAGCTGGTTTGGGACTGTCATACGGTGTTGAAGCAACTGGCCGAAACAAACAGGGTGACGATGATCTGGGTACCAGGACATGAAGGCATTAAGGGCAGAGAGATTGCGGACACCTTGAAAAGAAAGGAGCCGTCTCTATTTATTGGCCCTAAGCCTGTATTTAGTGACCTTTCAGCTCAGATCAGGCTTTGGGAGGACAGAACTAAAAAGAAACACTGGAAAAATACCTCGGGGCTGAGACAAGCGAAGAAGTTTATAAAGTACTCGCAACAGAGGACAAAAGTATTCTTCACACTCAGCAGAATGAAACTAAGGCTCATAACGTGCATACTTACCGGACTTACCGCGGTGACTAGATGACAGGCGGGAGTCCTGTATATGAACTACCCCCATCAACCCTTCAAAAAAAACTATTGGAACAAAGTACTTATACCTTCAACATCACTTCCAACTGTTCGGTTCCAAATCAAGACATCATAAACCGATTAGAGTCACTATCAGGGAGTTTTGCTCCTCTTTTACCTAGGCCATCAGCAATTTCATTGCCTTTATGGCCCTCATCTCCAGGAGTCCACATAAGGATAACTTTGCTTTTTCTGATAAATTTTTAAAGGTTTGCAGCCACTTCAAGACTATCCCAGAATTAATAGTGACGGATTTTAAGGCCTTGAGAGCCGCTTGACTGTCCGAGAGGATATTAATGGTTGGACCATGTTTTGCTCTCTTAATATAGGTATTGGCACATGGTCAGTACTTCGGCTTGGAATATGGTAGGGGTAGAGCCCAGGGTCTTTGATATACAGCATGAAGGGCCATATGCACCCAGTTCCACTCCATTGTTCGTTTTGGAACCATCTGTATACCACACCATCGATCTTTGTTTGAAGGATGGTTTAGTGGAACGCCATTGTTGTCGATCTCCCAAAACCACGTCGAATGGTCTCACACAATCCACCTTGGATTTGATTATATCTGATATTGTCGTCATTTGCTCGAAGCATATCTGTTTTAAGATACTTAAATGACCAACTAGATCACCTGTCTTCAGCTGTTTCTCCTTTTTGCAACCTGATAGTAATAGGGATCGTTTCCTTTTTCACCTACAAATGCAGGGTAGAAGGTTTAGTCAGGTTTCCATGGTGTCGGTAGGACAGGTCGTCAAGGCAGCAGTTCGATTAACATTTTTTTTTTTAATTATAAACTTTAGACTTTCCTCTTTAATTTAACTACTATACTTATGTCATAACTGTACCCGTTAAAGAATTATTAGCTCTTAACCTATTTATACTGCAGCTGCAAACGGTTAAGATATCCCCCCCCCGTGCCTTTCACTTTATTATTTGGCTAGATGAGTACTATCACCTGCTTTCTTTGATAACATATTTATTTTTTCAAATCTCAACAGCTTAGAAAGCAACTGTCAAAACTCGATTTGCGTTTAAAATAAAGAAAAAACTGTGGAAACGGGTATACGCATACTACCCCTTTTTTGTCCCTGTAATACACTTTGCATTTTTAATATCAATCAAGGCCTCTCAATGTCTTCTCCTCTTAACCTCTTCATCGTCATTTCACTTCTTTCCTGTCAAGTCGAATTTCAGAAAATAAGTAATTAATATTTAATCTCTCTCTCAAGACTCAACTCTTTGACAGATGTGAGATTTTTTGAATCCATAATTTCCGTCTAGTTGTGCATGTAATTTCTATAAATAGGCGAATATCAAAAAATACAAATATAATACCGTAACAAGGCCAAAAACGATATCCTATTACCTAATAGGCACGAGAATTTTCCAATAGATTGGGAATTAAGGAAATTAAAGTCCCGTATAAAAAACTGTCTAGAGATAAAATTCTGGGCAAAGTAACAAGACTCCATACTTGCCCAGTAGGAAAACGTGACTTAAAATAATATAAAGACAAGAGATGATGAAGAAAAGTTCAGTTGAGTCATAGAGAATTTTGCTATGAAATCAATTCATAGAGCGAATTTAGTCAGTATGTAATGGACCGAGTTTGCTGCCAAATTCTCAGCTTGAGAATTGAGTGGAAAAAAGTCTTTTACAATCGAAAAATGTTTAAAAAAAGAAATTTCTATGCAAAAGAAGGCGTTTCGTATAAGCAGGAACCGTATACTCATCAGTACGGCTTGGTTCCTACCTGCCATATATGCACTTAAAATAAAAAAACTGAAATAATTCCGTGAATTAGATAAGAGGCGAAATACTAAGTATTTACTTGAGTGCCTAGGCCTATGAGTTTTTTTTTATATTACGTCTTGCAGTAAATATTTAAGGAACTATTGAATTCAATGTTGTGTTTTTAATTACATTTTGCTATTCACAAATTGAAGGAATTTACTTATTTTGCGTTTTCAGGAAGTTGGCATTTCACAACCGATGAAGTAAAGTTACACATTACACGGCTCAATCACTGTAGAATTTCCTAGCTTATAGTCGCCCACGTGAAAAATTCCCTTGAATTCCAGAATGTAATCACAATGAATTATTTGATGATTTGATCGACTCTGGCTTTTCAAAGAATCATTCATCATTCTGGTTTTCATTCCACCTAATTGATTCCTGATTTAGGCGAATATCGTAGTCACCAGTAACTGTAAACCATCATTTTTGTGTTCTTATTATATTTATTAAAAAACATTCTTTTTGTTGGTCTTTAACCAACCTAGTCATGAAACTTACATTGCACTAACCTTATATCCATATGTAAATTTTTAAATAGTATTCGCATATACATAGTCCCGTCGTTTCAAATAGTATAAAATTTATCATGATCTTAATCATCTTCAATCATCGATCAAAAAGAACGGCGCGATCTCTTTCACAACCGCGATAGTATCAAGGTTAAATAACTCTCTGCAGGCCGGCCAAAGTAATGTAAAAATAAAAAAATGTTCATTCTTGTATTATAGGAATCACCATAAGTGAACTTACCATCCTGCGGTTAAAGGAAGCAATAATATCTGCCTGGGATTGCCTTAGTGCGCAAACTAGCTCTTCAGATGAAGTGTGGACTCTTGAGCTTGACTTATTGAAAGTTGAATCACACTACAACAAGTTTAAATAAGTTCACATAAGGTATAATGGAATTATATAATATATGGAGGAATATTGGCATACTGGTTGACTTGTTCGGTTTAAGTATAAATTACCGCATTTTGCCCATATGCTGATTATATTAAAGTCTTCACTGGATAAGGATGAAGAGCTATTTTCGAAAAATGAAAAGATCAACGAAGCATAAAAAATATTCAGTCATGGCTGATCGAATTGAATAAAAGACCACGAGTGTGGCCATTCAACATCTATCGATTGCATTTGCGTAATGTCAGATACCATTTTAAGCAATACTGATTCATAGCTGTTTCGTACCCTAGACTACCTTTATGGAAGCATAATATGTACTTCGTATAAGTAAGTAATGATCTGGGAATTTATCAAGTATTCTAATAAAATCCTCAATTTCTGATCCCTTGCGAGACTTATCGATTGAAAAGAGAATAAAGCTCTTTACTAGAAACCATTTAGTCCCCATTAAAAACCTCGCATAAATTAATGTATTTCAACGAAAAAAGCCTTCTTCTATGTGTTGTGAAAATTTAATTGATGTTTTGGGGAACATATTGAGCCAACGTGATCTTTTAGCGGTGTGACGACTGATCAAGAAATGTTGTACAAGTCATATTTTAACCCAGTTAGTCTGCGGATATCATTCATAAATCAATGGTAACTCCGGATACCGATTTTTCAGACTCAGATCTGCTATGAATTTGTATACTTGTCATAAATATACCTTAAGATACTCGGGACGACAATTCAGACAATTCATTTCTTCTTCAATAGTGACACAGGTTTTTACTGCAGAATCGTATGTAGTAAGTCAAGTGGATGAAATAATTATACTAACAAAGTGGAATGCATCGGTGTAAGGCGCTAGGAGGAGATCTGTAGTTAATATGAAATCCTAGAAAATTTCCAAGAATGCTACCAGTTTAATGACTGAAATACTTCAATGAATCTTTCGTGTGATCCTTTTGTAAGATCTACTAGTATGAGGTATCCAATAATAGATTTCATGAGACCAAGGAAATTAATAAAATATCTAAATTGAAAAGGCATTACTGTAATTGAAATCAATGAAAATTTTCAATAATATCTGCTCTATTTTAATAAAAGGTTTTCTCATCTTTGATTTCATTCTGTAGAAGTTTTAGCTAATTATGGAAAAGTCTATTCTGATTCGCATCAAGTTTATTTTCCAGAATGCTAAAAATTTACATATTTTGTACCAATTTTTTCGACTTGGGTCGGCGATATTTTCAAGACTATGATAATATAAAAATACGAGAGTAGAATATCTGCCGGCTCAACTTCAATAGCGAAGTCAAGTCATTCGATAAGCGGTCATTAGAGTATTCCTGATGCCAAAAAGAGGGAGATATGTATTCACCTAGTCCTTTCCGGTTTTCTTCTTCCTGTTTTTCTTATCTTTAAACTTCTCATCCAAATTGCTTATATCGTTTTGAATTGTCCCGATACCAATTTTAACCAAGGAGTTTTTTTTTATCTCATGGCTATTTCCTTCAGGATTGCTAGCTATTTCTTAGCATAAGGAGATGAAATGATGCTTAAGATATCCACTTAAAATCTGCTCCTGTCATAGAGAATTATTTCAAAGAAATCTTAAACACCTTTTTTTTCGTTCGCCCTTAAGGCACTCAGCGCAACAAAATGTCTTACTAAATAATAAAGATGGCTTTTTAACGCAATTACAACTCAACCATGTCTATGTAGAGAACCGAGTACCTCTGATTCAAGACAATGTAAAGGCACACTATAAAAAAATATTGAAAAGTGCTTCTCAAAAGGTAGCAAAATATTACCCTCTAGGCAAATAAGTTTAGATTTTAGTGTAAAATTAGTGTAATATTACACATTTAAATTAATTAAACTCCCTTTCGGAATTATAATTGCAATGTCCGTCGCAACAATTTTTACAATTATTTGTGCATAACTATTCCATTGCTATGTGTAACATCTGTGCACATCTGATTTATGTCCTCCAAGCAATTTTTTTTTTTTTTTTTACAGTTTTAAAGTTTCCTTTGTATAATTAAAAGTGATCCGTATTTATTACATTTACAAGAGAATAATTAAAACTGAGTGTGAACTTCCAACCAATTTAAGCAGTATGGGCTTCATTTAGGATTCAAATACGAACAACTTGTAATCTTTCAACATACAGGTGGAAATTTCCAAATTTTTATGAATTCTTTTACATAGCGTTGGTAATTTTATACATCTGAAGTGATTCCTTTCCAGACTATTCAAATCTTTTACCACAGACAAGAAATACCCAGATATCGACGCCTGTACTAAAAAATGATTTGGTTAGTTTAGAGTACATTTGTGGAGGGGTGTGCAGGCGTTACCCAGCTGGGAAAATGGGAATGCCTCACTTAGTTACGGTTAACTGTCAACATTATCTGAAATGCATTAGTAATGATTACATGAACATACCTTACGTTTACCTGGTTTAGGAAGGCAGGCGTAATCTATTGATGAATTATATTGTTGAGCATGTCATGTACCTTTCACGGAATTCTTAGAGAAGCCAGAGGTAACCAATAGATATAATTCATTCGTGTCGTTATCGAAAAGAGATATATTTGCAGAGGCTAGTTTCATTGTTTTTCTAAGTACAATAAAGGAAGGAAATGTGTGTAGATGAAAAATACTCTGACTTGTGCATTATTTTAGAAGAAGTGAATTATTTTCATTTAAGTACGAGATTCGAATAAGTGCAGACGTCTCTATTTTCTGTACCTTTCTAAGAGAGCAGGAGAAGTTCTTCCCTTTATCTCTCAGTGAAAACAGGAAAAGTGCTGCCCTTCACTTGCCTGAGCGTATAAATTGAATGGGACTCTCCAACCATCCGATAACTTCATGCTTAATGGTTCCGTTCACTATTCTGAAATGGCAGAATGAATGATTCCACTGAATTTAAAACGATTACTTTTTTCACCTTCCAATGAATTTTGAAGTAATGCTGCTTTTCACCTTCCAAAAAATTATTAAGGAATGCTTCCTCTCACCTTCCATAGAATTATAAATGAAGGCTTCCTTTCATCTTACAGGTCTTGCAGACGTAAGGTGTTCAAGTTAATATAACTCTTTATATATCTTGTCACTCACATTCACTACGACCTGAAAGGTCTATTGTGAGTTTCCGTTCAATTTACTCCCTTCCTAGGTTTAGACTGTTAACAAAGTCCAGAACTATTCTGGGATTATGATTCCACGCTTGGTTCGGTGGAGGATAACATGTTCGAGGACGCTTGGTTCGGTGAGGATAACATGTTCGAGGTAAAGTAATCTCTGTCTGGCCAATAATTCGTAGGTTCTCTGAGGTTTCATTAGCATCCTGACAAAAACGGCAGGAGGATGAAGTCTCAGCAGACAAGCCCATCTTGTTTAGATTAACAAAGTGATATAAATGAGAAGAGCTCGTAACAAACCTTAATAACTCACTTATCTGGTCTAAATATATCATGGGTACGAACCATTCTTTTTCAATATAGGACAAGACCTCAATTTTTTCGTAGAATTTCAATCGACCATATTTCATCAGAACGCGCATTATTGATGGCTAAAGACACTCCGAACAAGTTGTGTCTGAGCAGATAAATATTTTTATGAATTGACTGAATATTTTTTCTTCAGCATATAAAACAGTCCAAATGAAATGAATATCGAGATTCAAACTAAAAATTAATGAAATTGTAGCCAAACATCCATAGCTGGCCTCCTTCGGCGCATGGTTTCACGAGCATTAGCCAACGCGCCCTGGGAAGGATCTGCCTCGAGGTAGCGCGAACTCGCCTCTGGTAGCGTGTCCGATCCATTTCGAGTCGGTAACTTCAAAGGCACGGCGCGAGCGTACGCGAGTGGCTCGAGCTCGTTCGCACTAATTGGCTTGACTCGTGTGGAACCACATGCCGTTGGAAGCAAGCTTATTATAGTTCAAGAAATTCGTAACAAAATGGTTCAGCAGATTTCTGAGAAAAATATTAATGTTTAGCTGCCCGGACCCAAGACACAACTTGTTCCGACAGAGTTCAGTTACTAATAATGCACAAGAATCTGAAGGAATATGATCGATTAAAATTCTTGATAAAAATGATTTTTCCCAACATTGAAAAAAATGTTTATTAGCCTGAGCAAGCACACAAATCAATCGAAATCTTTTTGACTGCTGTCAGCCACCAAAGTCAATAAAGCATGAGAATTCTTAACAAACACTCTTTCTATAGGAAGCTACTGAACAAAAAATGTGTGCTTATAAAAATTTTTAACTGCCAAGCTCAGCAACGAATTCAATCCAACTTCCGCGATGAAGAAGCCGAAGAAAATGTAGGTACTTCTCGTTAGGATATGAAATGACTTACGCAATGATTACACGAGTCAATAGAGCTGACGGACAGTCCTGATTTCGTCTGTCAAATTTACTGACAAAAAACGATTTGCGTTCTATCAATTGACCAGTCTGTTCATAATAAAATGTCGTCAAGCGGTGCAGACATTCCTCTTCTATATGCATATCAAACAATTTCTTCATTAATCCGTCTTTATTCTCTACAAAATAAACAATAAAATGTATATTAAACACTTTTCAGTCATTTCATACTCAAAAGAGAGCAGATTAGGAATATAAACACAAATATCCACTAGCATCTACCCTTTATTTTCAATTTCCGCAATCTTAATTGTATGTTTGACAGTTTATTGACTAGTCCGTACTGACCACTGACTTATAACAATGGACTGAGCGTATTGTCATTTTCCTATAGGAAAGAATGGCACAAGTTTTATAGTTTTCTCTTTCGCCCTATGGCAGAGTTGGAGCTACCAACACAAAATATTGCATTCTGGAACGTTTACTTATGCCATTTGATGTTTTTATGTTGGCTAAAGATGCAATCACTGCAGAAGGAATAAGGTAAAGCTAGTGTTTACCATGCTCCGTCTCTCTTGCCCATAAGCAGAATTCAGTTAAGAATAACTTTTGAAAATTAAAGTCGGAATGAGTTTAATTCCTTATAAGCGATTAAAATACCACTTGGGCACAAGAAAATATATGTTTTTAATTAAATTCGATTTACGGGGAGTAAAATTTCATCTGATTGGTTGGGTTTTACATGTTTTTTAGGTAATCGTTTTAAAGGGTGCTCTAACGGTGATATACAGAAACACAATATTTTTTGTGCCACATGAAATAGCAAATCGCTCAGTCCATTGTTATAAGTCAGTGGTACTGACTCGTCAGAAATCTTGTCAGTACAGACTGGTCAGTAGGGGTTTACACGAGCCTGTGTAAGTATCAATCGCTGTCAGAGTCAGTTCTACTGACTCGTGTAATCCCCTGGTTAGCCTTGCACTGATAAGCCATAATCAGATACCAATATAATATCTATGCATTTTGGTTCGTACCCATGATATATTTAGCCAAGATCAGATCAGTGAGTTATTGAGGTTTGTTATGAGCTAGTACAGCCTACTGACGTGTAATTTAAAAAACGTATGAAAACAAATGACACCACTTTTATATTTTTGTCTCTTTCCGTGAGAGCATTATTTCCCACTGAACTGTAATGATTTCTAACGATAAATTACTTAAGGTTCAGTGATATTTGCAGAACTGCCAACTCTTGGCAATCAAACCATTTTTTTACCAAAACAGCATAATAAAAAACATTTCCTTCGACTCATAAATAAAATTTAAAAACAAAAATATTCCGAAATACTTTTGTGGTAAGTTCGGTAAATCCCAATGACATTCAATATAATCAAATTCCAAAACAATTTAAATATGAGGCAAGTTTACAACAGTTGGTAGCATTGACAGTGAGAGTATATTTCTGAAATCAAAATTGGTGTCACATCACAAGAAATAGGAGATCAATTAAATACAAGTCAGTCAGTGCAGTCGTCGATATCTGGATATTTCTTGTCTCTACTTGCTTTCCATATTCTTGCTAAAATTATACATATACATTTGTTGTAGTATGAAAATTTTTCTTCATTGTTTAAGAAAATTTGACAGTATTAATTTTACTGCTCTCAGAATGGGCACTAAATTACATTCTCTGAAAGTAGTAAACATTTTTAACGGTGCACAGCATCCGCTCGTGTAGTATTATGGTGGTAATATTTCTACAAAATCGTTTTTTCTAGGTCTTTGTCCTTTTACAAATTGTTTTTAAAAAAATATCAATTATAATTTCATTACTATCGTAGTCGTATTCTATTTTGTATTGTTTACTTACCACCTGACTTACTACCCAATTACAATTTCTCTTTAATTAGGATATTTTAGCATGCCTCTTCTTTAAATATTTATTCAACCAAAAATATCTGCATTACTTTTTAGCATTAGCAGTATACCTTAAAAATGCAATTTATTGACAAAGGACCTTCGTATTTTAAATTGCATTCAACTCATAATTACCTCAGGTCGCTTTCTCCTTCGATCTATGACTTACGGAGCGCGAAATTCTTCCTTTCACAATTCCAAGCCTTATTTTTTTCCTGATTTGGTTGTTCTGCATTTTGAAGAGCTTACCATACTTTCCGGAACACCGAATTCATTAATAATCCCTCATTGCAGGCATGAAATTGAATACAATCGTGAAGAAAAAAATAGCAGTCAAAAACGGAGTTTTCTATTTGAGTCCTGCAATCCTGAGTGAGTCAAGCTAATGCAAACAGCACAAGAGAATTTCAAGGGGTCGGATCTGGGATAATATGCTGAACCTTTTTACTGCACCCCATTTGCAATGAAAACGAAAGAAAAAAAACTCTTTGCAGGAATTCAAAGAAGGGAGAAAATGATATAATGTGAACCTGATGTTCTGCTAAAAGGACCTTGCAGCATTTAGCTCTTGTAAAATTAAAAACGTTCGTAATTTTTGGCTATTGAATTTGCTTAAATTTCATGAAATGTGTAATAAAATTCAATTAGATTTGAGTGTACCTATGTACGAGGGTACGAGCCTATATAGCCAATTTATACCCTTCTAATGTTTTCTTTAAATAGTAAACAAGTGGTTCTTAAAATTGAAAGAATTTGTAAATTCATTTTATCATTTAAAATTGTTATAAGAAGAAGCATGTTAATTTTAAATTTTTGACAATTTCTTTGCATAGAATATTATAAGAGCTCTACTAGCTCTTCAAGCAGCGCTGCAAGGAAAATCTTCGATGGGATCACTTTTATTGCAAAAATGCAACACTAGTTTTGCACTGAACTTCCCCTACTTTGCACTGGATTTTATCTCGTTGTTGTACAATTGTCATTTGTTCTTTCACGGTAGACTGTCATCCTAGCATAAATCAATTAAAAGATTTTATTTGGGTAATTTTTATAAAGTATACGAAGAAGATTTCGGCGGGTAATCTCTCTTTTCCTTTAACCATAATTTATTCATCATCTGAAGATGAATGGGATGATGATGTCGAAGAGGATATTTTTCTAAACATCATGCTTGATGTACCAGAAAAGAATTTTGTAATTGATGTTAATTTTAAATTTTAAATTAAAAACAATTTACACAAATTAAGTAGGGGAATGTCGTCAGGGTTTTCTCTTCATCAAGGCCAACCCACTGTTTTTTTTTTATGTTCTTACCACTAGTGACATTACAGATTTGGAGCGTGAACGCAAGGTATGTGGTTTTAAAAAAAAAAAAAAAAATTTTACCGCTAGAAAGTGAAGCCAAATATGCAATCGTCAAGGTAAGCATCATGAATGTGTTATGTGGTTCATATTTGAAAACAAACCAAAGGCAAAATTCAATCCTGTAACATGTTTGATTGTGGCCTGACTTGATGCAGCAATAACGCTTGTTATCAAAGTTGGACCGTTTGTGTAATCATAGTTGGCACACTGTGATTACGTGAGTTAAAAAAACGCAGAAAAAGCCCTCTTCGGATAAAGACGAGGACTTTTGCCTCATCTGTTCACAAACGTTGCCTTGTCGGTTAAACCGCAACAGCTCCCTTGCATGCATATTGGATCCAAGAGGGAAGTGCATTTGAAGTGCGCCAATATAAATAAGAGCTATTACATTTGCCCGAACTGCGATTCCGAAAATTGTGCCATTCAAATTTTATTAAATCGAATAAAAAAAAGAAAAATGCAACGATTTCGGCTTTTTCATTTCATTTTCACTCATTTCAGCACATATTTCGTCGATTCATTGACTTCATTAACTTTCCCCGACTACTTTATCTGGTTGAAAGACAGGAGCTCGAAGAAAGAAATATCATGGATGAAAGTCAATTCAGATCAGGCTAGTTTTTTAGTGCAGTGAAATCATCCAATCAGAAAAGTGTTTTTTGATACAATAATTATGTCATCTGTCAATTTTTTATTTATACTACTTTTGTCAAAGCTGGCATGTTCTAAAATCGAGAGCAAACAGCAGTGATCTTATCTATTTCTACATCTGTTGCTTTACCAACTCGACCATACTAAGTATAATATGTATAAAAAGCATATGCAAGCAAACTGGGATATTAATGGACCGGAGAGCTTGCGACAGATAGGCTACGGATAATTGTCAGTTGAAAATGGAGATAAGTTTAAGACGATGCCCGAACCTTCAGAAGAGTTTAGATTTTTGTAGCAACCACCACCTCGTTGTGACTCAACCACCACCGTTGTGACTCATATAAGAAATAAAAAAATCTTTATAACTAAGTTAGAGTTTCATCAAATTTCTATTCCGAAAAACGCAAACTGAAATAAATATAGATTATCGAATTTTTTAAGTTCCTGCGAATTATTCCAAAATATATAAAACGTGCTTCGGCAATGCAGTTTCCATTAAAAAAAAATGACAAGATAAAAAGTTATAATTGCTGTAAGACCAATAATATTATACAAAATTAAATAAAATGAAAACTAAAAAGGGCTTGCCCGATTTTGTTTACTTTTGAAATTTTATTTACTATTACTATGAAAACAATACGTACACAAATTTCAACTCAATACATTAACGTACTCGCGGGCAGTGCGCAAATATATAGCGAAAAACGAAATTTTTGTATATGACAACCATACGAAGGAGCTGCCCGACTTGATCCGTTTTGGGACTTGTATTTGCAATTTGTGAGAAAATGCCGTGTACCACTCTTAACCTCTCTACGCCAATGTGTTCTCATGCAGTGCCCAAATATATAGTAAAAAACGAAAATTTTGTATGGTAACCCTACGAAGGAGTTGCCCGTTTGGTCCCATTTTTAACCCTAGACGAAATCTAGAGGGTATACGTCATTTCGTTTGTGACACCTAGAAATAATGATGGTAGAGCAAAATGGATTAGACACACACGCCTAATTTAAAATTTATTTTGAATTTTGCATGTCTGCCTGTCCGTAGAGGGCTGAAATTTTGCACACAGGCTGTTAAAAATAAATAAAAATTTAAGGTCGAAAATGTTCCGAATCGGGCAACTCCTTCGTAGGGTTGCCATACAAAAATTTCGTTTTTCACTATATATTCGGGCACTGCCTGAGAACACGTCGACGAAGAGATTTAAAATTTTGCACATATTGCTTTTATAGCAATAGTAAACAAAATTGAGCAACTCCATCTTGGTATTGCCATATAAAAATTTAGAATTTTTACATATACTGTTAAAACGATGAATGCTAGATGATTTTAATATACTAAAAAGTTCTTCAGAATGTGAAATACTATGAAATTTGTTATAACCATTTTTAGTGTCTGCCGAACCGTTTTAGAAATATATGCGAAAAACCACTTCAAAAATCATACAACGAGGTGACCATACAAAATTACATACGGGCATTTATCTAGGGTATCATAAGAATTGGTCTTACAATTAGACCAATTCTATTTTTCTTACTTGTTGAACTTAAATTTACTTCTTTTTTATTAAAAAGCCCCTGTGAAAATTTTAGTATCTACTCAAAATAAACGCGTTCTCGAGTTATTGTGAGGCCGAACAGACGGACGAACAGACATGCAAAAATGAAAATAATTTTTAATATTATGCGTGGGTGTCCATCTAATTTTGCTCTACCATCATAATTTCTGCGTATTACAAACGACAATGACAAACTTATACCCTAGAAAAATTTGAGTTTTTCGAGTTTTCGGAAGTTATTTGCCCGAAAAATTGAAATATTCGCATTATTCAAATTGTACAAAATAATTTTAGATTTTCTTATCATTTCGTTTTCTATAATGACTGAAATAGTTTATCCCGCTTAATTTTCATGACAGTTCCTATGAATTGGCATGTAGGGTAACTGCACTAGTATCCGGACAGCTCCAGTATTCGGACACTTTTCATTTTATTTAATAAAAATAAGAAAAGTACAAGCATTAGCCTTAGAACTCCCTTAGAATTTTGTTTATTTTATATTTTTAGATGCACATCCAAAATTTGGTAAACACACGTGTCGTTTTTGGGAAAATACTTATCACTCTGTGTATGTACTTCACGTCAGTAAGTTCAACACGTGTTTTGTGTAAAGTGCAATTAGTGCATGGGACATCAGAGAAAGTGAAATAAAATTATTAAGTATTGCTTTACTTAGTTTAACTGTCTTTCTATTGATTTTATTAGTATTAAATCAAAAATATAAAATATTTTTTATTAAATTCATTAACTTTTTGGATGTCCGGTAACTAAAACAGAAAAAAACATTATGCAGTGTGCTGAAAAATAATTATGGAGTGTTGTTGGCAAGTGTGGAATTTCACTTAAGTAAGATAACGTGGTGTAGTCGACGAGGAAGAGCAATTCCTTATTCAAACGAAACACATCATTGAATGCAAGACAAAAAAAAGTATTACCAAAGGCAGAGCAGTGATTACTGTTTTTGAAATGGCTTGAGAACTAGGCCAATATTTAAAAAGTATCGGATAAGACGACATATTAAATGAATCTGCCTGAATATTAAATGGGGATAAAACGAGTTTTTTTCTTTGTCCAAAAACCAGTAAAGTAATTAGATGCCGTCGATTCAAAAACGTTTATCAAATGTGGACCGGAGAAGAAAAAGAATTTTATTTTCTGCAGGCAGAAAAATGTTCCCAAATGTGTTGCCTTTTCATATCTGCGTAACTAAAGGATATTGTAAATAACATACCAGCGAAACTGTTTTTGGGAACAGAAAAAGGATGGATGAGGAGCGATATCTTTTTCGAATATGTAGTTAGTGGCGGATTCAATGGGTATTTCGAGGAGGAAGAAAATACCAGATCATAGGCACTTTTTTCATAGACGGCCACAAGTCACACTTGACGTGAGAGCTGAGTGAAAATTACAAGGAAAAAAGTATAATTTTATCAGGTCGAGAATGGCAGTCAAGAATGTTGGCCAACATAACAAAACACAAAAAATTCAATCTTTTTGTCCTTTGCTGAAACCTGCAATCTTGCGAAATCTAAAAACTTATTTGGAAACTCCATAAAAAATACTTCAGAAAATATGGGCTTTACCCTTACAACCCGAAAACAGTTGTTTTCAGTGAATGTGTGAAAAATGTGGTTGAAAACTTTGCAGCTACTCGAAATGCTGCTATAGTTACCAACTACAATGCAAGAATCAATTCCGGTACAGTAGTTTCACACTGCTATTGAGATTATTGAGCTAATGGATCATAATGAAAAATATTCACGAATATCAAGTTTTGGACATCATCAAGGAAGCCGGAGCAGAAGCTTCGCAGAAGTGTTACCAGAACTAGATTTTACATGCATTCAACGATCTGACGGGAGGCACATATGATTTGAATGACGGAAGAAAGTTGCAACTGGTAAGAGTACTGATTAGCTATTGATTCTAATTAAAAAAGTTGAAACTATTTCTCCAGAACCTAGTCCTTCTTGTGTGTCGCCGGGATCAATTCGATGCCGTATAAAGAAGACTAATGAAAGGAAAAGGAACGAAGTCTAAAAAAAAGTCAATTAAGAAGAAGTAGAAACAATATTTTAATTGAATGAAAATATTGGTTGGGATTCTTCCACTAGGTGGTTGTTGGTACTAACCCCAAGTGCACTCCAATGTTTCCATTATCTTACGAGGAGCAAGCAAAGGCTTCGTGTACTGGAAATATTAACAACAAAACTAATATGCGATACCTTTTTTGAGACAATTTTTGGTTTTTTTTTTAGTTATCTACTTTATAATATTTTTAAAATTACTTAGTTTTTTCCATTTTTACCAAGTTTGAAGTATTTGCCTGCATAAATTCTTTAGTTTTTTTTTTTTAGAGGAAAGTGCCTTAAAGTGTGTTCATAATTCTTTCAATCAATTTGTGTTTATTTTTAACAAAAAATGGGTAATAAATTTCTTTCAAAAAGCCTATGTCCGGAAACTGTAGTGTCTGAATACTAGCTAAAAGGGAACTTTTTTTTTCAAACCCCATGACTATAACAAAATATTATTAAATGACATAAAAATATTTACTCGCTAAAAGTAAACTGCTTAAATAATAATAAAATAAAATATATTGCATATTCTTAATAGCAATAAAATTATTAAGCAAAAACGTAAAATGAAACGTTAAGTGTCCGGGTACTAGTACATTTCCCTACGAATGAGAGAAGAAAAATGTACACCAGTAGCTTTTTTGTTAAATAATGGACTATATGACTAATGATATTTTATAACACACAAAAACAATAACTATAATTGTATTTCCTCAATAAAACATACAGTAAATATTACATTTTCTATTCACCCTTATTAAACCATCGGCGAAGGGAAATACCACCTCCAGTGAATAGTGCCTAAATTCAAAATTCTTTGCTACTACAAATCAAGTCAAATTTGCCTGGCATACAACAAGACATTTATCAGACCAAAATCATTTTAATAGATTAATTGAGCAACTCAACCTGATTTCAGAAGAATGTAATAAAAATATGATGGAAACCCATAAATACTGGAGTGGCCATAAAGTAATCGGATCCCTCTTGTTTTTATCCCGAAAATTTTCCATAAGAGGCCACAATAAAACAACTGAAGCCAGGCAGCAAGCGATTCCTGCTCTTCTCAATTGTAATATGTTTCCTTCAGGCACAGGAATTGTAATGTTAGATTTCATTTGCTAATGCCAGAGACCGACACAACATAAAAGTGAAATAACGAAAATTTGTGGAGAGCACAGTTCGAAGATTTTATGTATGGAGACCCTTACACATATGGTGACGGTCCTGAAAATCTCACATCCAGAAATCATAAATCAATAAAACTGAAGGAGGAGAAATAAAAACAACGGCTGAAAACAAGGAATGCCAAAAGAATGTGTAGAGGGTTTCGCTGTTCCCGGGATCCCAGATTACTTTAGGAAACTTGCGAACTATATACTCAACGACAATTTCATTGCATTTTTGGCTGTAGTTGATGATGCTGTGCCATGGACCATAATACATATAATCTGGAACTGAAATTCAGGGAGACTATATATGATACAAAACAGGGAAAGGGCAGATGCTGCTGATGATGGTGGTAGTATGGTACTGCTGTACTGCTGCTGTTGCTGCTGTTTTTACCATCATCGTAAGAGTAAATCTTCCCGTTGCGATGGTTGTTCCTACTATGCCCCTTGAGTTTCGGTTCGTTGAATTGATTCGGTGTAGCTGGCTGCTGATGATGGCAGCTCCTCAACAACATTTACTGATGATGAGAATTGTTTACTTTTCACATGGTTGACAGACTCACAATGATTCTATTAACAAAAGCAACCATAAATCAATAAATCCCAATTAATTTCGGGAAATTTCTAGACAAAAACGGAAGACAAACGGTAATTGATATGAAATGGTCATTAATATGGAGTACCGGAAACTATAAGTACCTAAAAGGGAGACGAATACTTGGTGAATTGCCGTGGAAGCAAGGCATTCAAGATAATAATTTTCTTCAATTAAGATTTAGTTACCGGCCGCTCCCAAAAATGTTTCTTCATAATTCTTGACTGTTTTGAAAATTTAACTCGATGTCAAGTAAGATTACTGCGCTATTTACGAGTGAACACGATAGAAATATGATAAGGAAGTTGTTTTTATCGATTAGGCGTTCTCTCCGCTACAACAGAGTTATATTTAGGGGTGGAAATTAATTTTGAATTATGCAGTTTTGCCGTGTTCGATTGACAATTCTTAAAGACGTAACACGTTAGTGAGTAGGTTTAGACCGGAGCTATTTAGGACTAGTTTTACGTAAGTCCATTTTCGTAAGACTAATCCAGTTGGCGTTTAGTCCACTCGTATTAAAGCTTTGACAATTGTCAAATTTGTCAGATCTGCCTACTGTTTCACGAGATAAATGAGAAATAATATTTTAATTTTGTGCATAAGTAAACAATTAAATTTTCTAAATTTCTAATTTTTGTAGCATCCATTACGGACGGCATACTTTCTCAATAACTCAAAAGAATTTGTTGCTCCCTCTGACCAGTCGCACTATTTTCCTTTTTAATTCCACTCATTTTCATTAAAACAAAATAACAATTCTTCATCCAATTTTGTAGCCAATTCCTTATCTGAGGTTTATGTCTACGTTTAATACTAATTTTGTAGGTCAACACTGCATCAGATACCGGTTTAAAGTAGGACTAGTTTTTCGTAATGCGGCATGATTAGACTACTTCATATTAGTTCTACGTAAGTCGACTTACATAAAGTTAGTCCTAAATAGCTCCCGTTTAGACCGGCTTAGTGATAATAATTATGGTTTTGGGTGTTCTTTAATAAATTATGTACAAATAATCTCTTGTTGGTAACCATTGAATAGGATGCAAGATTCTATTGTTTTTAAATTTAAAGCAAGTTTTGACATATCCAGCTTTAAGCTAACACAAATTGTTTCATGCTTAAATTTCTGTATATGACATTGATACGATTTATTTTGTTCGCATCATCTTAAAGTTTTTTAAGCATTTTGTGATGTCACAAACTTCTCAGGTTGATTTTTTGTGGAAGTTAATGAAAAAAGTACAAAATCTTTTTCAGAAACTTTTTAATAAATACACCTTAAATGTACTGTTCGGACTTTTATAACGTGAGTTTTAACAAGAGCAGTTAGTATTTTATTTAAAAGACGTTAGTTATTACTCACAAGCGCGACTATTTAGTAATTGGGTCTATTATTGAAAGCACAACGAAATTTAAGGAAAAGTTATATTTGATTTGGTTAAGTCAAATGTTGCTTTGTTTTTGTATTTCTTTCAAGAATGCATTTCCAATCGGGCAGTAAAAATAATTTGAAGCAATTTCATAAGCTCTCCATTCCGAACAAATTTTCAGAAATGCAGTGTCTAAATATATATAACGAAGAATTTATCCATCTATGAACTTGTCCTTAGAATAATTAGATTTGTGGAATAGTGTATTAAATGTTAGCCTCTATATGGCCCTCATTTCCTATTACCCACATAACGCTAATATCCAAGACTACCCTTGATCTTTTGGCAGTTCTGGTTCTTTTACTGCAGGTATTAGCGCATTTTTATATGCCCAATACAAATTTAATTTGAAGATAACATAAATGACCAACCATATTGGTTAGAAATGTTTCTCCCTTTAAAGCCTGATAGCACTGGAGATTGTTTCCTTTTTCACCTGCAAATGAAGAGGATGAAGGTTTTCTAAGGCTTCAAGGAATGCTGTAGGAGAGGTCCCTATGCACTAACTACTAGATATACCAACCACTGAAATATTGTATTTTTTTATTTTTTTTTTTCTAGTAAAACGGTCTCAAACTCCGAGATAAGGCCAAATCGAGCCAATTTCTCTTCATCTTACTTTTTTTCATAGAGTTACTGGTACAAACTTTTTGTGGACAGACAAATTATTTTTGTGTATATTAAACGAACATATAAACAAACAGCAAAACAAAACGTTTGTATGTTGTATGGCAACACTAAATTAAAGTTTTTGTTATTTTCCCATCATAGATCTGGAGTTTAAATTGTCGTATGCAAAACTTGTATAAGTAGTAAGTCAAGGCGCTCTCAATAATATCTAAAATATGGATTGAAAACAAAAAAATTATATATGGCAACACATAAGCTGAAATTATTTCTTCTGTATAGAATATTAGCGTAAACGTAATTTTATTTAAACAGTGTCCAAATATGTACCTATATATTAAAAATCTAATTTTTGTATGACAACACCACGAAGGAGTTACCCGATGTCACCTATCTACGAATTTGAAGTTATTCACCTTCAAATTGCATCAACCGGTGGATCTAAGAGCTGTTGCAGCTGGCCTTGTAATAGATCCTTAATTTGTGATATTCTTCCTTTTTTCTTCTCACTTTTATACCTGACTGTATCAAAATATTGGAGTATTCCGTGTAGTTCCCAACTGAATTCCTGTGAACGGAGTCAGTCCATGTAGCTTGAAGCTCTTTATTTACCAGTTTCTACGGTACGCCATATGTTCAAACTGAAATTTGTAGCTTGAAACTTGTAGCGTGCAGTTCTCGATGTAGATTGGGCCTTACAGAATATTTGCCGTGTCTGGCACGATGCGGTTATGTTGACTCTAGTAACCATTTTTCTAGTAAATTTGGAGTGATTTCTTTCACAACAACAATACTCTGTAGTAGTATTTATTATTATTATTATATTTATTATTATTTTATATTATGTAACTTTCTAATAGTCCCCTCGTCTTTTATTTTTTCTTTCGTTCTTTCAGTCACATTTTATTGCTTTTTATGTTGATTGCTGTAAAATATCATAAAAATCCAACTCACGCGGTATGCTAATATTTCCACTTAACTAGACTAAATTACGCGCTAGGAATTTCTATATATTTCGATAATACTGACTCAATTTTCGTTGTTAAATTTGAAACAATTGGCTTACAATTTTCATTTTAAATTTAATTTTTTCGAAAGGTTAATTAAATGGTAAAAAAAAATTTTTCTTGGAGTCACACTTCTGATATGTATGTACAGCTCAGTTTTACAATAAATATGTTTTCTGAACAAATTAATTAAAAATTAGCGCAAATGAAAAAATAATAAAATATAAATATATTACTCAATGTTTCAAACCTCAAAAGAAAAGCAGTATTTAATTTTAAACATGACACTTTCAACTAGACTAACTACATAGGAATATTTTTCCTGCGAGTTATTTGGAGGGGTTGAAGGTGTTGTAGTTGTAATATGAATCCATCTTCAAACTATAACAAAAACCAATTTTAATTCACAAGATGTTTATTAATTTCACAGGGTGTAAATTTATATAATATTTAAAACTAAAACGCATGTATGAATTTAAAAAAAAACCTATTAGTGTTGCCACTCGAAATTTTTCTAACGTAGCTTTTTAGCGTAACCCGAAAGTGGTTTGAGTAGCCAGACGTGAAAAAATGATTGAAAACTTAAAATCTTATCTAAATACAACCAAATTCAGAAAAAAATTGTTTAGCAGCTGAGCTCTTATGGGGCAGTGCTAATAAATTTAGGTCGGCATTGCCCTAATTCCTCCCCCACCTCAGTATAATTTTTTTACTATATATAAATGAGTCCCGAAACGTAAGGAAATTTCAAATCGTTTTCGGTGGATTCACTCAGCATAAATAATGCTACTGCACTACACTGCTAAATTATTGAGAATAAAAATAAATATTATTGGAATTATTTTGGCCACGTATTCAAAAATTCTCTAAGGTGGCCAAAATATGAGTAACCAAGGTGGCAATACTTTTCATAATATTCCTGTTCGTCTGTTGTTTATTGAAGTAAATTCCTATAATTTACGGTATATACCTAGTCCTGTTGATGCACTTGCTGAGTTTTTCTTTGCCTGAAACTAGAAATATAGGAATCGGATAAGATAAGTATTTCCGGTACTTCTGATTTTTTACCTCATCTGCTTCTTCTGATAGTTCTTCAATTATTAGTAGCCCTTAGGTGAAATTTGATGATGCTTTCGTTGCATAGTGTCGAAATTTTGTTATCTTCTCTTCTGTAATATCCTTGCCATCGAAAAGTCTTCTGGCTGTATTTCCAGTGTTGGTATATCCAAATCCATACTTATGGGTGTCAATAATAAGCCTAATTTGTGTCCTGAACTCGTTTTACATATATCCTTGCCTTCTCTGCAAAACTTTTCTGCTTATTTTCTTAATTTTTTTCATCATAAGCTATATGTAGTACAAATTCCAAGAATTGTTGTATTCGCGAATGAGAATCCAATTTATGTAGTAGTTTCCTTCGTTGTCTTCTTCATAAATCAATTCTCCAGGCTTGCTGTACTGCTTCGTAGCTGCATAGCATAAAATATATGTTGCCGATTACCTAATATCCGTCATTGTTAAAAATAATTTATGGCGGATTGTAAACTTCATCTCATGTTAAGTAAATTCTATGGGCATAAATGATTCGATTCTATTTGCTTCGATGGTCTTCTCGGTGAGATATTTCTGCTATAGGGATTCCAAATTCCAAAGCGTTATCCATCTATTCGCTGTGGATACGTTAAAAATCTGCCCATTTCTGAAACTTCTCACCCAAAGTTTCATAAAATATTTATTTATGAAAATTTGTTAACTTTTCTCATACTCCCTGGAAATTTCTCTTCATCTAATCGACGTATAAATTGAATTTACCTTTCATTTCATTTAAAGGACTGGTATAGGTACGGTGCCTACCTATTCGTAATCATATACATATAACACAATTCCCAGTGAACATTCTGGAAATATATTATTGCATCGTTAGGTCAAATAATCATAGTTGTTGATGCTAGCTGGTAATATGTTCCGGCTGATATGCGCATGTTTAAAGTAAAAAGTTAGATGAAAAATTTCTGTTGCCTTGAAAGCATTATAATTTCCAAAAACTAATAAGAAATGTGTACGTGTTTTAATATAGCTTTAAATCCTAGAATATATATATGTATATATAAGATATCATATACTCTATTCGGAACTCAGCTATTTCTAATATTTTTTTTTTAATTGCACTGGAATATTAGCAAAGAGACAATTTTACGTTCTTAACTTTTTCCTCCAACTTTTATGACTCGTGGGAAGTGAGTAATAAATATTTTGTTTGGTTTGCTTGCTTTGGAATGTTTCTAAAACATCTTCATCACTAATTTATTTAAAAAAAAAAAAAAACTCGTTTACTTATTTTCGAACGCCGTTTGTCCTCTCTGTGCGGCGTTTCCAGCTCTTAGTATTCAAATCTTCGAGCATATGAAAACTTGCGAGTTGTTCAATAATTTTGAAATTCAAGTTTAACTGATTAATCTGGGCTTATTCATTTATTTGAAAGAATTTGTATTGAATCATCTTTGGAAGGGATGTAAATAATAACAGAAAGTCTAATGTCAATTACAAATTGTTATATTATATAAAATGTGTCCGGAATAAAATGTCATACATTTCAGTTGGCCAAAATATAAAAAAATGATTTATCGAACTAATTCTTGTTTCATTTTCTTCGCTACACTTGTTGTTACTTTTAATATACTTCTCAGTCAGCGATTTGACACTGCTGATACAACAATGGAATCAAAAAGTGAAGAACAGAGAAAACTGATTGTGTCCAAACACAACAAGCTCACAGATTTGAGTCAAGCAAAGTTCGCAACACTTATTAAAATTCCTAAGAACTCCATGAAAAGGATATTAGAAAATTTTAAGGTTAACAACTCAGAGAAAACCTGGATCGGGGGCGAAAAAAGGATCACGTAATGTAAGAAAGGCAGAAGATTAAATTTATCCTCAGAAGACATCCAAACCTCTCCATTAAGGATGCCGCAGCAAAACTTAAAATCCCGAAGTCTACCATTCAAAATAGGAAAAAATACTGAAGCTGAGAAGTTTCAAGGTGTCCGAGGTTCCTGATCGCGATGATGTACACAAATTTTTTATCGAAGCTCTCCTGCTGTGTCATGGCTGACGCAAGTTATGGTAAATCAGACTTCAAGCAAACTCCAGGTCAGGAGTTTTATGTTGCCACACGTCGGGGTAAGCAATCTGTTCCTGTTGCCGGAAATCCAAGCCATTCATCACAAAAAGGGCGCGACAACGTTCAAATTCATTTAAAAGAAATGTTTGCTGAAAAGGCTTCTTCTGTTCATCTGATCACAAAGAACTTCTGTAATGTTTTGGCCTAATTTGGCAACATCCCATTATAGCAAGACAGTAATGAAATTTTACCGCCTAAACGTCATCAATGCCTAAGGAAGCAGAGTGTCGACCTATCGAAGTCTACTGGACACATGTGAAACAAAAACTAAAAAAGACAAAGAAAAAAAGCAGAACTCTTGAAATTACTATAAAAAAAAATGTTACAAAAAATGAGTTTTAATAATGTACGGAATTTAATGGCAGGTGTAAAGAGAAAAGTAAAAAAATTAATATGGACAAAAGAAATTAAGATAAATTTGTTATTATTTTGAAGTTAAGAATTTGATGATTATGCGAAATAAAAAATTACGCCAAAAAATATAACTTTTTACAAATTTATAACTATTACTCTCCGAGCACTTTTCATTCCGGTTGACGTTTTAGCCATGATAATATTTAAGTATTTGGAAAGTGCTGTTCATGCATTATCCTCTACAGGTTATTATGACGGGGATTTTTCATTTGTGTATGTGACCGAGCGAGAAGATTTGGGCTCTAATATCAATCAAATCTAATGCTATCGGTCTGGACAATATTAATCTCAGTTTTTTCAAGTTAATCCTCCCATTTGTAGTGAGGCCAATTACTCACATCTTCAACAAAGCTATTACAATAGGACATTTCCCAACGCTATGGAAATTAGGCTTCTTTTTGAAAAGCTTATAGGTTATATTGAAGTGTATGGACTCTTAAGCTCTGCCCAATCTGGATTTTGTACCAAGCACAGTACAGTCTACTAAATTTAGTTGAAGATATTAGGAATAACACAGAGAATAATATGGCAACATTTCTATGTCATCTTGATTCGATAAATTTTAATATATTGTGCAATAAACTCAAAACTGAATATAAGCTTTCAAGCCCCACGCTAAAGATTATGCACTCATATCTATCGGGCAGGCAACATGCGGTTGTAAATGGAATGAAGTGTTCCCAGCATAAAACATTATACTTGGGGGTACCGCAAGGGTCAATTTTAGGTCCTGTACTGTTTTGTCTCTACATAAATGACCTGGTGAAAGTTCCTAGGCAGTGCTCCCTTACACTTTTTGCTGATGATGTCCAGTTGTGCGTATCTACATTCATAGATGATCTGTATCTGTATATGACTACAGCTAATATGGATTTGGAACTTATTTCTAGCTGGGCAAAAATGAATAATCTTAAATCCTGCTAAGTCTCAATCTATTGTTGTTTTTAAAGATCGTGTAGATACGTCTCATGCTCATCTGCCTTGCATGTCTCTTAATGATGTGCGTATTCCATTCGCTGACTCAGTTCGGCATCTCGGGATGTATTTTGATACATCTCTTAATTGGAAAAAGCACACAATTTTTCAAGTTGGAAAAATTTATGGTGGTTTAAAGGGCTTATGGCGACATGCATCCTATACTCCTAGAGATACAAAGATTCGTCTAGTGAAAGCTCTGCTACTACCAGATAGAACTTGTGGCTGTGAAGTTCTTGGAAACTTGAATATTATATGTTGTAATAGGATAAATGTTGCATAAAACTCATGTGCAAGGTACATGATGTTCAGGATAGTAAATTCTACGTGCCCTAATTATTTGCGTGATAATACTATCTTTCTCACATCAGCTCGTACCAGATTGCTACTTGTACCGTGGCATAAGTTCCATTTCAGCTCTCCTTTGTTTTTCGTCTACGGTGTTTGTGTGTGGAATACCCTCCCATTTGAAATTAGAGCAATGTCCTGCTAGCTTCAAGAAATTGTAATTTAATCACTTTTCTAGTATGTAATCTTATCTCATTAGTGTTCATTGTTGAATTCAATTACTTAAATTCTCTAAATTCACTTATTATTTGCGTTTGACTCTTGTAATATTTATCTGTCTCTAGTTTTAATTATCGTAAGTACAACATACATAGATTTTCGTATAACGACATTTTTGTGAGACTCATAATTCTCTTTTTTACCTTGGAGTAGGCGCAAATTAATGAGCTTGAACTCACTTGTGCTCTTTTAATAAAATTTATTTATTTATTTATTATGTTAATAATAATGAAAATTCTGCTTCGGAATTAATATTCCAATACAAAAATATTAATAAGCGAAAGAAATTGCTAATAAACATAAAGTATAATTTTTTTTTTAACACAACTAACAAAATTTATTTAATTTTTTTCAGGTTCATTAAATTGTTCATTTCCACAACGATGGGAAGGTTCATGGTTTCTCTCTGGCTCACAGCAGTCAATACATATTAAGGGCCCTCAATTCGGTTATAAGGGAAAATGTATAGCATCGGATGGTAACAAATATCTAATTGTTGACGAGTAAGTACAATTTTATTAATACAAATATACACAACTAATTAATGCGGACGTAATTTTGTCAATAATAGAGCACTACGATGAAAATATCAGTCATTTATTATATTTACTATTTTTGTTGATATTTTGTTTTTGTTTTTATGTTTTTAAAAAATATAAATAACTTTTAAAATATTCAATTTGTATGAATGGGGATTGTTATGCTACTGCTGTTTTGCTGTGTGTGCGTGTACATTTCATAACGAAAGGAACGAAAATATAACGAGATACATAGATATAAATATATATTTTGTCAACTACTACATATTATTATTTTTTTAATAGTAATTCATAAGACAAGTCAAAATTAATATTTAACTTAGAAAAAGTTTCGTTCCTTACGTTGAAATTAAATTCGTTGTCAAAGACGTATAAAATGTATATATAGTAACGAAATCTTATTTTTTGTTTTTTAAATTTTGATCTAATATTATATTTCTAATAATTTCTTTATAATTTTGTATCCTTTTTATTTTATTTATATTGTATTAATATCCCGCCCTGCAGTCAATTTTTTACATTGAATTATTTCGTTCGTTAATTTGAATGAATGCAAAACAAGTAGAACTACTCTTATAAACGTTAAATATGAGAACTTTGAAGATATTTTTCACAAAATTTTGATTTTAACTTATCCCTATAATTTTTTTTAAGGCACATGAAATGCAGTTAACATACCGAATTTTAATTTTAGTTAATATTTCTCATTGAATTGTGTCTTTGTATAACGAATATTAAAACGCTTTTCATTTTTGTTTTGAGTTATGAATTTTTATTTTTATATTATATATTTTTAGGTTTAATAAAAATTAAAACCTTATAGAAATTATTCTGAATTTCATAATTACGGAATTTTTAAAAGTACTGTCATTATATTTGTTAGCAATTTTCTTAGAAATATTACACAAGAAGACAAGCGAGTCCCGTCCGTTATATCATCCTGTTTAGGACAGAATGGTAGGTGATATGCGTATAACACGGCATCTCAAAGATAGTCTATTATTTTCAAGTAATAGTCGGGTAGAATAATCCAATTTTGTATTATATTCAATTTCTCAGAGAAGGAATCTACCGATTTTACGCATATGATTGGAAATAAAGTAATATTAAAACGACTCTAACTAAATTTTCTTTTAATATCTTAGCTCCATATTTTCGAACAAAGAAAAAGTCCGTCCTTGTCCTTACCATTCTGGATAGCTACTTACTGTAAATATCCTCTGATCAAGTCCGTTCAAAGCACAAGATCATTCTTGGTATTTTAATATGTTTAAAAAGTGATATTCTACCACTTCATTTTTTCTGAGATTATAACGATTGATAATTGTATATAGTTCCTTAGGGGATGCAGACAGGAACCCCAGACAGTGACTCACTTTCTTTGTCACTGTCCAGCTCTCTTGGGAAAACGTTACAGATTCCTTTGCTCATAAATCCTGGATGAGCTGCACGAGTTCGGGAAAGGGGGCTCGGAGCCAATACTGAAATTCATAAGAGCATCCGGTTGGGACATATGAGCAATTGCTCATAAGTCTGGAGGGTGAGGAATGGAAATAAGGCCTATGTTCCAGAGTCCCTGTAAGAGGCTTCAACCTCAACTTTCAATCAATCAATCAATCAAAGACTGTTTGCATTATAATTAATTCTTTAGATAAACTTAATCCATACTCAGGCGCAAGAGAATACTTTGAGTAGGAAATAATGACATACTACTGAAATTAAAATTAACAATTCTAGTAAAATAACTTATAGACTCTTAGCACCGAAAAGTTTGTAAGTAAATATCTATAATGTCGAATTCGGTACCGAAAAGACATAGTACGGAGCAAAGTTAGCAAGGTTAACCTTCTTGTCTGCCTATATTTTCATTATCGGTTGTATATGACGGTAAAGGTAAAATGTGATGCAGGGTAGGATCACAAACCTTAGCCGGGATAAGTAAGTGAAGTGGGTGATCATATACATAATAAAGTCAGCAGCATTACATATAACAAAAAGGTTACACTGTTCTAATTTTTTTGTTCTGACTTTTCATAAATCAACCTAACGAAAGTGTGTTATATGCAGTGGCAGGATCGAACCATGCAGCAACTATGTCGGCAATCCTTTCCACTATCGCGTAGCATTCAATCATATCATTACACCAAGTCGAATCACAGCTCTGCCTATACCTCAGCTTTTAAACAATTACTGAAACTAATTCTAAGGTTTGATTGCCCAGAATCTTTCGAAAGCTTTTCATAGAGTGAAGCATACTGTTATTTAGCTAAACTAAATGCTCTTCTAAAATGAAATTTCTAATTCTTTTCATCTTGTATTGAACGTGCTTATATCTTATTACAATACCATTGGTGTCGGTGTACCTCAAGGCTGTCTTCTGTATCCCATTCTATTTTTAATATTCATTAATCACTCACTCTTTTTATACGTTTCTTTTGGTTGAACTGTACAAGTAATTCTAAAACTCATACAGAGATAAGTCCAGTTTTAAAAATCGACGCATAGTAGTAATGGCATATTTCATTGAATTTAAAGCTTCCAAGACCGATCCAATCGGCAATTTTTAAATAATTTAGTCTTATTTAATCCTGTTTCGATTGATTGTGTGATCATTCCCAATTTATTAATCTTGCCATTGAACTCTCTAGCTATCATATCTGGGCAAATCATATATTTTTCATTATAAAAAACTCATTGAAGTATTTTGCGCCTATTTATAACATTCACCTAACAAAGATTGCTTTTCCTTATTTGAACGCTATTTCCATCGACGCTGCTCTGATTAAATATCAATTCTAACATCTGTATTGCACATCCTCATCCACAATATTTTGTCAAGGTAATTTTATGTTCAGTAGCTCTGATCTAAGCTACCAACTACTGTTTTTCCTCTTTATTACAAAACACGGGTATATTGTGCGATATAGTCATTAGAACCTACTCTCATAGACCACTTCTTTTTAAGCAATTCCTTTATCGAATCCATTTTATAATCTCAAAGAGCAAACAAATCTCAAAAGTTCATTGGATGAGTTTTTTCTTTCTTTCTGTAACTGGATTCAATTTTTTTCAATTTCATCATAAAAGCTCACCGCGTAGAGAAATTTGGTTCTTTTTAAGGAGACTCGTGCATACATACGGGTATATTCGTATTCACATATTTCCAGCTTTCCCGGTTGAGTAAAGCATTTTCCATGAATATGGGGACAAAATGGGATTAAAATATCTTTTACTGATCATGGTGTGGTACTGCTTTTCATTCATATCATCCCAGTGATGTTATCCCCTTGAAGTATAAGTTAGTAAAGTACTTTTCTTATTTTAAATATTTAAATCATGAAAAGATCCCTTAAGTAAATGTATATATCTGTGCAAATAGGAGTAGAGGAAAAATATAAAATCCCCTGGCCCGAAGATGATATTCAATTCAATTTAAAATTCAAATTCCTGGGTCTGATTTTACCATCATCCCAAACTCTCCGGACTCCACAGCAGCAACTTTCCTTTACAAAGCTCCCCCGGAGATTTCTTAATTTGTTTTATGCAGATAGAGGATGGCTAGGATTTAGGCATTACACGGACTTTGCTACATCCTTGGTCGCTTATAGAAATTAGAAATAAACAACAACTAAGTAATTATTTATAAATAAGGGAAACACACAAGTAAAGTAGTTAATGTTGTTCCTACAATGAAAATTTAATATTTATCTCTAAATCTTCAAAGACAGTCATTAAAAATTTCTCATTATGAAATTCAGGAATAATAAAAAAAAAAGTCGCACAATATGTTCCTAACCGAACTTTTTTTTCGAAAAATCCATTTACTTTTTCTCCATAATTTTCTCCGAGGATTCAAAAGTTAATATTAATTATTTCATTAAATTTTATATCTTACTTAATAGGGCAAAAAAAAATATATATATTACGACACTAACTAACAATAAAAATATAACAGTTCAAAATAATTTGAATATTTAATTTTTCTTTTGTTATTTCTCTCTTTTTCCTTTTTTTTTATATATATAAAAAACAAAACAATTATCGAATCGAATTTGGCGATAATGCAATCAACAACAATTATTATTTATTACAATCTACCGCCTGTCAATAATTTGTATTCAACTAAAATCGAACGTGTTCATTTCAATGCAGCCAATGTCATCGGTGCCTGGTTATCTACGAGAAACATAAAAATGTTCTACAATTTAAAGAAAGTGAGTGCGAAGGTGAAAGTATGTACATGGATCAATCGAATCCAGCTGCTATGCCCATGCGCAGCATATTAAAAAGTGATCATAGGGGGGGAGCTCATCCCAATTTGAACGGGCATTCCAGATTATCTTCATCGGATCAGTATATAATGCGATCCAATGATGATAACGATGATGATTGTAAGCATTTTTAAATCAATATTTTATTTAGAATATAGAAATATTATTATTGTTTCTTACTTTTTTTTATTTTTATTTATTTTTTTATCATTTTCTTTACTTCAATTAAACATTCCGTGTTAGTTTTTAAATTTATTTCTTTTTATCAAATAACCTTTATTAAAACTATTTATTTATTTATTTATTTTTTTCTTTGAAACGATATTCATCTCTGATTTTATTTTTGTTTTTTAGGTTTCTTTTGTTTATTTTCTGTTTTTAATTCACTTTTCATATAAAATAAAAACTTATATTAGGGTAATTCATATATTTTGAGCAACGACGATTTAAATATTTACAATGTCTGTACTACGAGTAAGTAAATATAGTAACTAAAGGTTATAGGGGTTATGATTTAGACAAAATCTTTAAAGATTCCTCTCCTGAAAGGGAACTCTGTTTGTATACAAAGATAGCAAAAAGGCTCCAATCGCGTGTTGGCAGCTAACATTAATAAAACTGTTGTCTCTGATTTATTGATTCATATTTTGGAAAATTTTACCGATTGGGAAGCACTGCATATTTAATTTTATAATAATTCTAATAATTTTTAGAGCTTGAAGTAAATAAATTAGCAATAAATGGAAGGGATGCAATATTAACGGTACTTTTTTGCTTCACAAACAAATATTGAGTAAACGCCATCTAGCAGCATTAGAGCGCATTAAAACTTTATGATAGAAGAAAAGAATATAGCTATTTTCCGTAAAATGCTCAACATTTTTAAAATCAGCAGAAATTTGGAAAAGTAGTCAAAAATAAAATTTTCGAAAAATTAACATTTCATTCTTTTTTGTTTTTTTTTTTTTTTCAAAATGTAGAGAGTTTCTAACTTTTAATTCGTAAAACAAACGGGAAAATTTCTAGGAAATTATACACTTTCTAAAAATTTTCAAATGTTGGGCGGCGTTCAGCGCATACATGACGGCACTTATGTGCATCGGTTAAGTTTAAGCCCTAAATGTCAGCGTCAGTACAGTATCCTAGACAAGTGTAGCTAGAGCAAGTTGCAGTCTCTTCAGTCTAGTTGCAGTTTCCGTGACAATAGGTCAAGTAATTTGTTTCAACCGTATTTTCCAGAACTTTATTCTGATTTTCGGACAATTAAAAATGACAAAGTTTAACTGGACGAGGGAAATAGTTCGACAATTAATATCTATTTTGGAAGGTATTGCTTTGCTTTGAAATGTTTCAAAATTATTATTATTATTGTTTTAAAAATTAAATACGGCTTTAGGCCAAATCAATCGAAGGCTGTATAATTTAACAATCCGATTTAATAATGATGTAAGAAAATCAAGGGAAAGTGGATAGGGATCTGCTGAAGTGTATACGAGCAAATAAAATATTAAGATTAAGGCTGAATAATATTGCAAACATTTTGTTCACCAATTTTATTTTCCACAATTTTTATGATATTGATTTGAAATCTTCAGAAAAATATTAGAAACTCTTCGGTTCAAATGCTGCCTGTCTTGCCTCAATTTTTGAAAAAAATCATAAAATCAAAAACCCATAAAAAACAATTGTATTTGCCTGCCACCCCGAAAAACTTTTTCATGCACACACCAATTTTTATTATTTTTCGTACATAGGTTTTCCAAACATATTTGTAAATGCTACCGGAACAATTTTTCAGTTTTTCCAAATTTGTTAATATTTTTCATGTGATAATTATACTTTCATAAAATTTAAATTGAGACCCCTGTAGCCTTAAAAAAATTTATTGCTACACGTTTAACACGAGAATGAAGATTGAAGTGATTTTATTTAGTAGTCCAAAAACTGGAAAAAATCCTGTGAGTAGTTTATTTTAGAAAAATCAATTTGTAAACTTCTATCGTGATAAAAAGTGAATGATGAATGAATTATGTATTCATTTGCGAGATTTTATGAAATAATTTTCACTGGAATCCTGAAGAATTACATAAGAGAATGATAGGAGGGCCGGTAAACATTTGTAGACATCTTACCTGTAACCAGATATCGGAGTGTTAATGCCAATCTGTCTCTAGGTCAAATATACTTATGTCAACTAGCGATAATTCCGAAATTCAAGTTTTTCATTATAGCCATTTAATAATGATATGACCAAAAATTAAATTAAAACCCCTGAGATATTACTAACGTACCTTAGTTATTATAGGTTTTCTATTGACTCGCACACGAAGGGTACTACGTATACGCCAAAAAACACGTTTCTTGTATAGGGGTCCCCTTCAATTATTAATTTTATTTTATTTTTTTTATTTGTTGTTATAGCGGCAATAGAAATACACACTTTGTGAAAATTTCAACTGTCTTACTATTACGGTTCACGAGATACAGCCCGGTGGCGGACGGACAGCCTTCGGAGGCGTAGTAATAGGACTCCCGCTTTTACCCTTTCGGTACGGAACCATAAAAAACAAAAAGAGTGTAGGTCAAAACAATTGGAAACACATTTATAATAGAAAATTCTTAATTGTGGATATATCGTTAGTTGACCAGTGGCCACAGTTTTGCTCATTACAATATCTTCTTTCCTTATTATTTGTTATGAAGCTGTGAAGCAATCAAAAAGTGTACCATTTTCTTTCCATCCATTCTCATGTGAGAATCCATTTTGTCATTTTGTTCGATTTCGGCATTTTCTCTTGATTACAACATAAGCGTTCGTCCATGTGATTGATACACAAACTGGTCGAGTGTACTCCTAACACAATAAAGAAGAGTCATATAGACTTATGCAACACTCTTTGCTGATCCTTGATCTCGATACAAGTGTAAGACACCGCTATGGCTTAAAAATTACGGTATATGTGGACAGAACCGCAACTGCTCTAGATATCAGTGCCGTCACTAGGTGTCATTATGGATACGCACCTTAAAGCTATATATATTTATGGTCAACATTGCGGGGCTACGATTTTCATTACAATCAGGTGGGTCCGCTTCATTAGAATTTCACTATTAGAAGATATAAAATACATTAAAATACAAATTCAGTTTTTTTTTTTTTGATAATAATACAGAGATTTTTAAAGGCTTGTTTGGAACCTCATTCGTTTTAGATGGAAGTAGATTAATCAATGAGTTTTTTTGTTTTGTTTCAAAAGGCTGGTGAACGAGAGATCCCAAGCTCAGAGGCCAAGGTAGCCCATTGTTCAAAATCCACGAGTATATTAGTACATTTTTCCCACGAAAAATATTCGATTTACTTAAATTTTCATCAAAACTGTTATACCAATATTCCATTGGTATAGTACAGTTATCTCGAATAATTTTTAATCGGGTATTTACGATTAAAAACATCAGAAATATTGTCAAACTATGACATTTCATTTTACGATTTGAAAATGATTGTATGTATGTATGTAGTCGTCAATGTCAATTTGCGATTAAATTGTAGAGTTGAGTTCTCAATTCCAAAATGCAATGCACCGGCGGATTTTTCAATCAAATCATGTCGGCCATGCGACCAAAGAATTGTTTCACCGAGATCCTAATTAACTACGTAGTAATCTCTTTCAATGTATTATGAGCTGCTCAGTCTCTTGGATAATAGAAATCTCTTTCAACCCACTTAAAGAAAATAAAGTTTTTTATGTTAATATGAAGAGAAGTACTTAGTATTAGTAGTAGTAAATAGGGATTGATAAATTCTGTGTCCCACTTTGAAAAAAATTTAATACTCACTTAGCGTGTTTGTGAAATGTCATCGAAAACCCTATAATATTAGCTTATACCTAACTACTTTTTATCGTAAAGATATATATCAAAGATAGTTATGTTGAAGCCTACCTCATGAAACCACAAATTATAACAGTTCTACGCATCTCATAACCAAATTTATGTTAGCCAATTATACTTAATTCCACGTGAATTTAAATATTTCCATAATTTTAGTACGTCGCTCTAAAGTCAATTATTAAAATTGTGGAATTGAACAGATAATGACATATGCACTCACCTTTCACAAAATAAGATTCCGTTTATGTCCAGCTTACATAAATTGCCAATAAGTTAAGAGCGCGCGGACTGTAGTAATTTAATTGAAATCTTTTTATTTTCACTAAATGTCCAACTCCATTGTTTCAAGCATTCGGCTTTCTTTTAGGCTCGGCCATATATTTTGTTAATTATCGCTAGGTCTGTTTATTCCGTTGCTAAAATAGCGCTAATACATATATGTTTAACGGCTACAATTATGATATAGGTGTATTGGCCAAATTAAAGGGGGAGTCCGCACTTGACAGTTTTTACAAAAAAAAAAAAGTTATGCTAACCACATTTTTGTAAGTAAAAAAAAAGGTAACAAAATCCGGTATTTTTTAGTTTGGACCACCAAACTCCTGAGAGAAGAAGAGTATGGGACTGATTAAGGAATCGTTGGAAAAGTGTGCAAACAATGTTTTGTTTGCCTAGGTGAGTACTGTCACCTCCTGCTCTATGGACCACCTCGAAAGAAACACTCTGTATATAGAGTAGTGCTTTAGAGATAAGTTCTTTTGGTGCAGGAATTTTGTTTTTCACTTACTCACGTCACGTCTTCAAAGTAAATTCGTATGAAAGTTTGTCGGAAAGCCTTAAAAGTGTTTGCACCAATTGGATCAAATATAATCCCTGTTAAGTTATTTTCATTATTTCTAAATGAATAGTCTTCAAGGATCAATCATACATAATGAAATCTCTTAGCAAATACCTTAATAAGTAATGGTAGCTGTGTTCTTTTGTGTCCACAGAACAGGGCAGAACGAAAGATACACAAAAGAACGCCTCATACATTTCCATGGAAGATTTATAAATGAAGCGAACAGTACAAATAGTTCGCTTCAATCGACAGAACAGTTTGTTCTCTCCAGTATATGGGAGTTCTAGAACAAGGTACACACAATTAGTATGTTTTTAGCGAGTTGGAGATTTTTTTAATTTTAATTTTAAGAGGCTTTGGGAAATCTGAACATCCCCCATCCCCTCAGTTAGCCCAGCTAGGCTTGAAACTCAGTTGAAGCCTTTCAGCCAACTTGAGATTTGTTGACAATGTAAATCAATGTAGAATAACACAATTAGAACTTTGGCTTTTTTTGCTAGCTTCAAGCAGGCTTCAGTTTTGATCATATCACAAATTTTAAGTCCAATGGCTGCCAACTTACGGTACTTTTGGAAAATTGAATGCATTGTTTCCTTAAGGCTGGAACAGAATCTTGTGCTAGCTCTGGTGCTGGCGCATAGTCTGCCGCTTACCTTGTAGCTGAGTATGAACACAATGCTGCAGCATAGTTCTGTGAAAACTAGTTTGATATTTTTTATTTCATTCCATATTTCCGCTTTTCTTTTTAAATTTTTATAAAAGATATCCCACAATATATCTTTCCTTTTCATTATTTCGATGATTTTTTCTGTATCAAAATTTTCCAATTTGTTTCACTCGAACAAACCGCTTTGAAATCACAAATGTCAATCTTGGCGCGCACCAAAAGTTAAAATTTGGCAAAAGTGCGCTACAGCGCCAGCACCAAGCTCCAGCGCCAGCTACGCATTGTGTCGCCATCACTGACATATATAACATGGACTGCCTGATTTGCTATTTCATATGGGTCAACTTTTTTTGGCAGGGTGTGACAATTATCTTAATTTCAAGTTTTACTTTTGCTTTAATATTTATATTAAAAGTTCAACAAATTATAGAAGCACTCAAAATTATTTCTCTTCTTGGAAGCTTATCTCCTACAACATCAAATATTTTTTAAACTTGATTTTTAAAGAAATAAAATTAAGCAATTTTTGTCAACCTGCCCCTAAAAGTAGCTATGGGGGACAGAGAAAGGATTACAAATATTGTATTGCCATCTATTTCTATCCTATATATTCATTTGGAAAACCACTGAACTGTAACTGGACTATGGTGTATTTAGTATAGAACTTATTATTTGTAGTTCCGCGGAATAAAGTAGTTAAACCAAAAAGGGACAACTATAGAAAACTGATCCAATAATAATGTCAAATAATGTAAGGAATTTCAGTAGTATCAGCAGTCCATTTTATATATGTCAGTGGTCGCCATCATACGAAAGTCGTGCTTATATATTTTGACAGTTTGCGCTACAGCGCCAGCTACGAGCGCCAGCGCCACATTCTGTTTCCCACTTTAATGTCACTTACAAATATAAGCTCTCACCATAAACAAGCTCAACTTGGAAATGTCATAAACGTCAGTTGTGTTCAATTCGGCATTGGCTGACTGAAAAGATCCGATTGTGTTTCAGGCTTTAAAGACAATTAATTTTGCAAGAAGAATGAAGAAGAAATTGTTTTTGGCGAGGGATGATGCCTGATGGCAATATGTAGGTAGTCTATACGAGATCTACAATGATCCCGTTCCTTGTTTCTTCCACTTCTACAGATTTCTCAGCAAATTTTATACATTTTCTAAGATTGGTAATAATTAGCATCATAATATAGCCAATTATCCTAGATATCGAAGGTTGGCTTAAATTGCGGATATTGTTACGTCCAACAGGATTTTTGGTATGAACCTGTAGCAAACAAAAATTAATTGTTGCCAAAACTTTAATGTGAAATGGTATCGTCGAGTAATTGAGATTATCGTAAGGCTGTACATCATTTCAATCAATTTAAAGGTCCGAAATTTTGGCATTCTGAAATTCTTTATGTATACAGCTTCAGAAATATCAAACGGACCCAAATCATCCCTCATGTTCCTCAGAACTATCACCTGTGCACGGCTGATAATGTAAAATTTTTTAATTATTGTATATTTCACAAACTAACATCATTTTTATCCAAAATTTCGGTATTTGGAACAAAAACGTTTCTGCGATTGTCAGTCAGGTCATCTTATGTTAAGAAATATTTGGCAGCTAGATTAATTTGCTGGAATACCAAATCCCTTAACAAAATATCTCCACTAAAGTTAAGAGATCAGCTGACTTCTGACATCTCTTAACTCTTGACGCAGAATACCAATTTAGGCTAACGGGCTTTGACAGCCCAGTTAAGAGACTAATATCTCTTAACTTTCACTTTTGATATTTTGACGCTTCGAATAATTCATTTTGTATAGAGTCCTCTTCATAACTAACTTTAATTTGTTCACTCCGAGAAGGGCGCTCTGCTTTTCGACCGCATAAAAGATTAACAGTTCAATAAAATATTTATTTTTATAAAAAAAATTAGTTTGAAACTTTTGCACAAATAATTTATAGCCTACTGTAATAAAAGAAAGACGAAATGTATGCTACGATTCAGATGACTTCCCGAACGGTAAGAGATATGGAAAAAGTTAAATTCGGACATAGTGAAACTTATCGAAAAAATAATTTTTACATGACCGCTTTACACGGTCTTGCATTAGGTTAGATCCATCATCCATCCATCCATCGGCTAAATTCTGACTTATTTTTTATTTTAATCAGTTCTATTCAAAAAGTCCGAGAGTTAAATGCGATTGTCTCGTACTTATATTCGACGAAAAATCGAATATGGAATATGGAAATCAGTATTTATGCTAATCGTAATCTATACGTATTTTATGTAATCTTTTTTACCCTTTCTATACTAGTATCTTACATCACAATAAAATATTAAGATTATTGGGTACATTTCAAAACTTTTAAAACACTTTCTATAGCTTTCTCTCTTACTACATACCAGACCTGTAAAATTCCAAGATCAAGTACTAGTACTAGTACGAGGACCTGGACTTATCTTTTAAGTACAGGTACCGGTACTGTATTTAAAAATTTTTCAAGCATAAGTTCCGATACTGGAACTTGGGAATTTTTTTAAGTACAACTGCAGGTACTTTCTGGTAATTATAAGTCCCATAGCTTAAGTACCCTAGCTCGCAGTTACTACAAATATTGCCATAACGCGAAGAACTTCAGCTCTGTCCCTGCTCCTAAACCTCAATTATTAGACGCCATATATATTATAAGAGCAGAAGTACTTGGCGTTATGACGGTATTTATAGTGGTTGCGTATTTTGGTACTTATAAGGTATGTAAGATTATAGATGGAACTTATGAGTACCAGTACCAGGACTTGTACTTAAAAAAATTTTAAGTACCAGTATCAGGACTTGTAATTGTACTTAAAAAAAAAATTTAAGTTCAGGTCCTGGGACTGGCACTAGTACGTAAATACCAATGTACTTAAGTACTTTACAGGTCCGATACGTATTTTGCAGTTCGTATCTATGTACCTGTTTTATCCTTCATACCTATCACAAATTGAAATTTGGAACAAGAACATTTTACTGACGTATAATTTAAATACATACTTTGTGGCACTAAAAATGGGCACTTTGACTACGTCTATTTGTTTGCTTTATTTAGTTCTCGTGTTTCAATCTACACCAACATCAGAAGCTGATTAGATGATCGTCAATGTTGTGGTAAAAAAAAAGAATAATGACCCCCTAAAGTTCGATTGAGATTAAAATTCGCTCCGGACCAAAGCCAACCTCGCTCAAACGAACAAATTCAGAGAAGATTCGGAAACATACACTGTAGTCAAAAGCACAAGCAACAATATTATAATCGGTACCATATTAAGCATTGTAAATTCCTCTTCCTTTATAGTCACAGTTTTTTTTAAAATTCTACATATTTTATCGCCAATACATAAGTAAAAATGTTTTTCGTATATCTATCTTCATACTACCAGCAACTTTTGAAATTGTCAACACAGAATGCAGGATTCTAGTTATACCTAATCTTCTGACCAAACTGTTCTCTTTTTATTATTCAAAATAAAATCTATTTGTTTTTGGGTCACCATAAGATAAACTTGCATTTTAAAATCCCTCGATTGCTTGGACAAAAACGTTTGAATTTTGTGCCGGAAATTTTTTCACCGGAGCTTTCAACTCTCCTTTTCCGACTGATTTTGCAGAGTCAATTCGTTTTTTATATTTTCTTTAACTTTTTCTTTTTGTACACTTGTTACCAGTGCTCCTTGTATTTTTCTCGGATTCCTTCAGTTTGGATGTTTTCTCTTTCCGGTGTCTTAAGAGTTTCCTTTTCTTATTCTGCATTGAACAATTCAGTGACAATTTTCTCTCAGCTCTTTTTATTTTCCCAAGGCTATATTACCCACCCCTTTTTCATTACAGTCTATGGAAGGAAAAGCTAAGTTAGTCTGACGTGCACGACTTTCGGTTTCCAATTTGATAATTTACTTACCATCTCATGAAAAACACGCTTATATATTTGTTTGTCAAAATCTCTGGTTTTAAAACACGAACAAAATCTTCTTCCAGGAAATGATTCGAACAAACATTATACATCTTTAATCCCATAAAATTTCACCCACTTTTATTTTATTTTTGGGTTTCACTTCACGGAAAGCGTAGGAAAGTCAGCTCCACATTTGGAAATCTGTTCATTGGTTTATTCCACGTTTTTCACTTTTGTTTTTTTTTTAATTTAGTAAGTGGGAATACAATTATTTTTGTAACGTAACGTATATATGTAAGTATACATTCCTAAAATATCCTACTTTACCTTAAAATTCCTTCATTTTATGATTTTTTTTTTAATATTCCATCTCCAAGGACAGTTCTGAAAATGCTCCTTTTTTCAAATTTCTTAACTTATTTTTTACAGCTGAAATAATATCCTCCCTGTCCTCGTAAAACCTTTTTTATCTTTGGAAAGAGTTAAAAGTCCCATGGTACCAGATCAGGTGAATAAGTTACTAAGGTAGGTAATCTCGTAATAAAATCCGATGGTCTTTGAGTTTAATTTACCATTTTATTTATATTAGTAATACCGTGGAAGATCATGTTGTTGAATATTACTTTTGGTATCGTTTTGCTGTTACCATTGAATCCAACTGGTGAGCTTTTAGTGGAGTAGCCACAATTTCTGCGGCCATACCATAGATTGTTCATGTACAGTAAAAAATGTGCACAATTATTGCCACAAGCTTAGGTATTTTTCCCTAAAATGTAGGGAAAATTCCCTAAAATATAGAGAATATTCCACAAAATCTAGGGAAAATTCTTTAAAATGTAGGGAATAGTCAATACATTTTTTACAGTGTGGGTTCGATTTGGGATCCGTTTTGAAGTGCTAAGCTGAAACGTTGCGGCATCTTTTTTGACTCGTTTCTTTAATTTTATCTCAATCGTTGCCACTGGTCCTTATTAATTTCAACATACTGTGACAAACGATTTGCCATTATATTTACCATTTTCGGTGTTGCCTTGGTAATTGTTGCGTGTGTACATTTTTTTTCCATTAGGCTCTAGCAGATATAAGCAGGCTTATGACTTATTTGATGTATGCCGCTCTCATGGAGGCATACTCATTCAGTTTCCAGTTTATGCTTTCATATCGACTTTTTTGAAAAGTAAATCATATACTATCAGTAGAATGAGTAGGGGATAACTTTGATGTAAAATATCTATGTGTATAATAGCTGCATTCATATATGTAGCTGAAGATAAATTGTCATTGGTTACGTTGCAAACCGAGTTTTATCAAAATAATCCATTATATTTAGTACATTCATTTGGTGCTCAAAAAGGGGGAAAGTTATTCGGGAGTTTTGAAAATTGATATTTTTATAGATTTCTATCTCCCCTTCCGAATTTACACTTTGCTATCTCGTATCTTTACCGCTCGCGCCGGCATATTGAAAAAATGGCGCCCAAAAACAGTTTTTTTGCAATATAGACAATATATTCTTTTCGACTCATTTTACGATGAAAATATTTATAATATAAATTAAACTAGAGAAGATTTCCTATAATTTCCTATAATTTGACAGTAGGCCAACTTTTCAACGCGAAATAAAATATTCGAAATACGCGTGTCCGGAGTAGACCTTGCAGCGCCCGTACAAAAAACGATGGTTAATACATATGTGAATTATAGGAAATTTTGTGTAGTTTAATTTATTGTATAACTATTTTCATAGTAAAATGTTAAATGAGTCAGAAAGGAGGGAGATATTGTCAAAAAAACTCTTTTTGGACGCCATTTATTTCAATATGATCGAACTACTGATAGTTCTCAAACGATAGGCAAATGAATAGAAAGTCAGAATTTGCTGGGGATAGCTTGACCTTATTTGTTGGAAAGGAGTAGGGATTAGGCTCCCAAGTTCGGAATAGTACAACCTATAAAAAAGATGATTTTTGCACAGATAATTCCCTAACCTTTCCAATAAAATATAACTAGTTGTTTTTCAAGCTTTTTCTTTAAGTGTAAAACTTGAACTTAGAGGGTTCGAAACGTAAGGTAATAAGAGAGTATAATTCTTCGTTAACACATTACTAATTTTTCTGAAATTAGTATGTAAAATAGTTCAACTTGATAATTAGCAATCTGATATGATATATCGTCAGTTTGATTTGTTTCCTGATCCCATTCAAAAATAAAATCAAACCAAGACAGAATTCATAATCATTTAGTATTATATGTACATATATTCGCAAAATTTTATTTAGGCTTATAAATGGGATTTTATTTTCCTAATATATGATCAGAGAGCAACGATAGTACATATAACCAAATCATCTCTGATCGAATTGGATCGACAAATTGGACATATGCAGGAACTATAGCTAGGTATTATTTTAATTTTTCACCTTTAATATTCGTATTCGTTTAAAATTAAATTTGTTTGCTATAAGCTACATAAAAATTATAAACTCAATTTCAAGCTTCTACCATTATAGAATCTATTATTAAAAATAAATAAAAGTTACAAATTTATTTGTTCGTTTTCATTGTTACTAGTTAATTCCAGCTGAAAGCAAATCTGGCTTAATAGGGTAGACAAATTAATAAATACAAGACGTAAAGACATCCTGTCTTGTTAGCTCAGAGGTAAAAGCAGACGCCCGGAAAGCGTCAGGTCCCAGCCAGAGTTTTATGATTTTAAATACCAGTCAAGTACGAGTATTCATACTAAAAAAAATATTCAGTGTAAGGTAATTTTTTTTTTACTTTTACTCGAAAATTTACCAATACTACTAAAAATATTGGTAATGTCCAGTGCCAGTACTTTTCCAGTACTTCCCACTACTTCCCAGTTCTTACTTGTAATTACTGTAAGTACCAGAAAATTTTCTAGTTTACTATAATTATTTAGACGCAGTCTTCCAAATCTGTCTCATATATCATATTCTTCTTTATTTTCTTCCATATACTCTAATAATAAATACTCCAACTTTTGTTTAATTACTGGTACTGGGACATATAATGAGTAAACATTTACTTGAATATCGTACAACTCTGGTCCCGGCTTCAAAAACCAGACACGGCTGTTATTTTACTCTTGATTTGAAATCGTAAAAATAAAACGTTTTTCTAAAAATTCTACTAATGCACAAAATGCAATAAGAATGTTTAAACTAAAAAAAAAAAAACTATATTTTATATGAGAAGCATTCGTAATGCTTTATCGAAAGTGTAGAAATATTTGCTTCTTCGAAAAAAATAAAAACAAAAACTGACACCACCTCAATTGATAATAATTTTCTCGTTCGTTTTTTTCGAAATGAAAAAAAAAGTCTGATAATACTTTTAAAATTATAATTATCTTTATATATCTAGAATATACCTAAATTACAAAAAAAAAATCATTCGTCTTAAATTCATGTAGATGAAAAACAAAACTAATTCCGTTTAAAAAGTAACTTAATTAAAAAAGCAAAATGCCATCATGCTTTTGGAGCCTTATTATCTTATCTTATACAACAACCCAAAACAAAGGAATCTAAAGAAAACTCGATTAAAAAAAAAAACAAAAAAAAACTCTATTATCCAAATAAACTAAGTATATAGGAATTATTATAAAAGAGTAAAATAAAGATTTTAGTTCAAAATATTAACATTAATTATATTTTCATTATAGTTTTTTTTTCTCTTCTTTTTCAATAAAACATATATTAATTTTTATGTCATATAAAACCGGATTTTGAAGCAAATATTAACCCGTCCCAACGTTTTTTAAAAGCAGCGCAAAAACATAACCCGCAATCGATTATATTTGTATATATATAAAAACAACAACAACTCAAAGACAAAATATTTGCCTATGTATGTATATAAATTATTGTTTTGTATATATATATATAATACCTATTTTCTGTTTTTCAAATAACCAAAACCCCACTAATTCAGATAAATTCCTATAACTACACATATATTCAACATGTTCTCTGTGCGAAATTTAAAGAAGCGTTTCTGTGTAAAAAATCTGTAAAAAAAAAAATATTTAAAGCAATTTTCGTATAAGAACAAATTACTACTTATAATCCACAATTTTAAAATGTTTGAGTTTCTTAAATGTTATATTATTCATTTTTGTTTATTTATAAAATTATTCCTATTTATTAAATTCCCCCGCTTATTCATCTATATAACCTCTACAAATATACCTTATAATATTCATTATAGCTCATGTGTAAATATATATATATCATAACTCAATTATACATATATATAATTGTGTGTCTATTTTTTTTATGAAAAAGTTAAATTTTTTATTAATTTTTTTTTTTTTTAATTATATTTTCACAAAAATCTTTATGTTATTTTTAATAATATTATTATTAAATGTTTCTTATAATTATTGATTTTAATTATCTTAACATTGCACGATCAGAAATACACAATTTTTTAAAAATACCTGTTTTTAAAATTTTTTCAAATTTATTTATATATACTTATTCCAATTGTTTATGTACAAAAATTTTTTTTAAATATGTGTGTGTCCTTGTGTGTGCCGTCTAACCCATTCTACATTAATATTAAATAATTAATATTTTTCCTATATTTTTGAAAAAAAAAAGTTAATATATATATATATATTACATATATTATATATTGATATATTTTATTTATTTATATATTTACTTTATTCAAATATGTGTTTGTGTGTCGTTTGTACAAAACTTTTGAAGAAAAACTTTTGCAAATATTTCCACAAATAAAGAAAATTATTTTTCAACGGAAACAAACTAAATTATTCTTCTTAAATTTGTAAAAAAAAAAAAAAAACAAAAAATTTATTTATTAAATCTTGTTTTTTCTTCATATATTCTTTTGTGTATTATATTATAGTAAGGATATTTTATATTATTTATTTAATTTCGAAAATTTTTAAAGCCATTAATTATATTATAGGGCACCCATCCGGTGGTTAAAATATTCAAAGGATCTAATGAAATACTGTTGATGAAATTTTCAATTTATAAATCGCGTGTGTAGGTATACGAAAAACAACGCTTCCTTATATTCTGAACTAGTTTACATTAATTGAAAACTGTTATATACTACATTTTAACAACACAATTTCGCACTTTGCAAACCAATTGACCTAAATATAAAATCTCAAAATTTCTTTTGCATTTTTTTGTGTGTTTTTTGTTTTTTTTTTTTTTTTGTTTTGTGTGTTCAAATTCAAAGCCAAGAGCTTCTTGTATAAAGTTAGTTTCAGTGAAGAACAAGAGACTTTCTTTTCCATCCATAAGAGCGAATTTTAACTTAATTCACAAAAAACACATTGTGGTTAATTGAGGTAACATACTCTGGCTCTTTTATGATTTTTTTTTTTTTTTTATATAGGACAAGCATTGTTCAGCATTAGCGATTGTATATTCATACGCTCAGCACTTTGAAAAGAGGAAATTTCAAAGAATTTTCTACCTTCCGTGTGCTACACTCTCAGAGCCTTTGTTGAAACTGGAAGAACTTAATGTGCTTAGTTAGTTAGTTTGCAAGCAAGGAAAGTATACTTCTCACGAACTACTTTTAAGGCACTATAAACCATATAATTCTTTTCCCTACTACTTAAAAAGGGGACAGCAAGTAGGTTTCTCTATTGAAGCGTATCTGCTTCAGTAAACATGTCCTTTTTTTTCATTGCCTTCCTATAAAGGAAATTTTCATTTTGGAATGAAAGTTAAGCTCCTCAGGCGTATTAGCGATTTGTAGGAATAGTTTGAAATGCAGCAGAAAGTGTATATGTATATTTTATGTATGCATTAGTATAATGTACTACATGTATATGAGTATATGACTGGAAGCTATACCTAGTATCGTACTTTTGAAGTTTCGCTGTTTTACTATTTACACAATTTTACTGAGCTGCAGTGAAAGTCAAAGAATATATTTTCATGCCTTTCTTGTTCGTTGATTTCTGTATGTACATATGTATATATGAAAGTTGTTATATGTATAGCTTGTTAGCATTCTGTATACATATATTGTTTACAATTGAACAAAAAAAAAAGGATTTCGTAAATATTTTCAAATAATATCAAATAGACGAAAGAGATTTCATCATCATCTATTCAGATTATTTTGTATATGAATAGTATTATACATATGTATAATCAGAATTCATTATGCTAAAAAGATTCCTTTTTAATAATTCTTGAAAATTCTTGCAATTTCCCAAACCTTGATACATATTAAATGTATGCATAGTTGAAAAAAAAAATTTTTAATTCTCCATTTCTGTTATATAGTCGTATACAAAATCAAGGTAAGTATACCAGTTCATAACATATGTATATATGATATGGACTAGACTTTATTCTAATTGACCTATTTCTGGTATTGAATGAAAGAATTTTTCAGAGTTGATGGGAGGCATAACTGGGGGTGCAATGAAATAAGGCCAAGGGAAATAATGTCAATTGACATTACTACCAGTTTTAGTATGAATTAATGTCAATATTACCTTATTACCATTCGGTGTTTACTTAGAAGATATATAGACATCTGTAGAAAATGGGAATGCCCATTTTAGGCCCGACACCTGCAGACATGAGAGATGTCTTAACTGATCATAATGATACTCTGAAAATATTTGGGGCTTCAAAGTTTGATCTAGTACAGAATCGCAATCTTTAGGTCCTAAGAAGAAGTTTGAGTACCCACACTCCCATAGTCGGAGGCTTTAATAGCCATGCCCCTACTCAGTTTTTTAGTATTTCCCTCTTTTTTATTTGAACTGAGGTACTAGATTTTTCGCACTTCAAATCGGCTCTAACTGGGTAGAGTTATGTCCGATCGGAAAACTGATTTCATTGTTCGCCCCAGCTCATTACCAGCTACAATTCATGGAAGAAAAGTTTTCTCTGCATAATTTAAGGGTGGTTGTATGAACACCAGGGGGGGGGGGCGATTTCAGTACAGCATGCTGCATATAAAATTAAAGGCCCCGCCTAGTACTATAGATGGCGTATATTTCCCGATTCAGAAAACTTTCTCGGGACGCTTTTGCTGCTGGTAAACCCATTTTCATGCACTGGGGTCACATACACCCCAGTTACTACATTTTGCATATATTTTTGCCTTTATTTTTTTCATGGCCATTAGTGCTTGGCTGTGAATATTTTTCCACAACCACCAATTCCGCGCAAACACGATAAGTAGAAAAGTCCACTTTTTCACCCAAGAATATTCGCTCAAGCTACATCCGGTCGGCAAAGCTTTCACCCGCTGCATTCAAATGAACATTGTTAATAAAATATGTTCAGAGTACCAAAATGCATCGTTTAAGACAACTCTCATTGCTGAAGGTGTCGGGCCGAAAGTTTTATGAAAAGTGGGCATTCCTCTTTCTATGCTAATGGAGAATAAAAAGAGTTGTCATATTAGATTAGGCGTAACCCCTGGAATATATAGGCCATGAAGTACGATTTGAAGCATTGTGGCCCGAAATTACATACTTCGTGTCTTGTCTTAGTGCAAAAGTAACTTGGATTTCGTTTAAATACTATAATTTTCATAAATTTTTTTTATATAATACCATTACAAAGGTAACATATTGGACTGAAATTTTGTTAAACTTCATTTTTTTTAAGTGATAGTTGTAGACTCGAGGACCTGTTTAAGAATGAATTTTAATGTATTGGTGTCATCGCGGACTTCATGGCTTCTAAATTCTGGTATTTACGGATTAGGACAATTAAGCGGTAGGTGTTGGGAAGATAACTTTTAAACTGTCATCTTATACCTAAAGCGTTTCATATTGGCAGACGAGATGAGCATTCGACTTTCTGCCAATACGAAAGGCATTCTTCGTTTCAGTGTTTCAAAAATTAATTTTTAATTGATTTTTAATTATTGTCACCTTATATAAGTTTAAATTTTATTGGGTCATATTATGGTGAAATTGAATACCTCAGGCTGACACCCACATTGTCTAGTAAGCTTAATGATAGCTTTCGCAGAAATTTTGGGGTAAAAAAGAAAATAATTAATTTCGCGATAAGTAGGAAATGTTAGGATGAGGAAAAGGTGACAAAATTAACTTACCATTTTCCACTGAGAGCATCATTCCAGTAATACTGTTCGAGTATGACCATCCCCATTAATCCCATTATATCCTGGATGGAAATTTTGCTTTACATTTAGTTCTTCCTTAAAATTTGAAAATTCGAGCACAAAAAAAATGGAGGCCTAAATTGCATTGATTTCCTAGGGAATAAAGTATTCACTCCATGTCACTTTATTATCAAATTAATAATATCAAATGCTAGTTCGTAAAGGGGTGCTGTAAGTGTGAACTGAATATAAAAGGAAACTCCGAATTCTTTACAATGATTTACATTTGAAATTCAACTTAAATATATATTTTAAGATATAAAATGGTATCAGGATATGTGTATAAACTGAATAAATTTATCAATCAATGATAATAACGTTAATGGATAGGTAGTAGGTAACACAGTGCCTCAGCTGGGCTCTAATCCCTCCAGTGCCTTCAGACAATCAGATACACTTTACAATGGAGCATATAAAACGAACACACCTGGTATTGAACACGTTGAACGTTCCCTGTTGATTTAGGATGTTTTCCATTAAGGGCCCGGTCTCTACCATTCTGGATACCTTTTGGAACAAAAAACAAAACACTTGCCTGTAAGCATCGGACGGATGTTTGTAGTTTTAGTACTCAGCCGGTTTTGGTTCGATTTTCCCTTCTGGAATAGCGACCGAACATAATACCTTCACCAGCAGGCACTCTCTCTACTCAGGTTCGCGGAATCTAATGAATGAGGTGAAAATTTAGAATCTCGTTGTAGATATTTTCTACGGGGTGATTATTTTGAGCTTTCGATTGTTCTTTGAACCAGACAAAGGGAGCATAAATAATAATTGTGTATTCCGGGCTTTGATTTCGATCAGTCTTATGATCGACACATACATAACTTCTAGTGAAAATGATAAACCGATATTATTTTATATTAAATTAACATTGTGGAAGGTTACAGACTTCATGATGCGCGAAACTTTGTTTTTTTAATACTGTTCGATACTTAAATTATCTCTTTTTTTTCAATCATCGTAAGACACAACCATGACCATCCTAAGAAATTTCAATCAATCTATTCATCTTCTTTTTTCTTGTATACCGACACCAATGTGTCTCGTTTAGAACTATTTTTGGTTGAATTGAAAATTTACATTTGTAAAAAATGTAAAAACGTATCAAAAATGCATTTTGAACAAGAAAATTACAAATGCGAAAATAGTGTAAAACTCTCGAAAATGTCGGCTTTAAATTCATTTTAGTTTTTGAATTATATATTACATAAATATTAACGCAAATTATTTTGTCAGTAATTTTTTCACCCTTGCTCCAGGTGGAGAGATTTGATGGATTGATTGGTTGAAACAGAGGTTTGGGACCCCAAGGGGTTCCCCGAACATAGGCCAAGTCAAGGCCCATTGTTCACCCTCCAGACCCATGAGCGATTGCTCATAGAACCCAACCATACGCTCCTATAAATTTCAGTATTGGCCCCCAGCCCTCCTTGACGGCATCGTGTAACTCGTCCAGGAGGTGTGACCCAAGAATTCTGTAACGTATTACTGTGAGTGCAGGGCAGTGACATATAAAGTAGGTAACTATTTCGGACTCCTCTCCGCAAGCCCTGTTTGTAGAATCATCCTGTGAAAGTAAATTGGCCCCTGAGAGAATAGTGCCCAGTGAGAATGGACACCAGAGTTCTCAGGGTTGGCTTTTTAAGTCCTAGGAGCTTATTCGTTTAATTTGGGTTTGGTTTACCCCACAGTTCCTTTGTTGTTATACCCAAGGGATGTTCAAACCAAAGGCGACTATCTTGGCGGTTAGCCCAGCTTGAAATAATTGAGACTAGATGTTTTGGTGCAATCCCGACTGTAGAGGCAGATTCCTCCCAGGCTACACCAAGACGTGCAAGCTGATGTTGCTGTGCACCGGCACCCACTGCACTATCACCCTGTTATTCCGAGAAAGGGAGTTCAGAGTGGTTTCGCACTCCATTAATAGTTTGGAGGTTATAAAGAGTTTAGCAAAGCTTTGACAGCTACTTGGCTGTCTGTGCAGATGACTATCTCCTTATACTCAGTGTCTGAGTTAAGGAAGTACCTTCCCGCTTCAAGAATAGCTTTGACTTCTGCCTGGAAAACCATAGCATGGTTTTCAAGGCGCATAGCGAATTCACTTTCAGGCTCCATACAGAAAACTCCCCCTCCGGTGCCTTTATCGGATTTAGAGCCATCAGTATATATTATAATTGGGTTTGTTAATGGTTGAAGCACGGAATGTGATTCTGCCCTGGATGGAATTCTAGGTGGGGAGATAGATAGTGGGGAAAATATACGCAACCCCTTTTTGGTCTATTCCGTTCGTTTTTTTTTTTTTTTGAACTAGTGGCGATAGTATTTTCACAGTTGATAAATATTTTAAATTTCACATTTTTCATCTTCAGAATTCGAAGTTTTAGTGGAAATGTTTATGAAACTTCTTTTAGTGTGAAATTAAATTGTTAGTGTGGTAGTCCATTTTCTTGACCGCATGAGAATAACTGTATTTCTGTAAATTGGTAGGAGAATGGGACATATGTGTGACTTACATATATGGAATTACGAAGGGAAAGTTCATGATTTTCCAAAAATTTTTGAACGAACAAAGTTAAATTGGGAAGACATGTATATTTCAAAAAGATCTTCTAAATTGTATTTGATTGAATTTCTGATCTACTACCCCATTACCTCGAATTCGATATGCGGCTTATTAAATCGAAGGTCTCCTTTTTCAATCCATTCTACTTCGAAGTATATTTCCTTCACTCACATTAATCGTGTTCCAATCCTTTTAAGATTAATTAACAGCATGTAATGGGAATTGGTCTGCGGTGGGAATATTTGATATCAAATAATAGCGAATAAAATCCCCTATATAATGGAGGAGCTATCTATAATTCTAAGAAACTTCGTTTCTGACTTTCATACTTTCTCCTTAAATCGATCACACACACCACACATAAATTTGGCTCCATTAGCATATGTATCCAAAATAAAACTTTCTTTCATGTAGCTTAAAGATTTAAGGTTATTTCATAATCTACCTTTTATGGTTAATTGCTAAACTGTTTGTAAGACGATACAAAATGTACTTGAGGGCGAAACGTAGATGCGACTTCCCACTCACATGTTTCCTTAAAAGTGTACAAATACCAACACATCATCTCATCACGAAAATAATTGAAGTTCTTTGAAGAGAATTTTTTCACCTGCTTGCAATTTTTGTCATTCGCTTTTCACTAATTTTTCTGGAATATAATTTAATGGTTTTTAGTGATTACGAGTGTCTCAAGTTTAAATGTTTAGTAGGGGTATGTATTAAAATTCCGAGAATTTTTTTTTTCATTTTTACCAAAGAATATAAATTCGATTTTTTACTTTAAACTTAAATTACACAAGGGATAATGTTAAATTGAATTGTCTGCCATCTATGAACTAACTTTTTAAGTAAAAAAGTTTTCCCAAAGAAGTTGTTTTGATTGTAAGGTCTGAGGAACAATATCCAGTACTTCTCTTTATGAATTCGTGCACTGTTGGAGATTTCAAGTTATCTTAAAGTATTTCGAACTAGTGCCAATATAGATCAACATGTACTGTTTGGTTATGTTCAAGGAGTTTATAATGGATTGCTCACACCATTCCTACACTTAACAGAACTTTGATAGGATGAAAACCTCTTTTTGAAGTTGATGGTGTAGAATTCATATTTTCATGCAGTTTTTAGATTTTTACATTTCTGCAAAGTATCAACTTTTCATCACATGTCATTAATTGGCAAAAGAAAGTTTCACTTTTGCTCGATCGATTTCTCTCTCTCCTCTCTCTGTCTTTCCTAAAAAAAATGTATATACTTAATGGATGCATTTACTGCTGCCTGTTCCCTATACAGAAATTGTTTTCAGTAGTTTTTCAACTGTTGGATATTCGTAAGTAGCTACAGTTTAATAGTTAGTTTAAATTATTCTCAGAAACTTTGATGGACGTTCAGAAAATGGTTTATATCTATCATGGTACCAGAAACTCCTTCTCAGAATTTCCAAAAACAACAGCAACATTTGTTTTCGTCTACAGATTCTTCATTATAAAAGTCACAAATATTTTGAAAATCTTAAGCCAGAGTCATGCTCATATAAAGAAAGATAATAATTTTTCCATACTTCGAATGCAAATAGGTATACGATCTGACGTCATACTACTCCACTACTACGGGGACACCGGACCGGGGACACTCTAAATCTAACTGCAAGTGATGTTAATCATTTTCGCTGTTAAATGGAAGCAATCTCCAGCTTGAAAAAGACTTGCTCAGGTCCCTAAAATCGCTGATGAGAATACTTCTCGATGATTCGTACCCATGTTTTGATGCTGGGTGGTTAGAGCTAGATATTTTTTACTCAAATTTCTGCCATATCATTTATGAATAGATGGAAGACGACTGTGGATAGGTGTGAGCCTTGTAGTAATCCGATATTAAGTTACTCTTTGGACTTGATTTGGTCTTTAATGACTGTTATTATTGCAGCAAAGACCTGATCTGAGCGGTTTATGTATCTGGTAGTTTTGTGATTGATTTGATGCCACTGGTACTATAGATTCCATCGATACCTGCTGTCCTCCTTGTGATAGATGTTTCTATCTTCAATATTTTTCCAATTCCTCGAGGAACATATGATGCGATCGCGATGGCAACAATAGTTTTTCATCAAATTAAGTGACAACAGTGAACTTACTCCAGGATATCCCAGTTAATGCTACTGTCAAAACTGCTTCCCTGTTATTGTTGTCGTATCGCGGCGTGCATCCAGTCTAAGTCCATTTTGGTTGCTTTATTCCCTTGTCGATCGTTTACTGATCAAAATTCGCATAATCTTCCATTGAGTTTTTTTTTTGCCAACGAATTTTTAGGTCACGACGCAAATATTATTTTCAACATTTTGCAAAGTCTTTGCTCGTCTCGCAAGAGTATATCGGCACTGATTTCACTTTGAGGAGTTAAACAACCGAAGTTTTAGTCTTATTGAGATTTCACTAGAGATCTTCTATATTGACAGATTCGATAATAATCCTATACCGTGATAACAGAAACCCTTGAACTTCTTGTTGGATGATCTTCTTGTTGGATGATCTTCTACTGCCATTTTGACTCATAACTTCAGAGCATGGTATGTCGGTTGGCTAGCAAACAAATAACATCTCCTAAATTCATTCTTCACTTCGAATTGATTAAAGACTTAATCAATTCAATATTTTTATTGAAGAATTTTGCGTTTCAAACTTGAATCCTGTTAACAGATTCGAAGTTTTTTTGGTACTCTACAAATGATAGATGATGTAGAACTCAACTCTGAGTTTCGCTGAATTCACCAACAATGGTCTGCATGAAGTCTATTTTGATTCGCAAGCCAAATTTTAGCCTATATACCCCTTTCGCTCAATCTCCTTAATTTGGACATTAGAGAAATTCGTTTGAATTTTGATTTTCTTCTTTGGAATTGTTTTTATTTTGGCGGTTTCAATTTTCGAGAATATAATTCTTGTTTCGAAATTATTAAAAATAAATATATTTTAAAATTATCTTGCTAAAGAACGAGGGTTTCTTGTTTTGTGCAATTTAGGTTTCTTGCTGCAACCTTATTGGTATTTTCGGAAGTTTTGCTACCTGACTACTTTTTCGAATCATTTTCAAAACTGTTTATCGCAGATTAACTCAATACGTTCGTGAATGCAACGCCATCCACGTCAAACGAAACCATTTTCCATATACTGCCCCTGCATAGTCAGTGCCAAGTATCTTTTCAAAAAGTCACACTGCTAGAGAACTTCTGACCATGGTAACAGCAGTACTAGCAAACCAACAGGGAACTACATATATACTTATTAGTGAATACTGATTACATTGTTCCAATGCAAATTTTTGGAAATAACGTTTTCGGGCAAATATGATTGTTAGAGAAAGCGAGTTTTCACAGACTCAAAGTTATCAATTCCAAAGGATAAAGTTGGAATTTTATCGGAGGATTTTAATATGTAGGGAGAATTTCACCACCTGAAATACAATGTTTGCAATTTAGATGTTTTATACAAAGTAACTACCTTTCGAGTCCCATAATACAATAGGATATCTGGTAATAGGATGGATGTTTAACTTACTAGAGAATGATGCGTATCAGGTGTAAGCACTATTTACGGATCAGTTAAAAGAAAACTGAATTTGAAAACCAATTAACTTAACCAACCAGAAATGTGATAATATCACTAGTTGTGCAATCTTAATGCAGCGTTAAAAATAAGTCGATCTGCATTACTGCACACATCCTGTAAATGTGCTTGGACCAGTGTTGGGCGTAATCAACTACATTTGTAATCAGATTAATAATCATGATTACATCAATCATGATTATCCATTAATCATTAATCATGATTACATCGAGTAATCTTAGGAAAATGTAACCGTAATCATGATTACATGATTACATTTATTTTGATTACAAATGAAACTTATCAAGAGATTTCTAAGGAAACAAACAATCTGTGATCGTAATTAAGAATTTTTATTGTAGAAAACTCCAAGGCACTGTTGAATTATGTATTAATTGGAGTCAGTATAAAGAATGTAAGTGGTTCGATTTAGATAGAGACACGCACATATCTGATCATCAACTTAAATTCAAGGATCTTGATTATGTGGGGAAAAAGGTAGCGAAAAAGATTAGATTTCTGGGGCGTATTAGAGAGTCGTTGAGCACGGAAAATGCAATAATGCCTTTTAACGCTTTGATTTTGCCACACTTTTCATATTGCTCCAAATTGTTATATGCTAGTTCGAATGAATCCAAGGGCAGATTGCATTGTATATTATAGAATAAGACAAAGTGAGTTATTCTGAAATGCAGCATATGTACACCAGTTAGAAGAATGCTCGAAGCGCTGCAATAGGTAAATATTACTGACATGACAGCAAGAGTGAGGATGAAAGATTAGATTCATTAACTACTACCTAACAAAACGATACAGTATTGTTTTTGATATCAGAAGATTCTAACTCTACCTCCCTTTCTTAATTACTAATAATTGATAAACGCAATCCACAGATATCAGATATTCCATTACCATCCCACTACAGATATGTGCTTACAAATATTAGTTTATGTGCCAACCGATTTCGGAATTGAAATACAACAATGTTTGTTTTCTTTTAACTAATTTTAAAACTCTTGCAAATTTTTAATCAAAAAATGTAACCATGTAATCATGATTACGGTTACGATTGATCAATCATTAAACGCCAAAAATGATTACTTTTCTGATTAATATTATCAATCTGTAATCATAATCAGATTACAGATTGTAATCGTAATCATTAATCATCAATCAGATTGCATTTTGCCCAACACTGGCTTTGACGATGAAGAGATCGATTTCATTTGACAATTTTTGTGTGACTTCCTATTTTGGCGAGAGGATACCTCAGTATCGCATCAAGGATTTTGTTGGGAAGTGATGGGGGGGGGGGGCATAGGTGTCCGAGTTCAAAAAGGAGTCGGAAAAATAGGGTCAGTAATGCACCCAGGATTTGGCTTTGACGGGGGCCATAGATGTCCGAACTCCAAAAGAAAAATGGGGCTCAAAAGTCACGTCGCGGGGAAGACTAGTCATCCACTGGCTGGTATTCGTCCGAGTTCGGTCAAAATTGGCGAATAATCCCAAGCAACTGAACTACTGCATCTAGCTTCGTCTATTACATGTGCAGATATAGCGCTTGCGAGGAAATGTTGCGAAATGCAAATGATCCGATTTGTTTGGGATTTTTGCATACTCTGTGCTTGCAAAATTCCATTGTTTTTTAAATTTCATTGTATTAACTAAACCGGATTCTGGATCTATTGTTTTTTTCTTCTAATTATTATGCAATTATTTAGTCATAAAAGCAAATGGTCAATTAATAACTTATTAGGCTCGTAATAAGAATTCATTGAATATTTCTTGGCCCAAGCTTTGATATCGAATATGATTTCATGAGACGTTTTAAGTGGAATGATTTATCTCCTAAGAAAACAAGAGGCGCTGTAATATCTGTTCCTGCAGAGGTTTTTGAATAGTGCTCTTTAAGGTTCCTTCTACTTAGTTTCTTATAGAGGTTCGAATGTGATAAAATTCCACTAACTTTTCGCCATATAAATAGTAAGAATTTCCCATTGATAAAATTGTATCTATTTCCAATAAGGAACATTGGCCGACTAGCCGAAAGGCAAATACACTAGTAAAATGCTTCTTCTGCGATCTGGGGGAAGCAGAAAACCTAGGAATTGCGGCATGTTATTGCTTCTTTTCTTAAGACCACTTCCGTCACTCGATGACCTCATGAATGCACGAGTATCGTATGACAACGGATCTGAGCGTATCCGAGTGGATATCTATGACCAAATTTTCATTTATGCGCGCGTTTCTAATATATTGTAGTCTCCCTAAGCTTCATGGAAATATTATGCGACAGAAAAAAAGAGCTTTTAAGATTTTGACTTTATTAAGGAAAAGCAGTTTTTTTTTCTTTGTTTAAAAATGGTGTCGAATGTTGTGGATACAAAAGCTTATGCAACTTTTTTTTATTTTATTTTCTGTGCTAATACTAAAAACTTATATTGAAGGGCGAAAGAAAAACACAACAACATCTCAAACAAGTCGAAATCCTGAAAAGCTACTTTTCATTTTTATTCGAATTCAATTTTCAAATTACTCAGCACCAGATTTGCTTCAGTAATTTTAAATTCCCAGGTATTTACAATCTTAAAGAGAAAAGCATTTTTTTTTTGCCTAGAATCTTCGTACTGCACAGTTTTTGCACACAAATGTTAAAAACGCATTAAGTTTGTTTTCCTTTTTTTTATTAAAATAATTGCAAAGAAAGTACCAATGCATCAAAGACACTTTTTATACATATTTTCTGTATGTCTAGATGATTTCGTCGTACGTTGCATTTTATATCCGCATAGATAGAAGTTTTCAAGCTGTAAAATACGCTTTCAAAGAAGCTTTTCTAGTGCTCGGTAATGTTTTCTACAGTTTTTATTATTTCCTTTTTTTTTCATATTTTCCTCCAGTTGAGTTGATATTTTCTTGTTTTACCTCTTTTTCGAGTGAATATGCTTTTCTAAAGGGTCACAGAATAAAAGTATAGTAGTGGGGGGTAATGATAACTCTGCAGCTGCAGGGCTGCATGATGGACGACCACGATGAGGACGAGAACGAGGACGACGACGACGACGACGACATTGGCGATGTTGTTGTGAATGGATAGAAAGATTTAATATACTTGTATAAGAGTGGGGGAGCGGAGAAAGGATTTTTATGTTCAACGTTTTTATATCATAACTGGGGTAGAAAATCAGTAGGTAGAGGTTTTTATAATTAAATTTTAGCGCTGTGTTTTATGCAATAATTTTATCGGAAATTTCCACTTTTTGGACATTAAGGCAAAAACTTTTTAAATACAAAGTCGAGGAAGAATTATTTTTGGTAGAGGGATTTTTGAAGTGCCCTTTTCTTATGCAAAATCACTTTTATAAATTCAATAGGGATAGTGTTCTTCTTACCGTGAATGGTTTATATTTTAAAAACTTTTAATTATGATGGTGGTGTAGTGATTAATATCAACAGGTCTTGCAATTAGTACGATATCATAGGAGTTGAAAGGAGATGACATTGTGAACAATAGTTGAAAGCAAAAAATTACGATTTTCTTATATAAAAATTTGCATTGTTCCTTTGTGTATACCATATTCTGAAACTCTTATGTCCTAAGAGCATCTATTTGTAAGGTGCACTTTTTTTTTTAAATCTTTTATGAAAACTTAGAGGGTACTGGGATCGTTATATACTCACATTTTCTCTTCTCTCGTAGAGCAGACTTGTCAGAGTTATGTTAAAATCAATTAGGTCTAAGTAATCATAGATAAAATGGGCTCATTATTGTCCATAATTGGTTCGAAAAATGAGGTACATTTAAGAGGTATACGCCAGTCATTCCTCAAAGTAGAGTGGCCGAATATTAAAATTTATTTTTGATAATAGTTCTAGACTCACTACGGCACCTGCAATCATTTGAAACATATAGACTACTATTTACTTTAATTACCTTCATTATTCCTGTGAGTGTAGATAGCTTAAATAAATTTAATCTCTGCTCATGTTAGTGCTTGGGTATTATTCCATGAGAGACATCTAAATGTGAAGTGAATAAATCTTCTCTCTATATATAGTATATACATATGTACATATATAGATTTCAAGCATCTTAGATGTGTATCATAAAAAGAGGCATGGAATTCAAAATCCTTGTAACACTTAATGCAGCATTAGATTTATTGATTGTCTTGTCGATATGTGGTAAAAAACTATGTTAAGTGTCTAAAAGTATACACCGCGGTCCTCGAATCCATTGATTTTCGCCAAGAGTAATTCCATTGATTACCATTAATATGGTATTTAGTCGAAAGTGGAAAATTTTAAGGAGTCAAGCTAATGAAAAACTTTCCTTTCGAAAAACAATTTGACATTGTCATGATTATATAAGAAAATTATGTTTGCCAAATCGATAATACTTATATAAAATAATAACATAAGTCCAAAATGACGACTGGTTTGAGGAACAGCATCTAACTAGAGATAGCCAAACTAAAAAGAGCTTGCTGTATCCTGTCCTATAAATATGATTTTTAATTAATTTTATTAAAAATGTAGAAAAATTTAAAAATTTAAAGTAGATCAAAAGCTTGTGAGGAATGTTGTTCAATTTCTCAGTGAATTTGTTGATTTTTGTTTTCAATTGCATTGAGGCAAAACGAAGTAAGTTCGTGGATCGCTTTTTTTAACAAAATTATTTTGTCTCATTGTGATTGTATGTATACGATGAAGGTAAACAGCATGACGTATAAATAACATTAGGATCAGAAAAATAGGACTAGATTTATGGAAGTCCTCAGAAATCATAGAAATGTCACTTTAAATGACAGCACTGTTGATCAGAAAGGTAGACTCTTCACCTTCAACAATTTGTTGGAGTAGTTCAGGATGGAGTTTACTTGTTCTATCCTAAAGTATTCAGAGTATTAATTAAGATGAATTCAAGAGTAGATTTAACGTTACTAAAGATCACTTAAGATCTAGCAAGGTAAAATCTCCTATCAGATCGTTATTAGTTGCTTCTTTCTATTGTATATGTAGGCAAATAATTTTTGGCCGTTCACTTTCTGATGATTCCGACAAGTTACATTTCAAACTGCTTCGAATGGTGACAAGTACATCTACACAAAAGCCAGATTTTGTATTTTGATCTACAATTATCCGCAAGATGTTTAATATGATTTTGCCTGAATCGTGTTTGAATTCACGGCATTTCCTTCCAGTAACATTTTGAAGGCCGGTCATTTTGCCGCCTATATATTTTATCATCCAAAAATCTCATCAAGACAACGGCATCTCCTATTGTAATGACATCTAACATATTATTAATGCACGTCTTTAGTGCTTTCTTTCCATCTTAATTTGGAGCCCAGCATACTATTCAGTACGTAGGAGCTCTGATTGATGAACTAATGCGGGTGGAAATACTAACTATTATATTGTAACTTATATTCCGAGTCTATTCCTTTTTTGTTCGATTGGAGAGTATAAAAAACTTCATTCCCAACTTTATTTTACTATATTATACCATATTTTTCGCAAGTCCCGATAAGCATCAATACTATGCTGTACAAATTTCAGTCATCTAAGGGCTTCATGCAATCTCCTGTTCAATATGGCTTCCCTGTAATTTTCAATTGAATTCTCATTCCAGTATTCTATGCTTTCTGTTTTCATTAGAAATCCTGAAAGCAATTCGTGTAAGCCTTTTTTCAGTTTGGCCTATAGATAGATTATTTGTTAGAGTTTTGGATTGGACAACTGAGTGCCCCTTGTTAATAAATAACTAGGTCCATTATCCTCTTTACGTTTCAACATCGTCCTCGAAATAATATTCTAAAATTGAATTAATACCTGACAGTACAGCATTGTTGTACTTATACTAGATTGTGTTAACTTCAGATGAATTCTTGTGTACGAGCGTATTATGTAAAGCGAAATATCTGCGAATAGTGTCCGTTAAATATATTTCCCGTTTCAAAAAAATGAGTCTCAATTAGTATTATTTAATTTCAAAATGGGCATTAAATTCAAGATAAAACAGAGTATTTCGTGAATATAATAAAAGATAAACTAGCAATAAAATTATTTTGTAATTGTAAGTGATATCTTTGTTGAGAGTTATTCTGTAAAAAAAAAAATTTTTGTTTATTTTGCTTCAGAAAGAGCTGCGTGAAAAACAACTCGCTTTGTACGATCAAACAGTACAAATTCTCAAGAATACTTAGCTTAGGAATTATAATTGTGCAACAGATTTTGGCGATAGCTTTAATGAAATCCGTAAAAATGCAATCAACTTCTTTCCCGTTTTTTACATGAGAAATTGATCATAGTTGATTTAACTTTCATAAAACCATGCTAAAAAGGCTTTCAATGGAAGAAGTATACATAGTATAGTATAGTATATATATATATATATATATATATATATATATATATAGTATAGTATACATAGGTCTGTTGTTAGAAATGTCGCACTTGCTGCTGCTTCTGTTGTGTAAAACCACAACAGAAGGCTTTTACTGTTTTGGAAAAACGCCACTGAGTATAAATTGATAAATTAAACAAATAAAAATTAAATAGAAACCATGGATGAAGTAGAACTTTTAAGAGCATAGAAGTGATACCATTTGGACCCCTCGAGAAATTAACAGCCATGCCTGTGTGATATACAGTTTTGCGTAAAAATATAGGACCAAGAAATTGTTCACTTGATTATCCGCGAACTTTTAAATTTATATTTGTCATAAGTTGTAAATAGCTTTCGTCCAAACACCAACAGTCCAGTTGACCCTTGCACCATTGAAGCCTTGCCTCTGCATACCCCATCTTAAAGAGTGTTTTTGTTTTTTTTTTCTTTTGTCGCATATCTTTTATATTTATTTATTTTCTCTCTGGACACAACTCTCCGAACATGTGCTGAATGTTTCTGAGAAAATTTAGTTACATAAAGAACTTGGAGATGGTGTTTCCATTGCATTTTTAGCTCTATATATTTACGCAAGTATTAAAATAAGAAATTTACCATTTTCAGTATTAATATCAATTTAGAGCCAAATATTTAAATTCAAGAGCATCCAATTTAATTATAATGATTATTTTTACCTACATATTTAAGGATAATCATTAAAACCGGAGTTAACTAATATCACAAAAAGTAATTTTAAATTTAAATAGCTATAATTACTCGAACAACCTGTTGGCGTACTACGACTCCCTAAAAACATTCACCTTTTTTCGAACTCAAAAGCTGTATAACTCTTAATAAATTTGTGTTCCAGCCTGTGCGTATCACTTTTGCATCCTATAGTATGTGAATCTATGTCTTCTAACAGTATGGCAATCTCATATCTTTGATACTGTCTTACTTCCAGCATTTGCTGCCTTAAGTCCACTTAGCTCATTGGTATTAAGTGCCTTAATTAGCAGAATTGCAATTCGCTATTTCTTGCCAATGCCTATCAAAGTGGTAAGAATATGCGATTTTCATTCCCTCACCATCTTTTGGATGAATGCAACTTTTTGAATATCTGATATTTCGATAAATTTTGCAAATACTCGTATAAGCGTAAAAATTTCTTTCAATGGTCTGATTAACAATACTTCTCCTTTGTCTTAACTCCATTCTTCGAGTTCCCTCTATATAATTTGAGGTGGGTATGACAACATATTTCTCGCAAATCTGCTCACAGTTTCTGTAGAATTTCGATAATAGTATCTTTATCTAATCAAAAGATCTAATATACATAAAAGATATTTGCAATTTTCAAAACTGATAAGGAGCGCTGACTGTATGAACGGGAGTCAAACCCACACTTGTTAGAATCGGTTAAATAGAAGAATTTTACAAACTTTTATATATAACGATTCTAAATCAAATCATAAATACTACAAGAGGAAAAATCAACCGCCTCGTCCAGGGTTTGAAGCCGGGACCTTCTGCTTTCCGGGCGACTTCTCTTACCACTGAGCTAACGAAACAGATGTCTTTACCTCTTTTGATTTTATTAATTTGCTTACTAAGCCACATTTTGTTCGTTGAATTTAACAATGTATTGTTAAAATGTGTCCTAAGGATGAAAAGAGCATTTTCAAAAAAAAATCCCGTTTTTCATATAACATACTCAAAGACTCTTGGTGCGAAAAAAGACTAAGTATAAAACAGTTGTAAGCCTTCGTATTCGAAAATGACGCCTCATTTACTTCAAGTCATTAAGAAATGTGAAAAATTTCAATACAAAATAAAAAAAGCGATGACAATCGTTATTGTATGTAATTTATTCTTCGAAAATGTAAAACACATGGACATTTCATTACAGTTGATTGTAGCGTAGCTGGCCAAATTTATTTTTAATTTTCGAGCCTAAGTCATTCGTGCTGTAGAGTTCTGTTTTATAGATTCCTCGAATGAATAGGAAGCTCCAGTGCAAAGATAATCTACATTGTCCACTAGTACCTAATCAAGGGAATTAATAAACACCTTATAAACTTGGATCGAACTGGCCTGAACCAATTCAGTTTTATTTACATACATTTAACAAAACTTGATTTTAGATACCACTTTTCATAATTTTTTCGCTGATAAATAGTGTTTCCAACTTTCTTGTAATTAAGTGAACTTTCGGTTTTATCCAAAAACTAACTAGACATTAACAAAACAACATTATTACAAAGATTTTTGTGGAATAGAAAATCTTTTATTAGAAAGTCTCAACAAATGTTATAAGACTTCGCGTTCTTTTACGGAGAATACAAAATTTTTAGAACTACAGATTTGTCCATTAGCTGGAATTCAATAATTTTCGATCCCCAAAAATTCAAAAGCGCTTCACATCTTTTTCAAACTAGAAATTCTCCAGAATTTTACTAACGAAGGAGATTTATCTAGATAAAAACCTACCGAAATGCATCTTCGTTCCATTTTGTACTGTGTATGTGCTTTCATATGCATATCTATATAAAAATGGACAATTCTGCCCTGGTAGATAATAAAAATCAAAATTAAATATCACGCCATACCACTACAAACTTTTTTCTAAAAATAATTTTAAGGCAATCGAACTTATGACTGTTGAGATAATAGCTTAAAATTGTTTTCTTATCTTTGCAACCGCGAGGATAATTTCTTATCTTTAAAAATGTAAACTCATACTGATATCTTTTAATTATTTTATCAAATACTTGACACAAATTCCGGATGCTGAATCATATAAAATATTCACTAGTTGAGGTGGGCTAGGAAAATGTTTTTCACAAGAATTCTTTTATATTGTAGGCGTTAGTCATATTTAAACATGTTTCCAAAACTTTTCTTTTGAGGAATCTATTCACCAGATTATACCAGTCTAGGTTATATTGGTCTAATCTGTTTGATTCCTACTTTACCAAATGAATTCTTTTACTTCCATAAACATCTGTTAAAGTATCAATTCAGATCAAAACAGTTAATTTTTTATTATTGATCTTAAATAGATAAAATCAAAATTTGTTGGCTCTCCAACGATATTTCCATAATCAAAAATCGAAGCCGACAAATCTAATATGGATCAGGAGATGAATTCTGGAATATTTCGAATGTTATCGAATGTAGGATAGACTTTAAAGAGTATCTTGTCTTTCGTCAACAATATGTGTTATTATTACGTGTGAACATGGAGCTACAGTTGATTTTGATAAATCAGTTTTGAATGTAAAATAGACATGTATCGAGCATTTTCACATTATCCTTTTCTCGTATGCAATGTACAATTTGATAGAAGGTCTTTAAAGCTTCAATAGAAAATGTTCATCTATGGTGGACAAGACGAAAGCATGGACTTGCCATTGAATGAACTGTATTAATATATTAGGGTTAAACAGAAATAAAAGTCAAAATTAACTCATCCTTGTATTACTATTATAGATTCATTTAGTAGGTAAAACTGAACTGTTATATGATATTAACTCATATTCGGACTCTGTTTCAGTTCATATTTTCATCTTATTACACCTGAAACTCAATGAAATCGTATGCTATAGTATAAACATTAACCGTGATTTTGCTAATTTACTAACCAATCAGAAATAGTTTTTAGCTCATATCTGATGCATAATTATTAATTTTCTGATTACCTAATTAACTGTTATATTATATTGATATATATTGGTGCATAGCTCTGTGTGTCGCTGTTAGTGTATATAACAAGACAAACAACTACTAACAAGATTCAATCCCAGTCAGTACGTCATATATTATTTTAATTTGAATAGTATAGGAGTTAAATCATTGTAATATAAGGACGTGAATTTAAATTTACTTAACTTACGTGAAATATTTTCATGTTCGACAAGAGTAGGACTAAGAAGTGTTCAGATTTGATATCAATCTAATTTAGTCTTGTTCTAACAACTAATTCAAACATCTTTATCGTAACTTTCTGCCAGTATGACAGTAACATGATTATGGTATAATGATTAGGCAAATGAATTGAAATAGCTAAGCTATGTGTAGTTCTAAATCTCATACCTTAATTTTACAATTACTTTGTGTTTACTGTTACATTTCTTTATAGGGAATATTAAAAAAGAAACCATTGAGTTAGCTTAACTGCTTTTTTCTTCCATACTTTTGTTATATTTGCCGAAATTTCAATTGCTAATAATTTAGGGAAAATTATTCAAGAATGTAATTATTTTAATACAGATTAGTTGCTGCGAGTGTTAGTTAAATATTATGATGATTTTGGATTATTTGTAGAATTTGATCACTCAAGTTTAGATTAAAAATTCATTTCCAATTTAAAAATTGTCTTTAGATATTCGTTTATTCCACTTCACATTCTCACATCATGCAAATATGATAGATAGATAGCAGACAAACTATTTTTCCAAAAAAAAGCTTTTTTTTTAAACATATCAAGGTGCTGATATTCCCAGTTATCAAAATATCATTTCCTTGGAAAGGGATGGGAAAAAAAAAGAATGCTTCAGGAGCTTAGGTCATTATTTAACTGATTGTTCACCTTCGTCATTTAAAAGTGTCAGGTCGTAAATACAAACCGAAAAGGATGTGTTTCAAAAGTTTTTTATTTTTTACCTAAGATACATAATCGTATGTATATTCCAATTAAAGATATTTCTGGTTTTTGGTTTACCTCGCAAGAAATATTTTCTTAGTCATAGGAATATTTTCTGTAAGAATTCTCTGTGCTACAAAATCCTAAAAAAATTTTTTTAAATACCTTTTCATAATCGTACGTTTCGCAAATGATCATTTGTTTTTGAAAAAAACCATGAATATAGAATTCCATGACTTGATTCATGGAAGATTGTTTGTGCCTTTACCAAAAATATAAGGAAATTTTTAATTTGGGAACTTGAACATTTCAGAATAAGTTGAATGTGGGTATATAAACTTGCATTATAAATAGTTTCAAAAATAATCTTTCAGGTCAAATTCTTTCTTCACACAATTTTCTATAACAATATTTTACATGAAACAAAATTCCTTCGACTTTTTTGAAAAGTGAATTTTTCTGTGATTCCAGTATTCTCCGGAATTCCATACTCCAGGGTTTTAAATATTAATATTATCCCATTAATAATCTATTTTGCAAGCTATTGTTATGTTAAGATTTTGTTTTTGGAGAATTTTATGTTGCAAGATTGCAATGAATGATTTGGTTGTTGAAAAATTTTAGAGTTCAGTTTAAATACAACCCCTTCCCCTCCCTTTGTTAAAATATGGAAAGAGGTATAAATGTAGGGAATTGTTAAAGCTTGATATTTTCGAAATATAAGGGATTATAATATATATATATATATATAAAATATTATACATATATATACAAACTACGAGGTGAAAATTTTCCTTGAAGTAGGTTTAGTATAGGCAACTAAAAAGAAATCCGGACTTTTAGTAATAAGAGAAATATTAAAAGTCGATTATTGAAAACAAAAAATAATAAAATAAATAACTCGAATATGAAGTGTTTGTCAAAGATGAAAAAGTACTGAACTCGTATTTCTTATTAGGATCACAGCACAATAAATAATTAGTATCTTCTCAATTATTAATTGAATATTAAAAAAATAAAAAACACAATATTTTTATTCACTTCTTGTTAATCTTTTTAATACCGTACGGTAATATTTTTCACTGCAATCTTCAAGTTACATATATTAAAAACTTAATCCAGTTGTGCAAAACATACTTTCGGCTCTCAAGATTTTTTGTTAGAAATTTTGTAAAACTTCAGTATCTTCTGCGTATTGGAGTATAGATAGTGTCATTAAAATTACCTCTATAGCCTCCGTATTTCAAGTAGGGTAAAAAAAAATCTTCATAAATAAAACCCTTTATTCATTCATACAAATTCACAACCAACGCTAGTAAAAAATAATTTCTTCATACAATATTGACTTCATTAATGTAAATAAAAAAAAAAATCATATAACATAAAACAAATTTAAGTAAATTAAACACTTGGAGACGGGTTAAATATGCTTATATCCAAAAACACAAAAAAAAAGTAGTTAAAATTATCGGTAAGAAACAGCTACGAATAGTTAGCAGTGCACTGACAAAAAAAAAATCACCAAAGTAGTAGCTTTATACGCAAAGGCTGTATATAGAAAATGTATTTTTTCCTCATTAATGTATTCTTATAATTTTGTAAATAGTTTAAATTTTATTTTTTCTTTCATTTCCTTTTTTTTTATAATTTGGTTTTTTCTTTAAATTCAAATTTAAATTTTAAAATAAAACGAAAAAACATTTTTAAAATCATAATAATACCTAATTCGATCATTTTTTTTTATCTATTAGATAGTTTTTAAGCGAAATAAATAATTTTTTTTAATTATTAAGATTAAATTACATTTTTAAATTTATGCTTAAATATCTTAATAAGTATATATTTGAATATATTGACATACAGACACAAAATAATATAAAATACGATTTCATTTGAAATTTAAAAATTGAGTTATGTTTTTTCGTTTAAGTGAAACGTCCAAATTTATATAATGCTTTCCTTGTTTTCCAAATAAAATGTAAAATGACTTTGTATCTGCAAAAAAAAAAAAAAAGATAAAAAAGAAAAAAATGTTGGGATGGGCTGCCCGGTGATCTAGAATTTAAAGTTATTTGATGAAAATATGCAGAAATAATTAAAATATATAATTATTACTGAGTATATGTATTTTAAAATTATCATTTTGCTGTACATATATACAGTGTTTAACTTAGACGTAATAATCATAATCCTTTTTTTTTAATTTGTTTTTCGTCTTTTTTTTTGTCTTTTAGTATTGGCTGACTATCTATGTTTTGTCTACATATCATACTACTCTTGTTCTAATTTTCATTTTATACATAAAATGTATTTGTATTAATAACAAGCACAACATTTCCATGTTTCTATTATTGTTGTACGAGTTTGGCTTATTCAATATTAATTTACAAAAAAAAAAAAATCATATAAGGCTTTGAATATTGTTTGTTTTGTGGTTGTTTATATTTCTCTTTTTTTTTATTTTTCCCACATTTTTATGCTAGGCCACAAAGAAATTCATATTGTTTGATTTTCATTTAAATTAAGTTTGTGATTAGTATGCAAATATATAATATACAAATCCTACTTATAAGTATTTTACAATGAAAATATTTGTGTTTCAATATAAAAGTTCATGTCCAAGTCCAGTTTGTTTGCTAGTGAACTGCAGCGTGTATATACATATATGTATATATATGTATAAAAAAAACATATATATTTGTACATGAAAAATTTCTCCATTTCAGAAACCTTGTATTTTTATAACTACTTGTTTAATTTGCTATTTGTTAATTTTTTGTTTGTTTTATATTTTAAATGTTTTACAATATTTGACTTAATAAGACGGAACTAACACACGCAAGGCAAGTCAGGTTTTTTTTTTAATTCTTTAATTTTCCAGCAGAACAGCATTACATTTGAATTGCTTAACCTTAATATTCCTTAAACTTATGTCAATTCTATAAAGTTTTCTATCAATAGATTTTAGAAAATTGCAAATTGAAACCAATAAACAAATATATTAACTATGATGCTCTAAATAAGTAAAACGATCTTTCAGTGATGCTCGATTCTGGATCGTCGATATTAGTTTCTCAGTCTGTCAAGACTATTGATAACAAATTTACATACATATAATTTCCCTCAGTAGATTCAGTAAAGATGTGGGATGCAAGAGAAGATTTCTTGAATGATTCTAATTATTTTTGATTTAAGTTCTAAGCTATGAATATTTTTAAAATATCTTAAAATGGGAAAATCAGTCAGTATCCTTCGCGACGCGTGTATGTATTGTTTTAAAAAAGGTTCGACGTCAAAAAATGTATTTACTATTCCCTTACATTTTCGAATACAGTTTCATTTTATAGTTCAGAATTGTTGATTTTACTCAGCATATATGTAATATCGCCTTGTTATATAGAAAATGTTATTGCCAGAGATATCAGTCGAAAAATGTGATTTGGATTTAAGTTAAAATTATTTCGAATTATTATCCTATCTAAGTTTATATGTAGTGGAACATGATTTTTTCGGTTCTAATACATTGAAAATTAAATTCTCCTCGAAAATAACATTTACTTAAACTTAGTTGTGATCTGAGTGGCTCAAGAATTGTATAAATCGTCACGCTATCTAACCATTTCGATCTCTTTAAAAAGTCAAATTCAACGATCATACAGACAATGTCCTTTAATAAACCAGCGGTCGGTAATAATTATTTAAATTCATTTTGGTTTCATGGACATACTTATATAAATTTAAACCAAAAAAGATTTTTGTATTGACAAACGAGGAATATCTAGTATATCTAAGAAGAGCCATTGACATATTATTATTGTTTAACTCAACATTTTAATTTCGAAGGAAAGAGATCAACTATATAAATTTGATTTTCCGCTTGTCATCATTTATCTACTAATACTCAATTAAACCAAACTGAGCTAAATAATTCTCCATCTGAAGACTTAGCATCCAATTATGGAACTTTAATATCACCAATATCATCTAGACTGCAAAATATCAGTGTTGCGTTCTCATCAATCAAGAGAGTCAAGGTTTTGAAACTGCTTTACGTTCTCTGGCCTAGAATAAATGAAGTATTTAAGTCGAGTAACAGTGAAGATCTGATCAATAATAATAGTTATGGTATGTTCATAATGGTATTATTATGGTATTTTATAGAAAGCATCAGCTGATATGGACGACCTTCAGTACTTGCAGGTGTACAAAACTGTTTGTTGATGGGTCTAATGGGAATATCTCCGATTTTCTCGGAAGGAAACTATGTAGAACTGTGGCATCATCACCGGCCACAGCTCACTTCACGCTCATCTAACAAGGATGGGAGTTGTTGACAGCCCTGAGTGTCTGTCCTGCCTGGAGAGAGAGCCAAAGACAACCGAACACTTTTTGTGTGCGTGTCGCGGCATTCGCCCGGTGCAGGCTGAATACTCTAGGGTCTGCCCTTCTATCTATGGATGAGCTGAAAACCCTGCCTCACCAAGACCTGATGCGCTTCATTAAGAGAACAGGAAGGTTTTGGTGAATGGCCTTCTAGCAGGACAGCACAATGGGCCGCTATGGCCCCGTGATTGGGATAGGGTCTCCTATTCCCTGCCTTCAAAAAAAAACAAAATATGGTATTAAAGAAAAGTGTCACACAGACGTTCTCGAGAGGATCAATTATCTTAAGATAGTAAACATATCTTAAGTTCAAAGAGCCGTCTATCTGCATGCTATTCCCATTCTCCGAAGCATATAATATGCTACTCGTATATATGTGTACACATACATCTTATCTTTGGATATAAAAATCACAAATGAATAACTTACACTAATGGAGTCAAAAGCTGCTCATTGATTTAGAAGTAGGTAGATGATGCATAAGAAGCAGTACTGGTTTGAATCAAATATATCCCATATTACATATGGGTGTGTATGGAATGGATCTTTTCTTGTGTATCAGGTCTAGTACAATTTATCAAAAACATAATGTCTGGAATAAAATGCATCACACCCACCCTGCACAAAAGGGGTCATGAAGTCTCATAATCGTAGCTACCAACATGGCGAACACAATGGTCATTGATGACTGCGTGAAGATGAAATATCAAGTAGTTTTGTTAACTGTATAAATAATAAATTGATACCATTATTATTTTTCAATTCTTTCACCTCCATATTGAAATTTTCTTCGAAACTCATAATGTTCAGCTTACAAAATTTTAAAACAAACAAAATATTAATCATCTGGCTATGAAATGTCAACGTGGGGTAATTACGGTAAAATTGAAAGTCGACCAACTTGTGCGATTCCTACGTTCATTTCGATCACTTATTTGCCTTATAACTTACTTCTGCGTGATGTTTGCCTCCATGGTGGCTACGTTCATTTTGTTCCAAGGATAAAACTTTTCGCGATCAGTAATGTCAAATATAAGGGAATGTCGTCAGGGTTGGCTACCTTTTTGACTTTTGCCCATAACTTGCGTATAAGGAAGGATTTGGGCAATCCAAACACGTCTTTGGAAAAGTCTGCAAAAAAGGAAGACTTTTACTGAACATCGCAGATTGATTGGGTGAAAAATGATAAAAATTTAGGCATTTAAAAATAAAAGTGAAATGCTGTCAAGTTCGGCCAGTGCTGTCTGGACGAATTATTTGCTGAAATGATTGAAACTGACCTGAAAAAATTAATTGAATGAAATAAAAAACCGAATTTGTTGCATTTTTCTATATTTTAGCTAAATTTTAATGCCACATTATTCGGAATCGCATTTCCGGAAAATTTCGTTATATTTTCGACACTTCAAATGCACTTTTATCTTGCATTGTCCGAAGAGGCCTTTCTGGTTGTTTTATTAGCAGATCTTCGAACTACACAATCACAATCGGCCAACCCTGACTGCATAAAGTGGCTAACCTTGACGATAAGCACCATTGTCGGATTGCATGACACCACATGTTACAACATTGCACTTACCTCGTGATTTGTTATCAAGCCTGATGACAACATTCCCAATGCTTACCTTGACGATTGCATATTTTCTCCTCACTTTCTGCCCATATCCACTGATGCTTTTTTTTTTTTAATTTCAAACCACTGAGTGCACAACACATGCTTTGCGTTCAAACTTCAAATCTATCAAGTAATGAAAAGTTCCCTGTCACTTGAGAGAATTTTTACCGTGCTCGCATATTGGTGGCACTAGTGGTAAAAACTAAAAAAAAATCGCATTTGGCCGACCTAGAAGACAAGCCGACCCTGACGACATTCCCCTATAAATTTCGCTTTCCCTCCCAATAAGAAAATCTTAAGAATGTGCTGCGAATATTCATTGAGAGCATTCCAAAAATACCAAATACGACTTATGATCTAATTTTGGTTATAGAAAAAGAAGACATAAAAAAGTATCTTCGAATTGATATGAACTTAAAACTCTATACTATTGAGACGTATACCAAATTAAGATAAAATTAGCACAAATTATGTAGGAAAAATATTATTCTCGCTCATTTTTTTGGTTTCAAAAATTTGGGGAACCAGTTAGTAGCAAATCAAATTAGAAATATCCCGATTGTAGATAATTGAGAAATACTTGAAGTACTTAGCATACTCGCGTTTCAACTTTAGGTGTTTGTATTTCGAAAATATTCTCATTACTTCCGAGATTGAGAGTCCATTTATTTTAAATTTTGGATTACAGAGGTACATTAACAGTAAAAATTAGTGTTTGCATCTTTGAGACTACATTTTTGCAGATAAGTGATTAAAGATATACTGCAGCTTGTAAACACGAGCATGGGAACAAGGTAACATTTTTCAAACCCCCATCTTGTGATGCTGAAATGTTTTTTTTAATAATATCTCAGTTGCTTTTTGAGGCCATTCCCTTTAACTCGTACACGAATTTGTCTGTCTATTTAATTATATATTTCTTTTTTACTATTTTATTTTCGACACTCTCATAGACCCACTTTTCGTCATCACAGTGAGCTGAAATTTGGCACACAGGTTCATGTCGCGTGACAATTGAATCTATCAAAATTTCAACCGCAAATTTCTATGGAAAACCCGGAAAATCGGGAAAAATCATTTGAAAATTTGGTACAAATTTGATTAATAATGAATCCGTTTCAGGCAAAATGAAGAGTTTTACAATTTTTCCGAAAAAAATTTCCGGCGACTTTTCCGGAAAATTTTCCGGTAAAAAAGTTTTATAAATTATGCAGAATCAAGTTCCCTATCAACTGGCATCTTTACTTTCTCTCCGACAATGGTGAAAACTTGCAGAAAAAATCGAGGAAAATTCATGTAAAACGCTTTTCCGGAGTTTTTCAGACCAAGGAAGCGTTTGAGCGTTTTGCAACCTAAGACAAAGTTGTAGAGCGAAATGAGTTGCAAAAAGTTGATTTTGTGGAAAACCTGGAAAAGCGGGAAAATCATCGGACAAATTTTCATTGATATGATTAGTGATAAATCTGTTTCAGGAAAAATCCAGAATTTTCCAATTTTTCTGGAAAATTTTCCGAAAATTTCCAGAATTTTCCGACTTTTCCGGACAATTTTCGGACAAAAAAGTTTTATAAGCTATGCGGAATCATTTTTTCCCGTCTTACTGGCATCAATACTTTCTCTTCAACAATCAGGAAAACTTGCATGAAAAATCGAGGAAAATTCATGTAAATTTTTAAAAAAAATTCATAGTAATAGGAAAAGTCTGTGGAAAAGATGGAAAATCGGGAAAATTCATGTTATATGGGATCAAGTTGGAATACAGCTAAAAAGCGCTGTTTAAAACATAATTTAAATTTCAGAAAACCGTTGCAGTACTTCAACGATTTGATACTCAAAAAATATTTGTTTTCGGATCGGAACCAAACATGACTTAAAAATTGTTTTAAAATATCTCCATGCAGCATGTAATAACAATTTAGTTAACGTGAAAAAGGCAGAAAATAAAATAAGTAAAAAACGTGTTTTCAAACAAAACTGAGGCCAAGCCGCATGAAAAAGTAGAAAATAAACAGGGGTGGACTCAGATTTTATTCGCTGACAATCACCGATATATTTCAGTACGATCAATCAGAGCTAATAAGAAGAAGAGAAAGAATATTCAAGAGAAATGTCCCAATCAAAAAATATGAGTCCACCTCTGTGTGTGAAGAAAAGTTTATTTTCTACTTTTTCATGCGGCTTGGCCTCAGTTTTGTTTGAAAACTCGTTTTTTACTTATTTTATTATGTTCTTAGTTTAATTGCAAAAAAAAATTATAAAAATATAGAAAATGTTAAATTCGCCAAATATAGATAGTCGTAGCACCTTCTAGTAGTAAAAAATAGAGTCACCTCATTTATTAGAGACCGTTTGGAATTAGGCAAACACAGTATTCAGATGGGTTACACCAATAACTGTGTGACAACGAAGGCAAATTTTATTTTATTTAAAATTAATTTTACTATTCGGATAATTATTTAATTTTGTATAATATTTATTTATATGATTGATTTCATTTCCCTATAATTTTTGAGTTATATACTTTTGAAGTCCCATCAAAAGGTAGGTTTTTAAAATTTTTCTGATATATTTCTAATGGATTACAATAGACAGGTAAAATAAAATTCATGTAATAAGCAATGATATGCTTTTTACGGCAGAATATTAGTTGCTAATAGTTTCAGTTACTTTTGTATTGTATTTTCTTTTCCAATTTTCAAATATAATTTACTTCAAATTTAAATACCACCGTTTCCTTAATGGGTAATTTGTATCAAATCTTACCTCCCTGTTTAATAGGTACAATGCAATTTTATCATCTGACTTTGGTAAACTGATTAACGTTCTGTGCTTAATCAATTGGAATGCGACTTTCTTTTCTGAGGAACAACAACATTTGTGGCTTTAATTTTGAGCAATAAGATAACGTCAGATAGACAACAATTTTTCAGATACCTAAGTAAAGATTTTTATAAAATTGTCATGTAAAAAAAAAGCCAAAATTTTGAAAATACTTAAGCATAACTAAGAAATGCCTGAATTGAATAAAATATAACAAGTAATAGCTTAAAATTTACTTTTATATTATTATTATTTACTCATTTATTCCCACGTCACGAATATTGGCAAAATCTTTCAATAGCTCCAATTCCTAAGGTGGGGGCTCTTAAGAGTGAGGGTATGTGAAACGATTTTTAATCTGCTCGCCTCAAGGAATAGTATAGTATACCGGAAACATCTGAAACACCGTGCATACATAACATTAAGTCAAGCTCAAGGCAATGCATAACATTGCAGGAAGGAGATAGGGAAAGCATTATAGGGACATTAGAAGATTGGCTAACTTATGACTTAGGTCTACATTATTTCTCTACGTTACACTAATATAATCAATATTTCCGTGCCAAAAATTCTAAATGCAATTCCATTCCATCAGCATATTAGCCATAAAAATGGAATAAAAATAAACTGAATTGTTTTATTACCAATAATAATCAAAACAAATTTACGCCTAACAAATTATATTAGAGCAAGTTTTAAATTTGCTTACACCAACATATATTAATAAACACTTTTATACCCAAACATCACATATATAAGTTAGCCAATTCGGAGACATGAAAACAAATTCTATAAGTATCAGGTGCACTTAAGAGGATATAAAATTTTCCGTAGCTCAGAAATTTTACCTCAAATTATTCCGGCGTCGAAACTACTACACTAAGAATTCTCTTTAATTTTTATTTACAATTTATAACACTATAAATAGGTAGAACACATATACAAAAAACAAATTAAATGACATTGACATGTACATATTTCAATTAAGTCTCGATTGCTCTAAATTTTCTTTGACAAATCATGTGACAAAAATCCTAAATGAAATCCTATTTCACCAGCATACTAGCCTTAGGTATAATATCCCTAAAATTTCACTAATGTGACATGCTCTTGAAGTCTGATATGTTATGGAAAAGATTTTCTACTGACAAAAGTACTTCTAAGAGTAGTTTTCTCTACTGTAAATATTCTCGTCTTCTTGCCTAGTGAAAGTATCCCTTGAGCAGTTCATAACAACAAGTCAATATTTTTACCCAAAATTAATTCTAAAATTCCACAAACATTTACATATTGCTTTCAACGATGAATACTCTTCACACCCTTGCAATGCGTCCCTATCAAAACTTTCCAGCAAAAAATTTACAAAAGTTCAACAAAACTATTTTGAAACGTCCACTGTCGATCTGAAAAGTAATTGAACTGTCGAAGTTTATGAGCAATAGCACATAGCAAAGCATTATACTTTTATACTAAGTGCCATTTGATTTTGCTGTTGGAACTAGTTAGTAGTTATACATTTACGGCCAGTATATATGTATGTTCCCTGATGACAAGGCTCAATCTTTGCATTGTGGAATTCAAAACAAGCTAAAAGATCTTTAAGAACAAGAATAAAAATGTGCTGGACAAATACTCTAACTTTGACTAGGAGGTAGAGGCTTTGACCAGTTTTTATTCTTATGGAACATGCTGTAATTTAATTTCAAAATGACATCATAAATAATACGAAAACATGTTAGTCCTTACATAGACGACATATAACGTTTTCAGCTATTCTTTAATTGCCGTCTAATATCAAATCTGTCTCTCAATTTACGTTAGAATTATAAATGCACTGGATAAAGTGTATGTATGTGATAATCCAGTATGTTTACATGCACTTCGTATGTAGTTCTTAACGAGAAGCCCCTGGCATTTCCTGTATATGTTTAGTGAAAAGGGACATGCGTATTTAATCTATAAATTCATTGGATGTTCAAAATAACAAGAAGAAACCTAAACTTATGTGTTATACTCATACATACACCTCTATACCTATCAGACTCTGTACCAGCTGAAATAGGCAAAAAATGCAGTAAGCTTAAGCTCCCGAGGACTTGGAATATTTTACTATGTATAATCAAATTTACCAATTTCTCTTGTGTTACGATTTTATTAATTACCAGCTACTTCCTTTACATACGGATTATCGCTGTTATTTAGAAATCACTAATCTTGTGATAAAAAAGGACCAAGCCAAACGAAGGAATTTACTGTTACTACAATCTACAAAATGTTTATTAAGTTTGACAAGGAGCAGGATATACAATACTGCCAATCTATGGTAGCTATTGGGGAATGAACAATGCTCAGTAGGATACTGGTACTATCCACAGACATGTAGTATCCTTTAAAAAACAAAAAAAATTGATTAATCTTGATCATATTTCATGGCTATTAATCTTGATCATATTTCATGGCTGCTTCGGCGTTATACAACTTCACTCTCCACAAATTACCAATACACTAGCATGAAAGACGTAATAACCATAGTTTGTCGTAAATAACTTTTGACTACCTTCACATTGATATATTATGTACCTTGAGATAGACGTTGAGGATCTACTAGGTAATAACAACGGTACGGACAAGGATAATTCAATTCGTACTAGTCAATAGCTATATTGCGCTATTTGTGTGCTAGGAAGCACCTCAGTAAGGAATTTTCTCTTCACTGCTCTGTCCAATTTCTATGATTATTATAAGGCGAGGAAAAAGCATAACTGTAGCTGCGTACGCAGATAATAAATTGATCCCAGTATATGGGAATTTTTCTTTCAAATTGAAATTATGGAAGTAGTAGGGTGAGTAAAAATAAAATAAGTAAAAAACGAGTTTTCAAACAAAACTGAGGCCAAGCCGCATGAAAAAGTAGAAAATAAACTTTTCTTCACACACAGAGGTGTGAAAGAAAAGTTCCCATATACATGAATTTTCCTCGATTTTTCATGCAAGTTTTCATGATTGTTGAAGAGACAGTATTGATGCCAGTAGGACGGAAAAAAAATTATTCCGCATAGCTTATAAAACTTTTTTGTCGTAAAAGTCGGAGAATTGTCCAGAAAAATAGGAAAATTCTGCATTTTTCCGGAAACAGATTTATCACTAATCATATCGATGAAAATTTGTCGGCTGATTTTCCCGCTTTTCCGGGTTTTCCACGGAGTTTTCCACAAAAGCAACTTTATGCAACTCATTTCGCTCTACTACTTTGTCTTAGGTTGCAAAACGCTCAAACGCTTCCTTGGTCTGAAAAACTCCGGAAAAGCGTTTTACATGAATTTTCCTCGATTTTTTCTGCAAGTTTTCACCATTGTCGGAGAGAAAGTAATGATGCCAGTTGATAGGGAACTTGATCCTGCATAATTTAGAAAACTTTTTCACCGGAAATGTCGGAAAGTTTCGGAAATTTTTTTCGGAAAAATCGGAAAACTCTGCATTTTTCCTGAAACGGATTTATCACTAATCAAATTTGTACCAAATTTTTAAATGATTTTTCCCGATTTTCCGGGTGCCATGGAAATTTCCGGTTCAAATTTTGATAGATTCAATTATCTGTGATGAGGAAAAGTGGGTCTGCGAGAGTGTCGAAAATAGTAAAAAAGAAATATATAGACAGACAAATTCGTGTACGAGTTAAACGGAATGGCCTCAAAAACAGTTTGACCAGAGACTGTATACTAACTCAAGACATATGGAAAGCACATTTTCAAATGATAATAAGATGCATAATAAACAAACAAATTTTTTATAATACGGTGGTGGAGATGGATAGAAAAAGCGTTGCTTAGGAAGTAGGATTTAAGGGTCAATCCCAGTGTTCGCTTTTATGAAAATTGTTTTTATTTGTTGGCATTATCCAAAATTATAGACTTCAATTAACATGCTGTTAAATTGTGGTCGCGAAGTTTGAGTTATTCTGGTCGCAACAGCCTTTTTTAGAAAAAGCGATTCAATCAGCTGCGTGAGATTACACAGGACCTTTTACTAAATTCGACTCGATTAAAATGAATTTAGTGTGTAAAATTACATAGAGAATCTCATAGAAATAGAATTTATGCTGACGATGAGCAATTCGGAAGCCAAAAGAGTATTGTATGGATCTGGCATCGCCGATTGTAAATACACAGTTCATATGAAATTCTCGTATTCGAAACTTGGAACGCGTTTTTTCAAAACAGTGGAAACTTTCAAAAGAAAAGTTTACAAGCTATCCGTGTCAAATTTGGCCACATCATTTTTCACGTTCTTCCTTAGAGCAGTATTAAAGCTGTGTTTTTTGTTATTTTTTTATTCTTACTTAAAATCTTCATATTATTTATACAAAAACCTTTCAGAAAAAAGACCAAATTCTACAGTTTTTCATATTGATTAATAGTCTTTTTATTATTTCTTTTTTTCAGACAATTTCCAGGATAGTAGAACCTTCCAAAACCAGGCACTATTTTTTTAGGCATCGTCTAAAAAGTGTGAAATAAAAAGCTGATAATTTTTTTTCTTTTGTACAGTACAAAAAAGAATAGGAACGATTATCGAATCTTGTTCATTAAAAAAACAAAAATCATGAATACAATTTTTAAAGCCGTCATACTACATAGGATGGTCTCGTAACTTTCTTTCACATTATATGAATATCACAAAGTAACTTGTGGTGAAGTAAAAAATTGTAGTTAACTTCCGAAATTTGGATTTAATTCTGCAAAAGCTTGGAAAGGGATGATTTTTATAGCATTTGTTCACCAAATACAAACAGTAGAACGTTTTCCAGACAATATTTATTGATTTTCATAAAATACATCAAGTATGTCGGTCTGATAGATCGAATTGAATCGTCACATCACCATACTTTGTAGTTGTAGACGTTGTTTCACTTATTTTACGGATCTTTAATATTTAGCTTCCGTTGATTTCGAATACAGTCATAAACAATACGAACTATGTTATTATCACTGTAGGTATGATGAAACAACAGTATAGATATAGTATACACATAGAACTAGGGGTAGGAAATAGTAAAAAAAATAATAGACAAATAAAAATCCTACATTTCCACGACTCGTTTGATTTGCATAATTTTAGATTGATACTGTGCATCGGTAGTGGTTCGTGATAATCATTTGAATAAAACCAGCCAATAGGTGGCTCCGAAATATCGTACTTGGATGTCATATTTTAATAGGGTTTTTGCTATTAGCCTAGATAACTTTTAAGCAATTGTAACTATAGAAATTATGTTTCTACGGTCGCTGCGAAGGCTACAGTGAAAGTTACAACAGTATAAAATGATACTAAATCAACAATAATAGTTAAAGGAAGAATAAACAATTCAGTCTTAAAAATAAAGCGAAAACATAAATGAACATTTTTTGGCCATCAAAAGAAGATCCCTTCTAATTATATTGCATGAGCAATTTGATTATTTGGTCTAACTTTAGTTACTTAAATTTGATTGATAGTCACGCTTCAAATTCCATATTTCGTACAATTCAATATGTTGACATTACTGGTCTCTCGTATTACTCTTCACAATATATGACTCCGTTAAAATGTTTCAAACATTTGATAAAAATTCGTAATTCTGAATATTGGCTGGCAACATTATCGTGAATTAGTAATGAAATCCAGCAAAGGAGATTCCTCACTGTTCATACAACTTTGGGCAGACATGACCAGACATAAGAGATGTCTTAAACGATGAATTATTATACTCGGAACATATTTTATTAACAATGTTTATTTCAATTAAGCAGTGGAAAGCTTTCGCGATCGGATGTATCTTGTGCGTCTTACTTAAGTGAAAAAATGAACTCTTTTATCGCTCGTGATCGTGCGAAATTGGTAAGTCATTGGAGATGAGAAAAACGTTCACAACAGATCACTAATGGCCGCGAAAGGAAAAACTGTGAACATATATACGAAATGCTGTAACTGGGGTGTCTGTGACCCAAGTTGATGAAAATGGGCTTCCGGCTATATAAAAAGTCCCGAGAAAGTTTTCTGAATCGGAGAAAAAGTACACCATCGGATAGTACTCGGTCAAGCCTTTCATTTAATATGTAACATGCCGGCGTTAGAACTACCCCCCCCCCCCCGGCGGGGCTTCCAACCTTCCTCCAATAAGGTATCCAGAGGAAAGTATTCCACTACGAAGTGTAGTTGGTAATAAGCTGAGAGGCGAACGGTGAACCAGTTTTCCGATCGAATATAACCCTAACGGATTGAGTCGATCTGAGGTACGAAAAATTTAGTTCCTCAGTTTAAATAAAAAAGAGGAAAATACTAAAAGAGTGAGTATGGGATCGCTATTTAAGCCTCCGAGTATAGGATTGTAGGTACTCAAACTTCTTCTCAGGACCTAAGGAATTCGATTCTGTACTAGATTCTCTTCTGTCCTAGATCAAACTTTTAGCCGCTCCCCCCACCCGTCAAGCTTTCCTCCGCTTAATTGAAATAAACATTGTTAATAAAATATGTTGAGAGTATTATAATGCATCCTTTATAGCATCTCTCATGTCTGTTCATGTCGGGCCTAAAATGGGCGCATTCCGCTTTGGATTCATCCGAAAATATGACACGTTCCCAGTCGGAAAGAGTCCAATTTCTTTTTAACTTCACCCATTTAAGGCGTCGCTATTTCTTCATCTTTTGATTTAATGGTGGCTATCTGCTACTAATTTTGCACGCAGATCCTCCTCTCAGCTGTCTTACATACACAAACCGACCACTTAACGAAACACATTTCAAAACTGCTGTATTCATTCAGGGTAATAGCACCTTTTCGTCCACTGACAATTCAAGAAACTAAAATGATATGTAAATAAATATTTGGTACCCTTTATAAATTTATACAATAGAAAGAAACTATCCCTTTCACATCGAAATAGTTTTTTTTCATCAATTTTTGAGACACACAGAAGTCGAAAAACGGCGTAGGTTTTTGGAATACAAATAATTTTGTAATATTTAAAAGGAAGATCGTAATCGAATCGTTCCAGTCATCAGGTCACTTTCACAAATCACAAAAAGTTTTACGTAATTTTATTGACAGCGAAAATGATTAGTTTTTTCTTTAGTAGAAACGGAGAACGCGATATTCCTTCCTGAAATTAAAGAATGGAAATCCTTTGCTTAAATCAATTGATCAAATCATATTTTGCGAAAACTATTAATGATCCTCTCTCACTAGCTTGATGAGGCATGTTTATTGTGGTACCACCAAATTCATCATCTAGGTCGAGTTTATTGTTGTTTTCTGTTTGCTCTGATTAATTAAATCAACCAAGATAATCATGTGCTGCCTGATTTCATCAATCCTTTCGTTATCCAGACTGCTCGTTTCTTAATCCTTTGATTCTTGTTGTTGAGTCTGACAGTCAGAATTTCTCTTTGGAGATGCCTTAAAGAGAAAGCAAGCGGATATTTTAACCTCGTTAGCTTACAGCTTTTCTGCAGGTGTTTTTTACTTCAGTTGACTTTTGAAATGCAACATGTCTGTGGCAAATGTTAAAAGTAAAGCTAACTCCTCTGCATTAGATTCGGTGACAGGAAATGTCAGAGTGCCCTTTTTTTTAACCCGCGACATTACAGTTTGTGGATTGGATATTGTTTTCTAAAAGTCCGTCGTCAGAAAGGCCAGGCAAGTTTTATAAAACTTTAAACTTTCAAGAGATGTTTTTTTTTCTTTTTTCAAATTTAAGTTTTGTTGGCAATTTTCCAACCTCTTTCCGATGCCAAATGAAATCCGTAGTATGCGTGAAGAGTATTTCGTCTTTTTTTCTTTCCTCTTATTTATACTGATCTGACATCGCCGCCGGTGTGAAACACAAGTTTTGTTTGGTTCTTCAGTGCTATATTCAAAGAAAGTTTAACTATTTGATGGCCACTGGAATCGGGTATCTACCCTGTTCATTTTAGAAGGGGTGCTCATAATCGAGCTGAGGAGTTGGTTTTAAGTCGACTTTATGTCGTTTCTCTGACATCTGGTTACATTTATATGGAAATGTATTGATTCCTTTACAATTTTCCGTAGCAGAAATCATTTTTCAGTCTGACATTATAGACTATTAGGCCGCCAAGATTTGGGGTCTTCTGCGAGAACTGGTTGCGGATTTCTGAATATTGTGCTCGTAACCTTTACAGTTGAATGGATGATCTTCTTTTTGAGATATAATCATCAGAAGTGTGCCTCCTTTTTTTGGCAGTAATGACAAATTTTTTGTATCACTATCAAATTTCTGGAGGCTGAACGTCTGCAACGTGCTTAAGTTGTTTTGATTTTTCCAGTATTGCCGTGATGCTGGCGTATATTCATTCGCTTGTTATATGTAGAGCTTTACATACATATATCCTGGGAAACTTAAAATTATACTAATCATATTTAGGCTAATATCCTGCTGTTTAAAATTAGAAACATGGTTCAAGGGTTTGTAGTAGGTACCGCAAAAAGGGCCTGTGTTATTAACTAATATTTTCCTATAGTAGATCAAATTGGTTCCAAACACTGTTGCAATCTTGCTATGTCAAGTGCTTCTTTAACTTAAATTTTCTAAACAAGATGTCTATAAAGAGATGTGGGCTAGCAACGTTGTTCATCGGAAGTTTTATAGTCGACTATGGTCTCCTTTTCGCAACTGCCTATTTTCATCAAGTTAGAAATAGTTATATCGGTTGGATAATCCCAGCGTAACCGAAATTTAGTTGCCATAGAAAATGGAAAAATAATCTGAGCAGAAAACTTAATTCCATGTAGTCAATTTCAATGTTAATTTAAGCTACGTCTAGCCACCCCCATTTACATTTATGTGCTCATTCTTGGCGAAATCTAAAAATTTTATGGGTTTTTAATCGATCAAAATGCGGGGGCAGGACGCCGTCATCTTCCATCACGCTTTAGTAAAAATAGTGCTGAAAAAAAGCTTTGATTCACTCATGATTTATGTGGTAATTAGGTGCTAATTTCTTGCTTAATCCAAAATTTTTGTATTCGAAAATTTAATGGTGTTTTTATTGGGCCATCCACGAATACAAAATTTTTAGATTTGATTTTGACAATTAGCACATAATTAGCACATAAATCCTCAAAAAATCTAAAACTATTTTGTCAGGATTTTTACTAAGCAGGTGGAAAATTACAATTAGTACCACCCATTTTTATTGATTAAAAACCCCATTAAATGTTCGAGTATAACATTTTGCAATTAGGCAAAAAATTAGCAAATAATTAGCACATAAATCCTGTGTGAATCAAAACTTTGTTGGCAGAGTTAATACTAGGACGAGGTGTAGCTTGACGTCGTCCTGCACCCACATTTTGAAGATTTCAAAAATCTATTAAATTTTCGACTATATACAAAGTGTATCATTTTGGTACATAATTAGCACATAATTAGCTCATAATTTTCTCCTTATTTTTCCGGATCGTGCGAGGGGGAGGGGGGTGCGATTTCACACATGAATAATTCACTGTCATTTATAAAAGCACGGTTTACACTAACCTATACGTTCTGCGGGCTGTGTTTTAAGGTGAGCTGATACAGCTACTTTTCCTGTAGGTGATTTTTCGTTACTAAAGCTTTGTCCTATGATCTGAGTATAACCCGGAACAGAACATTGTTGCATACAGCTAAATTATTTCAAATTAGCTCAGGTGGGTAGTCCTTTAGGTGGTACGAAAAAGAAGTTCGTGGAGTCGTCTGGTGCGCATTGATCATTTTGCATGTTGTCCCATAATGATTGAGTCGATGGAGTTGCAGATGTGATTTTTGGTGATATGTGGCTGTAGTCTGCTGTTCTCGGACTTTCCTTTTTGTTAATGAATATTACGTAGATTGAGCTATTATGAAACTGAAGAAATTAGCATCTAATTGCATTTTCAACTGGCGTCTTGCAATTGTCCTTATTAGCAGAGATAGAGTCCAGTTATAGCTTATCGACCTGGAGCACTGCAAGCTACTGCTACTACTCCAAGTGAAGCTATTTGCATGATTGAGGTTTTCCAAACTCTTAAGATTTCAATTCTGCACCAATTTAAAGTAAGTAAAATACATCTAAAATGTAACAATCTGCAATAGCTTAGCTCTAAATGTTCATTTCCAGGTATTAACATAATCTCTAAGCAAATACTACTTGGAAATGTCAAACAATGTTTTTATTTATTCGGCCCCGAAATTCATTACAGTGTGATGCGATAGTTAAAACTCGTATTTTCAATAAGTCCTTAGGTCGTAAATCTGTTAAAATGTATTTAGTAGATAATGAAGTTCTTCGGGCAACAATCAATGTATTAATGAGATGCTGAGTGGACCAAGAATATAATGTTACTGTACGTATGTAACAGACAGATCCATGTTGTGTAATAGGGATGAGATAATTATATATGTATATGTATACTGTATGTATATATGCTATGAAATTACTCGAATTTGTATGCAGCTACCAGACAGCGCGTGCCTTCAAGAGTAATCAGGATGATAGAAATGTTAGGTCGGAAATGATTGTACAAGCATCCGGCCCCTAATTACTTTATTTATTGGAAATAAATGTTTGTAGCTGCCATAGTCCGAATTCGTAAGCTAAATTGTACACAGTCAAACATTTTACGTGCGCTGAACAAAATATTTATCTACAATAAAGGAGGAGGGGGGTAAAGCTCTTGTAGATGGGATACCTTTGTACTTGGATTGTTGTACTGAGTTTCTACAGGTTGTTGTTATGTTACCCAAAGAAAAGTAGTAATCCTATACGAGTGCCTACATGGAATATGCATTCTAAATACTCCTTTCCAAGCACATCCAGTTATATATGATGTAAATGCACATATGTATACATATATATATATATATACTCTATGTATATGAATATTCTTATGTAAGGAGCATGTTGCTATATGAACAAATTCCACACATCTGTATAGTTGAAGCGGGCAAATGGTAACGAATCGAAGTTGTAGACCCATGTTCAGAGAGGAAGAAATGCCAGGAATCTGCTTTTGAATTCCATATTCGTACGTGCGAGAGTACCTACATCATCATCATCATAGTAGAGACGACAAGCATGATAGTAGCACAGCTAGAAAAAACCTTCCCACAAGATAGAGATTGGTCTGGCAGAGGAAAAAATAACAAAATGAAATGTTCTTTATGTCAATGGAGAATATTTAGTTTCCAATTAGGAATGGATAAATGTTTGCATTTCAATTTCTTCATTCCCATTACCAAGGCTGCCATAGAATATATATAGGAATTGAATTGAAATAAATATGTGTGGTGTAGCTAGATGGGCGCTCTGGTTGTCGTACTCCAACTTCATCGCATTTTTCATTGAATTTATGAAGGACTGACATTGTGACACAGAGTCTCATAATATGTCTACTTAGAGCGTTAAGATTTTATTGAATATCTAAATATAATTATATTAGAGAATATCCATTTGAATGAACATTCATGTCAGGTTTGATTCAGTACAGAGATTATTAAATTATACTTGAACAGAGCATAGTAAGCAGTTCAAAGAAAAGAAATTGATTTTTTGGTGCAGGAAAATAGAATTTCCAAGCTACTAATTTTTTTTTATATAAAGGTAGGTCGCTTGTAAGAGCCATGATTTCTGACTTCGATTAGCCAATTTCGTAAACTTATTGCTGAACTGAAGGACGTTCTTCTTTCTCTCACTCACACACACATACACAAACTCTATTTATCTCACTCACACACTTACGCACATACACAAACTCTATTTGAGGTCATTCCTTTTTGCCTTTCTTCCCACCGCTCAACAATTACGCAATTTTAATTCAATTCAATTCAATAGGTACTTGATTTTTTCAGAATTGATGTCAAATTATGCCAACGTACTAGCGTAGCCCTAACATTATTTTGATACAATACCCTTAATACTTATATTCATTTCATCTTCAATAAACAGGCCCAAGTTCCACTTGTAGACTAGAGTGATGATGATTATATCTTCAGTCCATTTGCGCTGATCTGGAGGTAGCTATTTACAGCCCACCACTTCCAGCAAAATGAAGATTCGGGTGTGAGAGCACCGTCCTGGAGATCTGACTTCTTGTCGAACAGTTCCTGGGCTTCAGGGACTATCATTGGTAAAAGACAGCCCGGGACGTCTACCTTCTAAACAGGCTGTCCACGGTAACCTATATTTTGCGTAAGATAGTATGTATGCCTTGCACTGCACATCCAGTCCTTAAGGCTTCAGTAATGGTTAGAGCTTATGCGATGAGCGTCTGCAAAGACAGTCCTTTGAATTCCAGAAGATACTGAAGGAGCGTCTGCAAGGACAATCCTCGGGAGCTCAAAAACTGGAGGAGCGTCTGAATAGATAATTCTTAATGACTGGATTCCTAAAGCTAAGGAGCGCTTTGCAAATAAAAATCCCCCAATGGTGGTGGTCAGTACAATCGTCCTATGTTGAGGCGGCTAGCTTCTCATGAAGCTAAAATAAATTTAACCCTGGTATAATTTCCTTTCTGATGATTTAGTGGATCACCTCGACTTGGCAATAATCTAAACTAGACTAACTTACAAACTAACAGCATTTTCCTTTAGAACTTAACATGCTTACTTTCTAATTTTGACCAAAATACCATACGCCGCACAGAATAGTTTTTTATGATTTGGAAACCACCCGACTACTAAGGTCAATACAGCGGTTCACTTTAACCAGGTGCATGCTGTGACAAAAGTGTTGCTGTATCGCTACACACTACTGAAATGAAGATGGCCTTTACATTAAGAGGAGTCAGTACTCAGCAAAAGTTTCAATTTAGATACCAGCGAGCCTGTAGGCAATAAAATTTACTACGCGTAGGTTTGTATCCTGAAAGTGAGAAAATTCATATAAAATTATCCTAGATCGCAGCCCACATTATAGACATCTAACATAAAAGACAGGACCCAACATACGACAATTTATGACGAAAAATGAATATTTGCAGTTCAAATAAATTGAAAAATTTTAACGATAACGGACTCTCGTAAAATTTTTTTCACATAATTGTTAAACATACCGTTTTTCTTTGTACTTCAACAATTTTCAACGAAATATTACAATTTCTCGTCGGTGAAATATCGATAGGGAAAACAAGTACTATTAGAGTGAAATAATTAAAAAAAGGTGCCACTAAAAATTACAAAACTCGACGTTATTTGCTAGATCTAGGCTTTATCTTTCTAAAATAGTCACATTCTAAAGAAATGAGAATACCTACTAACAGGAATTTGATTTAATAAACTTCAATTTTTACCATTTTTTAAAAGTTTCCGGGCTAATATCTCCATTCCAATACATTTTTTTTTTCATTTTTGTCGACGTTATTTACTAGACATCTTCGTTACCTTTAATTTAAGATATAAATCATTATTATCATCATTATCATATTATCATTATTATCATATCAAATTCGCATTGAAAAATGTATGAAACTTGCAAATTTTCGTACTGACTCCTCTTAAGTGAAGATTTTTCTGTGACAATTTACGTACCTATGTCACTCCATACCCAATTTTCTAGAAACACGTTAGTTTTTGGAGACTATCTATTCAGACAAACGCATACATGCTTGATTTGAAAACTTTTACATTTTTTTAATACTCATCAAAATATTTTTGTCAAAATAATTCTTTGCCAAATATATAGAACAAAATTTTTGACGGACATCGGTGTGAAAGGGAGAAAGGTAATGAAAATATGCGTTGGCGATATTAAATCGTCATTCAGTTATAAGTTGATTTATACGAAATTATAGTAAAAACATTTAACCCAGTGTTGTGATCATGCATATGATCATCATAATGCCATGTTGATCAAAGTGCTCAATTTATAAATTGCTTTAACTTTAAATTTTTGCGAACGTCATAGTAAATCTTCATTTAGTAAAGTCCACATATCATATCAATCCCATCCAGCCGAATATTTAAGTTGCTATAGCTAAATGTCTATTTAATTTACACTATCAATATTTCGCTAAAGTGTCATGCTAAAGTTCAGATAAAATGCGGATACAAAGTTTTATACCAACATCGAATTATAAAAGTTCACCGCTAAAGCACAAAACAGAGCAGATAATGAATTTAGAGTCGTTTCTATTTCTTCATATGCTAAAGGAAACATATTACCAATCCATTCATAAATTCGCCATTGAGTAGCGTAAAATAATAATTCATATTTTCAACTTCAAGAATTTCTTATTAATTTCTATTATAAGAACTCAATCACATAAAAAACGAGCAGAAGGCACTTCATCTTTTTATCTAAGTTTGTTCAAGAAAGAATTTTTTGGGATTCTCCGGTATATAGCAAAAGCTAAAAAAATGTTCTAATTTGTTATTTCATCACACAACCCATTAATTTTTGGTGACAACCAAGACTTGATGGTTTGACTCATCAACAGGTCCCAAATAGCGAAATTGGGTGATTTGAAAAACAAATGAAAAAATGAAAAAAAGAAGGAGGAAATGAAAAGTTTGAGAAGAATAGAAAAAACAATTTTTTTATTTATTAAAAATATTTTAAAAAAATTTTTAAAAGAAACAGATTCACTCGAAGCGAATCGAACCTGTATACGCCACGCAGTGGGCTGAAAAATAAAGAAGAAAAGGAAGAAGAAGAAGCGTTTCGTGTCAGCAGAAAACCTTACACTCATCGGTGCAGCTTGGTTTTCTGCCTGCTGCAGACGCTTGAAAATATATCAAACTGATCTCTTCTCATATAAACTCAGAATAAATTCTGGGTGTGAATTATATGAGGAAAAAACACTCCTATACAAACCCAGGAGGAAATAGGTCCCAAATAGCGAAATTGGGTGATTTGAAAAACAAATGAAAAAATGAAAAAAAGAAGAAAGAAATGAAAACCCGGTAAAAAGTCCAAAAGAGTAATCCTTTTATTTATTTTTATCTAAGGTGTAAATGCAAAACCATTTCTTATGATAAAGTAGGTCTGTCTGTTAACTCGAAAGTTTTTACTCGGTATAAAAACTTTTACGCATTTTTACACACAAACCGTCTGTTTACTTTTGAGCTCGTAAAAATCGAGTAAATTTATACTTTTACCCTCTTGCACAAAGTTGCACATTTTTACTCATGATCAAACGGATGTGCAATTTCGATATGCAATCAGCTGACTGTCAAATGTATTAAATTTGAGGTTAAGCCGTTTGTTGTATTATCGAAAGAATTGTGACTTTCATAAAAATATTAAAGATTATGAGTTTTTTAAAATGTATTTCAAATTAATTAATTGTTTTCTGTTTCAGACAGCAACGTAGCAGCCAAATTTTTGACACATGGCAAGCTACACAAAATTTACTCGAGAAGTGTCTATCTTTTGTTGAGTTATCCCCTCTTCCGCATAAAAGTTTTTACTTGATTTTTACGCAAAGATTTTTGCTCTAAAATTACCAGACAGACCTACAGTGTTAAATAAGTTCGTGTGCAACAAAAAAAAATTATCTCCTCCACATACCAACTGAGAATAATGAGAAAGTAGGTAACAACTTTAGAGTAGTAAAATAAAAATCTTCCAAAAAATATGCACCAACACCCAACAAAACTGGAACATTATTACATCACATCTAGTAACCGAAAATTGCCTTTGAAATAAAATAATAGATTGAACATGATTAATATCCTCTTAATACTTTTTTGGTAGCATCTAGAAATTTAGTTGGATAAGTGTCAAAGTAGCTCTTAGAAAAGTGTTGAGGACAGAAAAAATGGTGGAGAAGTACCCAGTCAAATCAGAAATAAAAAAACTGGTTTTTGAAGTTTATCCTTTTGATGAATTTACAGCTGATAGGTTTCGAGCTGGCCTTATGTTTTTGATCGGGTTACTTAAATACTTTTCAACAAAACGATCGGTGTATTCCTGAAAATAACCTTTCCAAAAAATCCGTCATTTATCCTTTTGATGAGAGTTTTTGAATTATTTTCAAATGCGGCAGCTTATATAGGTTTATCAATGAAGGCTACTACTTCTACTTTTACTTATAAGACCAGTGCCACACCAGGCCATAGATGTGCTTATAATCAGCAGCACCAATATCTTAATAAGGCATGCTACATTATAAAAAGGCTAGTGATACTGATCTGCTGATAATCAGCAAGTGATTTGTATGTTGTTGATTTTTACTAACATTAGTCGATATTTTATTTTCAAACTAATTTAGTTGTGTCTGATTAAAATATTAAAAGTGGGTGAACGAAAGTTTGTTTCAAAATTAGTCCAAAGTATTGAAAAACGAAGGTTCCTGTAGAAATCAACGTGTGCAGACAACTGCAAAAGGGATAAATTGGAAAATGCTTGAAGGGAAATTCCATCGTAATTTCTTATTAAATTATACTCCGTACTGCAGAGTATTCCGCCAATACGAAACGCTTCTTTCAATCAATTTTTATACCCTAGATGAAATCTATAGGGTATACTAAGTTTGTCATTCCGTTTGTAACGCACAGAAATAATGATAGTAGAGCAGAATGGATTTGGACATCCACGCATAATATTAAAAGTTATTTTAATTTTTGCATGTCCGTCCGTCCGTCTGTCCGTTCGTCTGTGCGCACGATAACCCGAGAACGTGTTCACTTAGAAAGCTGAAATTTTGTACACGGACTTTTAAAAAAAAGTAAAATTAAGTTCGAAAATGAGACAAATCGGGCAACTCCTTCGTGGGGTTGCCATATAAAAATTCCGTTGTCCACTATATATTTGGACAGTGCCTGAGAACGCGACAACATAGAGAGCTGAAAGTTTTATATGGTGTTTTTATAGTAATAGAAAATGGACTAAATCGGGCAAATCCTTCTTGGTGTTGCCATATAAAAATTTAGGTTTTTTTCCTATACTGAAAAAACGATCAGTCCTAGACATTTATATTTTACTAAAAACTTCTTCAGAATACGAAATCCTATAAAATTGGTTATAATCATTTTTTCTGTCCGACAAACCGTTCTAGAAAAATGTGCGAAAAACCACTTCAAAAATCAAAATTCCACAGATAGGTGACCATACGAAATTTTATACGGGCATTCATCTAGAGGGTATCATAAGAATTGGTCTTAGACCAATTCTAGCTTTTTTACTTGTTGAAGTTCAAATTTGCAGTTTACAATCTTCATTAGCATGGCTTCTTTCTTCCATACACGGAATATAACTCACCTTCCAGGAGGCGTTGGGCTTCCTAGATTTTATCAGTTACCATGAATGATGGTTGTCCTTTATCGGTTATCGTGAATGATAAATAGTTTTGCTTCTGCTGTAAATGCCATCAACAAATTCCGACTATATTAATAAGTGTATATTAATTAATATATTGTATAACCCACCATACACCCAATATCTGCATTTATTTTGCTTTTTTCTTCCATTCTTTAATAATAAAAGCAGCAAAAGCTCTTCCTCCTCGCTGAATTCCATTTTAGGTGCTTATGATTTTGACATAAAAATCAGATTACTTTAAGTGAATGTAGCATTACCTGCTGATATGATGTTCTCGTAATATATTAGCTGCTGATTATTTTAAAACTTCACCATCACAACATCAGCACATCAATAGTCTGATGTGGCACTTGCATAAAAGTAAAGATAATTGTCACTATATACTTTTAGCTAATATAATGTCATACTGGTTATGGCTTGCGTTGGCGTATTAAATTCTAGTCTTGATGGACATTTTCTAATTTTTGTTCAGATATCATTTAAAACTGAATAAACGCACGACTAGCTAACGTGAAAATAACTATGTACCTAGAATTACCCAATCTTTACTTAAGACATTTAATAGAGTAGATCGATAGGACAGCACTAACTAAGTTAATTACATTTCAAACAAATTCGTAAATTTACATTGAAATAACCGTCGCAAGGGTGAAGTATATATATGAAATTGGAATAATACAAGCAAAAACCTCAGATAGATTCGCGAAGAATATAAGGGTAACCACGGCTCCCGGAGCTTCTAATACTATTCGATCTTTTATGCAGGGATATTTTCCAAGATAGTGGAGAACCTGGAAAATATGATAAATAAATTGAATTAATACTGCAACACTTGAGGCATAGAAATTAACGTTCTCAAAGCTAAGATCATAATTTTTAATAAACAAAGAGGAAAGAGATCGCTAAATGAAGGAAGGATCCTCAGTGAAACAATTATTGAAGTTGCCAGCGAATCGAAAGACTTGGGCGTAGTTGTTAAGTATGTGATAATTTTCATTTGTCCGTAAATAGTTTGTTTATCATCAGCATGTATATAAATGTCAAGAATCTGCTTATCACTTCTTTGATACTTTGAAGCTATACTTTGACTAAGAATTTATTTAATATAGTACATATATTATTCTAAGTCTAGATTAACATACAAATCGATAATATGTAGCTGCTACATAGTTAAACACAAGATGATATCACTGTGTAAAGGAATTGACGAACATTCTCTACTTGATCATACAAAATTTTCATAATGAATTGAAGAAGAAATATTTGTATGCCTACTTAAAAAAATACATGCTCAAAGCTCCCAAATCGTAGTTTTCTGTTCAGCATTAATTTACGACCTAAATGAGAAGACAAACTATGTATGTAGTCTAAGGATTCGTTTTCAAGATAGCAAAATGACAGGAGCGAGAGGAAAGTTAATGAATTTGAATTTTCATCATTCCCTAAACAGAGGACGTCCTTTGAACTGCATAGTTGCAAATATAAACATGAGTAATATAAACTAAATAGATGGAATGCAGATACTTAACACCAAAGCGAGTTACTCTAGTTTTTCCAAAAAAAAATTAATACATCAAGAACTAGTTCAAGTGCCGTCTAGAAACTTTTTGATGAGTTAAGTCTGAAAATAAAACTACTATATTTATTCCATCTGCTTAAATTATAACACTCATAAGGATAGCTCAAATTTAATAGCTCTTCTCATGCTCTGAAAATCATGTATGTGTTGTGTACATATATTTGCTATGACGAAAATGAATCCTTAATCTCTATTAGTCTACAACTACTAACGGGCAAGGACTGGGAACTAATATGCTGAAGCAATTTAATTTAGATTGAAGTACACACGATTTTAAAATGTTCGAATCGAATATTTTATTTTTCTGCCATATTCAATACTCTGTTGATGGAATAAAATCATTAAATTCAATTCCATTTGGCTTCATGTTAGTTCGTTGTAATTAACAGAAATATCAAACTCAAATATGTAAACGGATTTTATTTTTAATTCCATTACGTTCAAATGACGTCGAATCAGAAAGTTTCTAACAGTTGAGAAATCATTTAAATTGGGCAAATCCATTTTCAAAATAGAGTGATGGCTATACACATATTTACTAGCATTTATCTTGGGTATCGTTTTAGGGTACGTGCACAATGAGGCGAGGCGAGGCTAGGCAGTTGAGCGAGGCGAAGTCAAGATACATCTTGAGGTGTAGTGTTCACAACAAGGCCTTCAGTTTCTTGGTAAAATGCGAACTGAGAGCATAAATTATGACACCAGATTCTGAAGAAGAAATTTTGTGTTTGTCAAGTAATGCAACTATATTGCATTTTTCATATAAGTGTACTTTCCGCTGTTTTACTTGCCGACCGATAAATACGAAACTTCTGGAATTTGGCGAATTTTATCATCTATGTGAAGATGTACGGATTGATCCTGATAAATTCTTCCAATATATGAGAATGAGTAAAGAAAGCTTCAATTATATCAACGAAAAAACCTATAAGAATATGCCAGCTATCAAAATTAGCGCATTTCACCTTGCGAAAAAATTAAATATTTTATTCTTGAGAAAGATACCTCGAGGTGTCTCGCCACATCGCGCGTTGTCTCAGCGTTGTTATATGAACGCCTCTCATAGTACATAGTTATAGTACACTGATTTTATTTTTTCGACTCTTGATTAGCCACGCCTCGCCGCGCCACGACTCGCCTCGCCACGCTGTGCACGTACCCTTAGTCACAATTATTAATTTTTACCTGACTAATATGATTGAAATTTTCCAAATAGCTAAAAATTTTATTTTGAAGCAATAATGGTTTCAGAAGTGAATATGTAGCTCAATTTTTCTCTCTACAATTAGGAACGCGCCATTGCAGTAATTGTCAGGCACCCAGCATCCTTGCAGGTTAACACTAATATTTCGTAAAACCCGGTTTTAACCCGGGTACCCGGAATTCACTGGTAAGAGTCGAGTAAGCCAGGTATTCGATTATTTGGAATCTGGCTATTAGGAATCGATTCTTTGAAATCGATTCTTTCGATCGAGTATTGAGAAATCGATTTGGTGATTTTACGTCATTATATGGCAAGGTTAATGTCACTGACGCTGAATGTACCGACTCAATGTAAAGCAAAATGCATGTATTTTGAGGAATTAAATTCTGTTATTATAGCTGTATTTGCGAATTCTGTAATATATACTGTAATTGCCAAAAAATTGAGAATAAATTGTACCCGGATTCCCGGATATTCGGAATTGAGAATCAATTATATTCTAATACCCGGCTAACCCGGAATCAACAAAACAACTGAATATACCCGACTAAACTTAGAATCGAAAATCTTGGAATCGAGTGCCCGGATACCCGAATTCACTTTAATTCGGGTACAAGCCGGGATGATAGTTAACACCTAGTGAGCAGGGGTGGGGGAGGGGGAGGGGCACCTAAAAAGTCAATTCAACAACATATTATAATTACATGGAGGCTAGGAAATGAATATAGTATGAATCTCAAGACATGTCTAATAAATAATTGAAAAGAAAGTGAAATGACTTCAAGTCATCCAGCATCCAACTAATGCAATTCTGTTATCCATAATATGAAAACTGAGCACTCATTTGTTTACTTGCGTAGTAGCCTGGTCTAAATTAAAACGATATAAATAAAGCTTTCCATTTATACCTCAAAAAGTCCAATTCATATATAGTGAAGAAGATGTTCGCAATTGAATCTACTCTACTATTAGTTATAAGATTATAGTTGTAAAAAGGTACCTCACGAAAAACCCATTGGGTGCACTGAACTCGCTGTTAGGTTTATCCTATGGTAACGTTCCAAATCATTTAATTGATAGCAAACAGTAGTCGAAATTCGCACTCGGACTTCTCAGGTTGAGAGTCTCTATTTCAGGATATTCAGTAAAACGGTTATTCTGTGCATTTCAACGACTCACCATTGTCACTATATTTTTCAAGGTTTTTTCCGAAATGAACGTAGAGTGGAATATCTAATCGCCTTTCACTGGCATATATTGGGCACAATTATATTATGTAGTATATATAAATTGGTGATAGTGTTTCATGTTCACCTTCGAGGCTAGTAATAATAAGTTCTAAATTCTTCATGCAACCTCGTTCAAATTTGAGGAAAACGATGTTATTCGTGATGTGAGTGAGTGCTGTGGTTGAGTTGGTAATACTAATTTATCAGAGCTTTGCAGCAATCTTTTAACAAATGGTAGTTTCTTTAAGGTTCAAGCCTTACATCAAACTCACGTGACACATGATTTGACAAGTGATGTGTCAAGTAACATGCATTTGAAATTATTTGATCCGTCGCCAACTAAAAAGATATGACACAGTTTTTACTCGCAGCTTTTAACGTATCTTTTGCTTAATTTTATAAACAAAATGAACGACTGAAATCTTTCTGGATACATATTGAGCTTCTTAACTCTTGTGTACACCATTTTAACTTTGATTGCCTGTAAAAACTTTAAGCAGAAATATACTCAGATAAGGATCCATGCCATCCTAAAGTCAAATTCGATCTTTGTAAAAAATTGATAAAGAGTGAGCTTTTCGAGTTCAAACTTTTTTATGCTTGGTGTATACTTACAGACCCAGGCTTGTATTATTTGAAGCGTGCTCTAGCTCTGTATATTTGCTCTTCTACAACGACGCGTTTTGATACCACATAATGTAAACTCAAGTTGTTATTCAAGAGCTGAAATATTTCTGATATAGCGGTCGCTTTATTTGATTTCAGACGAAGTTTGCGGGTGGTGGGATTATCGAATTGTAAAAACCGTGTTGTTTAAATAAAAACGATTTAGTCCCATACTGGAGTCATATAAGGCGTGAGCTGTTGTCTTCCATAGCTCTCTTATGCTTAAGACAGACATGGTGTATGGATATCTAGATATTAAAAGACCTCTGACAGACCTTAAAGGGGACTTTGATGTGACAAACCGTACTTTAACAATTTTGAAATGTTAGTGACAAATATATTAGCTTTAATGCAGGCTAAACGGCAACAATTTATGGACATTTTCAAGACTTGGAGCAAAAAAAGAGAAAAATGCGATTGCTCCATATTTCGATAAAAAAACGATGCTTCCCCGGAGTCTAATATTTTCCCTTTTTTTTCACCTATTTACCCGGGAGTCGAAGATTTTGCTGCTTTGGACTTCTTCTTCTTCTTCGCGTTGTTGAAAAAGCACAGCTACATTTTTGCTTAATTTTACACATTAAGTATCATATTATTGCTAGCAACTAGATGGCGCTGCGCAACGTAAGAAGTGCCGATGATCAGGGTACACTCAGTAATTTTTGAGGATATCGATATCTAAATATCTATCGTCTATACCCACTAGTTTTCTGTCTATTCTGGGAGATTTTGTGTGTAAACGGGGTATTCCGAATATCTAGATATCGATACGCCATGTCTGTCATAAGCATTATATACGTGTTATTGACGTATGTATACCTGTTGTTATAATAATTCCTAAGTAGGCATCGAATTCCTTTGCAGTTACTTTTTTCTAAATTTTTGGTAGCCTGAAATCTTGCACACGGCCTTTTTTTAAAAAAATGTAGATTTTTGCAAAAAATCGGGTAATTCCTTTTTAAGGTTGCCATACCAGAATTTCGCTTTTTTTCTGTATATTTGTACACTGTCTGAGAGCATGTCGATGTAGAGAGCAGACATTTTGTACACAGCGCGTTTTAATAAAAGTAGTAAATACAGAGTCTGTCCAGAGCAACAAGCTATAGTAACTATGGTTGCTTTAAGCGTTCAGAGTAGCCAAAAATTAACTTTTTTACCATCGTTTTTTACAGAAAAATGTGTTCAGAGCGCACGCTATAGTCACTATTGAAGTCACTTTTCTTGATAGCACTCGGGACTGCTATCAAAATAGTCACTTTCGAATTTGAATGTGTAAATTGTCAAAAAGCATGTAAAATTTTCTTTGTTTGTTTTCTGACCGTGTATATATGTACACAGAATCACTTTTTTCGCTTTTTATTGTTCAGAGCAACCAATTTGCTTTTTACGCTATCGTCAAATTCACAGAGTTACTTCAAAACGCTTTCGAGGTCGCTATAGCGTGTTGTTCTGAACAGACTCAAAATTTCAAATATGAACTAAATCGGGCAACCCCTTCTCGGTGTTGTCATATAAAAATTTTGGTTTTTAACGCATACTGTGAAAAGGATCAGCTCTAGACATTTTTATTGTACTGAAAAGTTTTTCAGGGTATGAAATCCTATGAAATTGTCTATAAACTTTCTTAATGTCCGACGAACCGTATTAACACCTGTTCACGATACGATATCGTGCGCTATTTTCTTAGAATATATAGCAAACAGGAATGGGTGAATCGTGTATAGTATATGAGCGTAATTTTTGAAGAGCAGGACATTATACATAGGAGTAAGTGGGATGTGGGGACGAACTATTGTCAAAACTAGGGTATGATTGTCAAATGTGCTTTTGTTTTGTGAACAGATTTACTCAATTTAAAACTCTTTTGTGCAAATTTAATAAAAGTACCTAATCAGTTTTTTTTTTCAAAACTATTTATCTTTGAAGTTTATTTTATGCAAAGTTTTATAGTGGCACTAGTACCTGTGAAAATCGTCATAACTATTAAAAAAACAGAAATGAAGTGTTCGGTCAGTGCTTGCAAATATAATTCGGATTATAAACTAGGAAAACAGCGTTTCAGGCAAGTGCACTATGTAAATTATCTTTTTTGTTAATAGAATTAAAGATTTATATAAATTAAATATGCGAATTACTTCAAAATAAAGTCGAAAAAGAACATTTTTTACCACAGATGCTCCGCACAAAATCTTTGTTTACTTTTTGCAAATTAACAACATGTAAAACATGGACAACCAGAATTCATTACGCAAAATCTGGCTTATCAGCATTTCTGTTTGCTGTTTTAGTGAGGTCCTGCTCTTTCTATAGAGCTATCTCTACTAGCGACTAGTTTTTATCGCGCGATGCAATCACAAGGTTGACAGCGACCTCAAATTAATTTGTTTAGTTTTGTGGTGCCACGGAGATATTAGAGCGACATCACTGTGGAGCTTTAGCATCCGATTACAAATGTAAACAAAAATAAATGTTGAGGTTAAGGTGAAAATTGCACCAAACTAAGAGCAATGCCGCGATAAATTTTTGTATCGCACGAAATGTAAAAAGAGTAAGCATGTTCAGCGAAAACCACAATCCTGTAGCCAATCAGAGCACTACCGCATGCGATAAATCGCGCTCGTGAACAAGCTCTTAGAAATATATGCGAAAGAAATCGAACCTGCACAGATAGATGACCATGCGAAATTAGATGCGGGCATTAATCAAGGATATCGTAAGAATTGGTCTTAGACCAATTCCAGCGTTTTTACCTTGTTCGAAGATATTTTCAAAATTATTTATCACTTATCACATGGTCCATGAGAACTGGGATTTAATCCAGCGATGACAGGATGTTAATATTTCACTCCGGGTGGTTCAAAGTTCACTTAAAACTTTCGCATCAAACTACTGTAATTTTTCAAGAAACAGATGCATATGGTGTGCACCATGTCCTGTAAGTAGGTATTCATTGAGATAATTTATTATCATAAACGAAATTACACAGAACTAAACTTTTGTAATTTTCCTGATAATGATCGGAGGTTATCTTACTTGGTTTTTTACATTTCATCGTGTATTTGGTTTTTGGCTTTTTTTTTCAGTTCTTCAATGTTGCTTACTTCAATTCCTGCTACAAGATATAGTGCTCAGTACTGATGTGCTACTGGTATAACCTTACACTTCCAGGCACATGATTTTCTAGCTGGTATTTGAAAATTTTCGATTTCTGCTGAGGCTCTGTTGGTTTTTCATTTAAAATGTAAAGTTTTTGTTTAGAAAAGTCGGTCTATGCGAATTTACAGGGCATCATTACAAACTGTGTGCGAGATAAAAATTCATGATTTTTCATATGCTATTGATCCTATTGATTTAATCCGAATCTTTTGGCATTTTGCCTGAGAGCATTATTACTAAAGCCACTTGTAAGAATTTATATGTATTTTATTACGTTGGCACAATAGCTTAAATCCTTCTTCCTTGTATTTATTGTTTATAGCTGCAAGTTCTAAGTATAGAATCCACTAATTTAATGGCGCCATATTTTATTAAAGAAAAATTTAAAAAAAATACTAAACCAATCAAGACAAGTGTTCTACTCATAATAAAATTGTATTTGACGTCTTACAAATGTTCAATGTAGCCACCACCTTAAGGTACGGGCAACATCAAGGTGATATGTTCATTCCTTCAAAACGAGTAGCATCATATAGCGTAAAGCTTATTAAGGTCGTCGAGTAAGTGGGTAATACGGGAACATAAACTCTATCTTTTATATATCTCTAGAGCAACATTTTGGGACCCCTTCCGAACAATCGTTGGTGGTACTTCTCCATTAAAAAAAAAAATAAAAAAATCGAAACATCAAGTGCTAATAGGGTGGTGCTCAATCTTGTTGGAAAACTAATTGATCTAAATCTGCTCGCAGTAGTTAAAGGAAAGAGCCAGCTTTGGAGTACATTGAAATCGCTCCAACCTGTAAAGGCGCTTACATCGAAGAAAAATGGTCCAAAAGCGTTGTCGTTAGACACAGCATAAAAGATGTTCACCTAGGGAAATCTTCTCCATCCTAAACTGTTTTATGTGGGTTTTCTGTTCTCTAAATACACAGAAACCCACTACCTGTATAAACTGTCGAGACCACAGTCGAATTAGCTTCGAAGAGGATGAATTAATTTCGAATCGCCATTGAAAAACATTCTGCAATGTGACAATAAAATTTGTTTTAGCGAACTCAAGAACGCAGAAAAATACGTTCGGCTGACGACTTGCCATTGCAATTCCGAGCATAATTGAACCTTTTTAATGGCGGCCATTCTTAAAATTCTTAAAAACCTCATTGTTCAAATGGTCCACGCACATGATATAAAGATTAAAAAGTATTTTTGTGGCTCAGTCTGCAAGTATATGGAAGTAAGAGGCTGGCAGGTATACCGGTAGTAAAGTAGACAGCAACTGCAGACCACATTACTTCGCACAGTAAAGTGCCCGCTAATTGCTGATTAAGGTGATGTTTGTTTACATTATTGCGGCAACGACTAGATATGGTACTTTGCAAAGAGCAATGCATGGTCGTTGCCCGTTTAGCTTACAACAGGGCCGCCATCATCAGTTTCGCCGTGTCGGTTGTAGAATATTATCTCATCATGGCTACATATGTCTGCTTCCGAATTCCGTGTGTTTTCCAGGCTCACTACTGAATTGATGTGGTCAGTTCGGATTATAATTAAATGGCGGTCGGTCGGTGATAATAGTATCGCAAGTGAGATGAATAAATTTAATAAAAGTGGTGTATTATTTGTTGAAACCAGCAGTATTTCAGATTCGAGAGTCGTATTGACACGTCATTTGGCGAAAAAAATTTATTAGCGAATTGGTTTCGAGTTTTTCGAGTTATATTGACTGAAAAACGTTTTATATTGTTCAGTGTTAAGTTGCAAGGTCAATAACCGGTTAAATATTTAATAAAAACATTAATTTCTTCGTGTAAGCTACTTCTGCCCGCGCCATGAAAAGTGAGCGCCCCAATAAGAAATTCGTAAGTTTGTACCATTGTCTATATTCCATATGGTAGAAGAATTTTCAAATGGCATTGCTTGTAAAATTTTTTTTTTTTTTATACTTTTGAATTACTATTGTATTTTCTTGTAATTTTAATAAATATTTATGACTTCATTCTTGCAAAAAATAAAAAAATTATTTCTTACAAATAATATTTGTCACAGAACTTCTAAATATAATTTCTAATTCTAATTTAAAACCAGAATGAATATAAATTATTTTGATGCGGCAACATGAAGAACTACAAAATGGTTTGTGGTTTGTGTCTCAAATAAAAAACGTAATGAGTCTAATATTTATATTTATCAAATTACTTCTATTATTTGTGGAGTTGCTTAAAGACCTAGAAAAGTGTTAAATCGGGAATTTTTTTGCAAGAATTGATAATCGCTAAGCTTCATTAATAAAATCCCAAGATGTTTTAACACAGAACAGAAAATTAGGTCTCATCAGGGATTCTTTGTAAGATGTCGTTTGCATAGAACAGAACACAGAATTTCTGTAGCGTATTTCCAGATGTAACAATATAGGAATATCGGTAAATAACTGCTTATTTGTAAATAAAGTCTTTAACTTAGGAAACACGACATAAAACATGTTTACGTGATGAAATTTATCTGACTTTGTAGAAAATCAGTAGAATAACTTAATTTAAATGGGAAATTTATAAAATTTTGCTCAGGAAAAATTGCAAAATTTTGCTCAGTTTAAATTGGTAAAGCGGCAATCCGAAATTGAAATTTCCCTGACATTGAAAGCTCAATTTTAGTCGCGCGGTCTAAAGGCTTAAGCACAATTGTGACGGCCGACGACTAATGCAGTAATAGGAACAATATTCTCCAGGAACGTTTTATGTAGCGTATATTGCATAGGAATCCATCTACCGCTCTATTGTCGGAATTTTGTTTAAGCCTTATAGTGGGAAGCACAGAAATGTCCTATTGGAAAATTCGTGAGAAGAATTGAAATTGAAACGAACAAATTTGTCGCCAAATAACGTAAGCACCCAAATGGTGCCTTTGTAATTCTATTTGGGAAGTAACTCCTGAGAACTGAAACATTGCATCATGCAATCGGTTCATTCTTTCTGAATACATATACATAACCCTGAATCTCATTCCACTATTCTATTCGACTCCAGTTGAGTTAGCTGGAAATATCTTTGCTTATCCACAAGGGCTCAAATCTTTTTTTTTATTCATTTACACTTAGTAAAATAGGATAAATAAATCTTTTCAATCAGGTGTTGCATCCGGATACTTCGGATCTAGATCCGGATAGTTAGATGCGGTTACGGAAAGCTCGGATCCGGATCTGAATAGTTAGAATCCGGATCTGAATACTTCGAATCCGGATTTCAGGAATCGGATAGCTTTCAGATCCGGATATCTGGATATTACAAAATCCGGATCCAATATTCAGCTCTAGTATCGATATCTAGATATTCATATCTGGATATTCCGAATATCTAAATAATAAGGTACCCATGACAGACTTAAAGAAGGATATTCATGTGACAAACCATACCTACTTTGACATTTCAATTCAATTGACAGGTTTTTAAACGTAACCAATTTGGAAATGGAAGTGAAAAATAAAAAACCGCAACAATTAATTGTAAATATGGGACAAATTAAAGATTTAGAGTAACAAAGAACAAATTACGTTATCTTCTAATAGGATCCTTGTTGAGCTGCAAAATGTATGACATCTCAATTCACAATTTTGTATGAAACAAAGAAAGGTGTGATCGACGGTTTGCTTAAAAGTAACAAAATCGTAATGGAATAATAATAAAGCTCATTATCGTAGTTTCTCCATAATTCAATGTTGACAACAAATTGTCGGTTCTTCTTCTTATTTTTCGCTTTCTTTGGAAAGCACAGACACATTTTTGCTTAATTTGACACATTATCATATTATTATTAACAACTAGATGGCGCTGCGCAATGCAAGAAATGCCGATGGTCAGGCTAGACCCAGTAATTTTTGATGATATTGATATCTAGTCTATACCCACTAAGTTTTCTGTGTATATTGGGAGTATTTGTTGGCACACATAGGATATTTCGAATATTTAGATATCGATACCACATCTCTGTTATTAGCATACGAAGAAATGATGGTAAATCACACAGTTAAATTAAATAACACTCTTTATCCAAGAATAACAATATACGCAAAGTAGGTTACTAAACAAAAAATTGCTATAGCTATACAACATGCTTAATTTATTATTTATGTAAAGTCCGGGCTATTGATTTTTTGGACATGTCCGTGGTACAAATATTTGAAGTGTCCAAGGTACATACCCCTTGCAAAAGAAACAAATCTGCCTGTGAAATATCTGAAGACGCACAATTCACCACATAATGCACGATTTATAACACCAAATTTAGACAAATTTTACATGAGCTCTGCTTCACACGCTCAAGCAAATCTTGCGATTTGTGCATAGCCCAGACGTTTGATTCGCATGAGCGTGTGTAGCGAATGTCGGGACTTGAATTGAGAGAACATGAGTGAAATCGGCCGAAACTATTGCGTCTAAGCAAAAATTATGACTTTGCTATAGAATTGAACTAGATAAAATCGGATATTAACTTTTTCCTCCACTCGCAACGAATTTTATTCAAACTTTGATTCATTTCTATAGGAAAGTCGTAAGGTCAGATTTCTTTCATGGCAGACTTCAGTCTCAACTCAAGCTGCGACTTGTGCTACACACGTTCATAAAAACCATCAGAGCGGATCATGCATGGCCCAGCCGTATGATTTGATTGAGCGTGTGTAGCGGCCTTTATACTTTCAATTCTTTATCCCTGGAAAATATTTATTTTTACCACGACTTTTCTTTAAAGCGCAATAACTGCACATTTGTCTGACAAACTAATTCAATTCCCAGAATACATAGCTTGTGTCATCTGTTGATTAGAAAATCGGATAAAAGTTCGTTTATGTATGTGGTACCTACACGTGGACAATTTCTCGTCTCTATAGACTGAAATTAACAGAGAGGTCTCATCAGTATGGTTATCTCTGATCGCCTTCCATCGAATTTCGATGATAGGATCACCCAATTGCCCATACAAATTCTTTTTATCAAAAGCAAGTGTGAATCAAATGGTAGCATGCAAATTGCAATGAAAAATCTTGCTACCATATGCTTTTAATAAAAAGTTTTGTATGGGCAATTGGGTGCTATCATCGAACTTCTGTGGTACTTACAGTCCCTGTGGAAAATGAAATGACCAATGTGCACAACATCTTCCCCTATTTATATATACATGTTTTTTTTTTTTGTTTTTTAACAATTAAAATCCCTCGAATTTAGACTGAGAGGTAAATTTAATTTTCTCAAAATTTTGATAGAGATGAAATAATTTCTGCTTAGTTCGGAGATCACCATCTATTTTTGAGAAAATGTTTATTTTGTTCATTTTAAAATTTTCTCACAGAAGCCTACAAATTTGAGACAATAACAGTTGACAGATTGGGCACCACTGATTTTTGCAGAAATTTCCTACACTTTAAAGCACAAACATATTTACCGAGAAAGCAGAACTTTTGACCAGAAATAAACAGTGATATTAATTGAATTTTGGTTTTGATAATTCCAATTCATAGGAAAACCCAACAACTAAACGAAAGAAGTGGAAAAAATTAATAATGTAAATTTTACTCCATTGATTTTATAGAAACATCATACTTGCATAAACAGTGAATAAAAGAGGTATTATGGAAATTCAGTCCTAATGACGTCTTTATGGTCATCGTATGTTTCCTTCAAAGAATAATTAATAAAAATAGTAAAGTCAGAGGCGCTATCACCTTCGGATCTGAAAAATCAATACGCAGAAAGTGAAATATCTTAGTTTAGGTTTAAAATATGGATATTCAAAAACTTAGCAAAATGTTGTGAGTAATTAGTTTTGAAAAATGCGAATATTTCGACAAAAACCGTCCACAACCTTCTAGTATTTCACAAAACAATAATTATATTTTTCCGTTCTTTAAATGCAATTTGCATTACTGAAGCTTGTTTTATATCATGTATTTTAAAATATTCACTAGGAACATGTTACTAAAAACCTCCTCAATTTGACCGAAACAATAAAATATCAAAATGGAAAATTGTTCATTTATCCAATAATTTCAAACTACAAAAATAAAATAAAACCCTGTCAACACAGTCATCATAAGCATCTGTTTGTCTGCATAAGTAATATTGTAATTATATCTGTAATGACATTGGTTCTCCTAATTATATGCATAGATTTGTCTCTCTGCAGAACACCATACAGAACTAATGAGATGCAAATTGTCGCGTAATGTAGTCATCAAAAGCTCTGCAGCAAACATGGACATGAAATTAGCACTTTAACCCATACATAACCCTTGCGAAATTGAGCCTCTCTAGCACACAAATAATTAAAATCATAAAATGCTTGAAATTTTGTACTTTAACTTTAAAACTTAACTTAAAATTGTGTGATAAATGAAAAAAAAACTGCTTTTTTAAGCTACAGTCTCTTTACCTATAAGTAACTACAACTACAACCCAGGGAAAATTAGAACTAATTTAAACTAAACTCGTACAGACATTGTAAGAACTAAGCATTTTGTAAATTCTGTTTATTGTTTTTTTTTCTTGTCTACACCATTTTCATATTTTTATTTCTTAAGTAGAATTTTAATTGAATTTTCTAGTTTATGTTTATGATTTCAGTTTTAATTTTTAAGTGATTGTGCATTAATCTCGTTTCTTTTCTTTTCTTCAAAATTTTATGTCTCACAGATTTATGCATAAGAAGGCGAGAAAATCTTCAAAATCTCTGCGATCATATAGCTGGAGATGCGCTTTTGTATAGTTTATTTAGAGAAAATGCTGAGCCTGTGAAATGTCCACTAAAAGGTAAGATTAAGATTTAAGATTTTCTAAACTCGAAAATTTTATTCTATGCAAGTATAAAACAAACAAACAAATTTTTTTTCAGGCCCTTTCACTTTCACGTACAATAGAGGTCATGGAGAGTGTAGAAGTCCTGTATCAAATATTGAAAGTTGTACAGAAGATAGCCGGTTGTTACTTAGCTTTCAAGCATGCCCGGATGTTCAAGGAACAGAAAGTACAGGTATGTAAAAAAATTTCTGTGCATTATAAGAAGAAAAAAAATTAGGGATGTCATGTAAAAGGTATGAACAGAAAAAAGAAGATCCAAGTCCTTTAGTTGGTTGATTGATTTAATTGATGAGGTCAAACTGCCTTCCACTATTAAAAGCGACGTTTTGGTACCATTAGTCACATTAGCTGAATGCGATTGTGATCGTGAACTAGGTTTGATGCTGGACAATTCATATCCTTATCAGGAAAAATCTAGCATGTGGACTTTATGACGCGGGCCATATATATTTTTATTTTATTTTGCTAGCACAAATATAGTTACTTTGACACTCTTGCGGACTCCAGGGGGAATGCCGCATGTGTTAAACGAGATTGCATGATTAGATAATTGAATAACGATCTTAACAATATCCTCGCTTGGGGCAAAGCGAATCGCGTCGAATTCAATGTATCTAAGACCCAAAGCTGTCTCATCTCATTAAAACGAAGTCATAACTTAACCACACCCGTTTCTTTTGATGGAGCATTAATTTCTGGTTCACCGTCACTGAGCATTCTTGGCATTAATATTTCCAGTAAGTTAAACTGGACAGATCACATCTTCTCTGTTGCCAAAGAAGCATCGAAATGTCTTGGATTTCCGAAAAGGTGTAAGAAATATTTCAGCCCGTCAAATCTAGCGCTCCTGTACAAGTCCTACATTAGACCTAGAATGGAATACAACTCCCATATATGGGCCGAGGCTGGTCGCACAGCCTTAGATTCATTAGATATTGTCCAAAAGAGATCCTTCAAGCTCATTGGCAATTTGGCAATAAACTTGTCATATCGACTCACTCGAGCACCGTCGCAATGTTGGATGCCTTTCGCTCCTTTATCGCTATATACATGGTCAATGTTCTGATGAAATATCTAGTCTAATCCCTCATAGAACCCGCGCACATCCTTTAACCCCTCAAATTACTTTCGGCCGTACAGTAAAATTCCGTGATGCAATTTTTATCCCGAACAGTGCGAATGTGGAACAGCTTACCATCTTCTGTTTTTCCTCCGGCATACAATCTGCGGAAGTTTAAGGGCGACATACATCGGCACCGCCGCCACTCTCCTCATATCCCCTAATTCTTTCCCTATCTCCTTCCTGCCATGCTGTGCTTTGCATCATAGGGTATCCCCTGACCTTGGCTTACTAATATATTAAAAAAAAATGGATATCTGGCACTAGGAAGTGCTGGCCACAGGAAGTGGACAGGGGTTTCATTTTGTCTTTAAACATTTCAGTAATTTGAATTAAAGAAACTACCTAACCTAGCTGTATGCTTCCCAATGTTGGATATACATAGAACCTAAGGCGATGGCTACAATGAGCTTAACTGGCGATGAAGCTGATGATATTTTGATTTGGCGACAGATACTGCCATAACATCAGACAAACCATCCTAACAGCAAGGTCCTCCGCTAAAGTTTTCTAGTTTTGATGTCCAAATGTTGCAGAGTAGATTCCAGCGACCATTATATCTTGAGGCCGTCAGTAAGCAACACTTTATAATAAATTTGTAAAGAGCTCACTCTTCTGTCACTCTATAAGATACCCAACTAAATCTGGAGAATAGCGGAGAGTAGTTCGTAATTCTATTCCACAAATGTAATCATTGAAATTACAGACGTGTAAACTGGTGTATTGTCGTATCTATCACCAGGGGGATATGGAGTACTCAAAAAGCTAAAATAGAACACTTTTTACCATTGCATATCCAAAGAGGTCAGCACTCCATTTAAGCTCTCATAGCTCTTCTGTAAAGATTTTAGGGCAGACAATTAGAAACAAAAGGGAAGCTTTTTCAGAATAAGTTTACAAGAGAATTGAGCGTTTTTGTACCAAAACTCTTTTAATCATACACTTGAAGCAATTTAAGAGCACTTGACGCCTTGCAATATATATATATTCTTAAAAATCTTCTGTTAAGCATCATTCAAAGCCAATTGGGAGCGCTTCAAACCGACTTCCTTTGGAGCGTACCGAACTTTACTCGCTGGGTCAAAACAACTTCAAATCGATCCAACAAAGGTGTACATGCAAAATACTGTCCTGTGTTCGTTTTGTGCTATGTCATCCAAATTGCATTGCTTCGTTGGGAAAATATAAATCTGAATTTTTCCAATGAAACAATGCAAATGCAAATTATAAACCTTTTTTTCTTAGTCTGGATAGTTTGGATCCAGATCCAGATAGGTCGGATCCGGATCTGTATAGTTCGGATCCGGATACGGGGATCTGGATTATCCGGATTCCCGTAGGAATTGGATCCTAATTATTCCGGATAATCTGGATAGCAAATTATCCGGATACTTTCGAATATTTTGGGAGCTCAGTCAAAACTAAACTAAGCGCTTTATTGGAAACAGGAAATGAGTTAAGAGAATATAATGGCTTCTCTATTGTGCATTTATACTAGAACTGAAAGTATCCGGATAATTTACTATCTAGATTATCCGAGATAATTAGGATCCGATTACTGAAATCCGGGTATCCGGATAGTCCGGATCCCAACTATCAGAATCCAGACTAAGCAAAAAAAAGGTTAAAAGTTTCATTTCATTGGAAAAATATAAATTTCATGATATTTTTATTTTCTGAATGAAAAAACACAATTTTGAAGCTTTTTTGCTTAGTCTGGATCCGGATAGTTCAAATTCGGATTCGGATCCGGATCTCAGGAATCAGATGGTTTGCAGATCTGCGTATTAGCAAATCTGGATCCAATTTTCAGTTCTAATTTATACCTGTATTTGTATTTACGTAAGATGCTCATCGAGTGATCCAGCGCACGCGTTCCAAACGCTTAGACTGTTCAACACTGTAACTTCCGAACAACCGCGAATATCGGAAATCACTTTACCTATATTTTGATGATAATTTATGCAAAAAAAAAAATTAATTTTTCGAACTAGTCACATGGGATAACCCCCCTAAGTAGCCATGAATTCGAATGTTAGAATAAATATTCAATTTACCCAAACTTTATAAAACGTCAAAAATAGACATAAAAGATTTTTGACTTACCTAAGCTTCGACATTTTTATACTTCAAAGTCCTGACACCCAAATGATTTTCAATATTAATTATAAAACCATCTACATTCGTAAACGTTTTTGATACTCAGGTGACTAACAAAGGAGACAGAATTTTGATATAATTAAAAAAATTAAAAACAAAAATTATTGCACAAATTCAAAATTTCAGGCCTGCCGCTTCTAATAAGTTAGTTCTACCTCTGCTGGGCAGTTACTACTATTACTATTATTTTTTTTATCTTAAGTTTCCAACAATACTAGTATGAAAACTCCCAAACACTTCCACGGTTCAGACTCCCTCCCTGGAGGGAGAGGGTAGCATAGAAAATTCTGCAAATGTAAATTTGATTTTAATCAATTAAATATAAGAGTAGTGTGATAATATGGACTTCACGATGTGCTATTTCATGTGACAACAATTTTCTTTCATTTTCGAAATAATCCTTTCAAGCCAGCTTTAAAATATCAAATATTATCAGTTCTGAGCATACCGGGACTGCGACATCACATGTACACCAGTGAAAAGTGTACGCGCGGAAATTATTATTTTTTTTTATTCCTTGCTATAGAAAAATTAATATTACACACTCGGTCCAAGTAATACATATGTATATATAGCCGGATATATTAATGATTACTTCCAAGTGAATTAGAACACTCTATAAGACCATGTTCATAATTGAGGCTTATGTGCTATTATACAGGAATGTGTCCTTAGGGTGAAGAGCCCAGTTAAATCCAAGAGGATTACAGACCAGTTTTAATAGGAATATGTATCAATTAGAGAGAAATAATTTCTCACTTAATTGCAACAATTTAATTAGTAATAGCGTGCTCATGCTGCCTAGCAATTAATCAGTAGGCAAAGATAAATATGAAAACGAGAACTTTTTCTAATTAAATTTTCACTGAGTCTATTTTTCGTTCACAGTTGAGGAGCTTACTTGCCTAGCAACATGGAAGGATGGAAACTCTCGCTACTTGGTAGGATTAGTTTCACATCATCACGCGATATCAAATGAGGAGCGTTACAGGTGTTTCGTTTACGAGAAAATCGCAACATTAATAGGTATAATTGCTTATATTATTAAATATATATATATATATAATGCTCCGAACGCACCCTTAACTGACTATACATATTTTCCATTGTAATTTCACACAGGAAATTTTCCCAGTGCACTCAGTAATGCGAACATTAAAGATGGCGAGTACAAATTGGCACAGTCTGGAGATGCAACTTGTAATGGATTGGACAGCGCTGAGGTAGGATATAAGTTTAGTTACTTATCAGAAAACATCCCTTAATAATCCAATTTCTCCAATATCCTCGTACATATTATGCTTATCGATCGACTACTTATTTTTTGTTTTTTTTTTTTATTTTTTTTATATTACACTTTCCTCCTACTTCAAGTTCTAAGTTTAATTAGTTTTAAGAAGAAATAACGGATAACTAGCAATTGACTCAAGTTCCAGGAACGGAGGATACACTTTTTATCAGCACAAAATGAAATTCCTTTTCCTGCTTTTCCTGTTGGATACACTTCAGCAACATTTAACGGAATGAGATGGATTTTTCATTAAGTGCCTACTCCACAACTGGGAATTATTGTCCTAGATTTTTACATTTCTTCCTTTTTTCCCTCTAGTTCTTAGTTGATTGACGCTGAAGTTTTAAAATCGAATACAATTCACATAAAATTCTCTTATACTTTTTTAAGGTGGGGTCACGGATAATGACACTGCGAAAGCCTCCACCAGCCGAACGTTGTGATTTTCCAGCTTGGTTCAAGGGACCCAGACATTGGCATGCTTTAATGGGAAACTCTGGATACATATTTCATCCAATGTAAGTACCCACATTTTTTTCCTAGAAGGTTCATATTTCATTGTCTGATGGGAGTATACTATGTACCTATATATATACATTTATGCATTTATATCCATATCCCGTCTTAAAGGAAAGGGAAGATTTTAAGATTATCTTTCTTTTAACTTCCCAAAGGATTTTTCTTTTATTATAAAGTTTCCTTTTTTTTTATTTGATACAATACGACCTTTGTTTAGTCTATGTTTTGATATCCGACTAACCTAAAACCGTTTGGATTCATATTCAGAAATGGAGCGATGCTCCTTGCTAAAATTTGGTTTGTACCTACCATAACACACTTTTGTTAAATTATGATTTTCTTTTAAAGCTAGTACATAAAAGTTAATGAAGGAACTACATTTTGTTGGTAATTTTATATATGTGCCTAACAAATGAACGGAACAATATCGACTCTTAGGTATATGAAGACGTAAGCTTACAATTGAAAAACGGACATATAGTTTTGCTTTCGATACGCTTAAAAGGATCATAGGTAAATACAAAAAGGGTACCCAAAGTATTGCGTCAATATTCGTAGGAGCCAAACACTTCACTTAGAGATAGGGCTGAAATTGCGGGTACATCAAAGTCAACTGTATCAAATATTAAAAAAAGAGCAGCTTATAGATCAGATCAGATCATTCGGAGGATAAAGATCGTGTGGTAAAATCAATAGCTCGAAGATTGTATGAACATTACCGGTACAAAATTCCACTGTGTGATAATAGAAAGGCTGAAGTGAACACAGAATTTTCAACAAAAGCAGTGAGCAAATTTCTCAAACAATGTATGATATGGCAGGCGATTTGTACTTGTGGACTGGACTCAGAAGCTAGGAATTTACCACACAGGGCGCTCTGTATTATTTTGGCCTGATCTGGCTACATGTTACTATAATAATTTTGCCTGGAAAGTTTTCCGGGAGTTTTGAAAAGTGTTATTTTAATAGATTTCGACGTTCTTTTTTCGAATTTTTAGTTTGGCAACTCGTATCTTTGTCGCTCGCTTCGTCATATTGAAAAAAAATGGCGCCCAAAAACAGTTTTTTGGGAATATCTCCTTTCCGACTCATTTTACGATGAAAATAGTTAATTAAACTAGAGAAAATATTCCTATAATTTACTAACCTTTTTATTTGTAAAGTCAACAGTTTCACCACTTCAACTCTGGCTCTATTATATAAACTGAATGACAATTATAAAACTTCTAGAAATATTATATAAACTAAAGGAAATACCATGCATACCCTTTAGTCATAATATGTAACTTTTCGTAGTGTTATATATCTTAAAGTAATAACAAAGGATGTGTCTTAAGTTATTCTTAAAATAATTTTGGTTGTGCGCGCCTCGTGTAGTGTAGTGAATAATTTTATTTACAAAACAAACAAAAAATAATAATAATATATAAAATCGGAGCAAACTGAAGAGGCAGGTCAAGAAAGACTTAATTTACGTATTGTCCCCAATATCTTGGGAAAATAACGGCATGTGGAAATGGTGAAATACGAAAAACATTGGATTGCTCAATAAATTATTGAACGTGTGGACTCTGTTGCCGAAGCTAATTGGATGAAGCCATCCTGTATTAAAAAAAATATGCGGTTTCCTCTTATGAGGCTGCCACCGCTGAAATGAACACTATTGAATAAACGAGTGAGAGTGATGCCCTCTTATTGATTATAAATAAAGCTTAAAGAATACACACTCTGCAGGGATGCATAAAATTCACGTTACTAAAGTTTGCGATTTTTATAATAGTCACCTTCGTTACTAAAGCGCCATAAATAAATGAAAAAAGTTTTATAATGGCTCCATTCGACACTAAAAGTTTTTTGTTTTTATAACGATTACCGTAGTTACTAAAGGGCCACCAAAAACTTTTACGATATTTTATAGTGGGTATATGAATTACCGAAAGTTCCCAATTTTTATTAAAGTCACCTAAATTACTGAATGTTAATGCCAGCTGAAAGCAAACGTGGCTTAGTAGGCTAGTTACAAATTTGATGAATGCAAGAGGGAAAATCATCTGTCTCGTTAGCTCAGCAGTGGTAAGAGAAGTCGCCCGGCAAGCGGAAGCTCCTGGTTTCAAACCCCGAACGAATCGATTGTTTTTTCTTCTTGTATTTACAAATAAAAGTTGTGTTGCAAATAAAAGTTCTTAAAATTCTTCTTTCTCCATCATTGACCGATTCTAACAAGTGTAGATTCGATTCCCGTCGGCGGGAAAAATAAATAAAAGTTAGTATAAGTCATCATCATCAGCATTCACATTATAAACCAATTGCCCCTTACTTGGATAATTTCGAAAGTTTTCGAAACACTCACATCAACACCCAATTGATGATATATCTAGAAACTAATCATCTTAATAACGATCGCCAATACAGCTATCGTGCTAATCGTTCAACTGGAGATTTACTAACATTCCTTACAGAAATAATTTTAGTTAATCTGAGATTATCGCATTAGATATCTCAAAGCCTTCAATAGAGGCTGGCATTCTGCTCTTTTAGCATTAGGTCTAGACGCTCTTTTCTTAAAATGGATTGAAAGTTTTCGCTCCGGCCGTTCAATTCAAGTTATATTGGACGGAGTTACTTCTGACCGGTGTACAGCAAGGTTCTGTGCCCTCTCCTACTCTCTTTCTCATTTTTATAAATTATCTGCTAGCTATCACTTTTAATCCTATTCATAGTTTTGCAGACGACTGCACCCTTGATTTCGTGTATTCATTCTACTCTATAGCTGATTCCCGTGAGGACGTTATAGCTGACAAACGAAACCACATATTCAGTTCAGTAAATTATGACCTCACAACAAAACTCGCGTGGAGGAAAGCGAATCGGGTGTTGTTTAATTCTTTTAACACGTAATCTTGTCTGTTATCACTCAAACGTACTTCAACTCCAGTCAACATATTTCCGTCGATGGAGAAAATATCTTGAACTCACCATCTCTTAATATCTTAGGCATTGAAATATCCAAACAATCTTAGTTGGTCTGATCACATTTTTGGTATTGCCAAAAACGTGATGAAATGCCTGGGCTTCTTACAAAAATGCAAGAAATATTTTACTCCATAAGAATTGCCGCAAATCTACAAGTCTCATATTAGGCCTAGATTAGAATATAACTCTCATATTTGGGCAGGGGCTGGACGGACTGCATTGAACACGTTAGAGAAACATTTATCGATTATTTTATACCAAAGACTAACAACAAAAATGAAGTGCACTACCAATCATATCTGGTTCAATTCTATGTGTAAACGTTACAAAATGTATCCAAAGTATATTAACTTGAGTTGCAATAATTATAACTATAGAATTAATAAAGTTTTACACCAATCAAAATCCTCTTGGCTGCTTTGCTGAAAAAGATCCGTGATAATATCAGTGCACATCTAGAAGTTATACATTCCCAGCTCGCATTCCACTTACACTCCGTTGATTTTGATGTAGTGAGAATGAAGTGTCACGAAAAAGCCAAACGGTTAGCATACTAGCAGTATATGCGACAGAGGTCAAAATTACTTGCGTTGCGCAGTGAACTCAGCAGCTACACTGGAATCGACAATCAACCCGTTAATGATGCTAAATTCTTCCCCAGAGTTAATAATTTTTCCGATTTGAGCTTCTCGACTAATGAACGCGAATTTTTAGAACTTGAATTAAATTTTTCACCGGCTCTTCAGGTAAAGCAGAACGACCTTTTAAATTTGGTGACTCATGTTGATGTAGCTCTCCAAGATGCAGATGTAAAAGAAAAATTTGATTGTGCTGAGATAATAGAATCAGGAAAAAATAGTTTAGTAAATAATATACAGAATGAAAAAATGGTTATTAGTATTAGAAAAAAATTGAAAGCAAATAAAGCTGACAAAGGCAATTCTATAACAATTTTACATAGAGACGTTTATTTAGATAAAATGCCAGACTGTTTAACCAATATGAACATAGAAGAGCTGGACCACGACCCTACATTAAAGTATAATCGTCTTGTCATAAGTGCAGTAAATAACTCAAATTTAATTTTTGACTCTAAAGATAAATATTTTTTAAAGAACAGTAATCCCTCCATACCTACTTTATACGGTCTACATAAGCTACATAAAAACAATACTCCGGTTCGACCTGTTTCGTCTTCGTTTAACGCTCCGTCCCAACTTTTGGGTAAAAAACTTAGCGAAATTGTTCCACAGCTTATCAATTTTACGCCCAAATATTCTGTCAAGAATTCAATTGATTTAATAAACAAAATAAAACACCTAAAAGTACCTAGTAACGCGAAATTAGTTTCTTTCGACGTATGTAGTTTATTTCCTTCTATTCCTATTGAGAAGTTAATTGATAATTTAAATGAAAAAATTCTATCTGAAGTGCGAAACCCCGAGCGATCCCTCCAGCTTATTAATTTAGTTGACATATGTGTCAGACAAAATTATTTTAGTTTCAATGATAAAATTTATATACAAAAGGATGGACTTGCTATGGGTTCTTCCTTTTCCCCTTTTTGTGCCGAATTTTATATGGATTACTTTGAAAGGAAGATATTTAGTAGTAATAATAATCTGGTTAAACATATATTGACGTGGTACCGATATGTAGATGACATATTTTGTATTTTGAATGGCACAGAGAGGCAATTAATGACCTTTTTAAATACCTTTTTAAATAAAATTGACGACAGTATAATATTTATTGTAAAATTAGGGAATAAGAGCATCAACTTTTTAGATTTGACTATAATTATTAATACGGATAATCCTTTAACTTTTGACATTTTTCGTAAAGCTACTTACTCGGACGCGGTTATACCAAGCCATTCTTGCCATCCTTGGTCTACTAAATTGGCAGCTTTCCATTCTTTTATAAATAGACTTCTATCTGTTCCACTGAACAACTACAGTTTTTACAAGGAATTAAACATCATTAAAGACATTGCTATAAGGAACGGATACGAACTAAAATTAATTTACAAGTTGCTTAACAAAAAACAAAAAAGTGGTATCCTGAACTCTATTTTTCCAATACCTAAGTCTAATGAACCTAGTTCAAAGAAATGGAGAAAAATTCCTTATTTACCCAATATTTCCGAAAAATTAAAAAAACCTCTAGCAAATAAGCAGATTAATCCAGCCTTCTTTAATAAATTTACCACAAAAAATTTATTAACTGATAATAAATTGGGGTTAAAGAAATCTACAATGGGCAGGAGCGGAGTCTATAAAGTAAGCTGTAACGATTGCTCGGGGTTTTACATAGGCAAAACAAAAAGATCTCTAAAACTAAGATTCAGAGAACATATTAATTTATCCAACACAAATAATCCGACTTCAGGTCTTGCCAAACATTTAAAATCTACCGGACATAAGTGTACTACCCAAAATATAAGCCTTTTACATAATATTAATGGAGGCCCAGTATTGGATAGGTATGAAATATTTGAAATCAGAAAGGCGATTGACGATGGTTATACTTTGCTGAATGATCAGTTTGATTTTTATAATAGAAGCCCCCTTTTAAACCCTAACCTAGTTATAATATTAGTCCACAAATTATATACAACTCATCTGTGATCTCTTGTTCGTATCTAGCTCTGTTGACTTATCATTTTTGTAACGTTTGTGTGTATTCATGTAGCGGTTAGTGTATGTACGTAACTTGGTAGCGTAGTATGTGTGTATGTAACTAACTCAGCTTAGTTGACCCAGATTTAGGTTTAGTGCAAGCCCTGATGATGTCCTAATAAGACGAAACGCGTAGGCTTTTACTCAATTTTTTGTAAAAAATAAAAGTAAATTATTTTGGAATCGGAGCAAGTGTTTTGTTGTTGTTTTTTCAAACAAAGATGCGTTAGAGAAAGCCGAAAAGAAGGCCTTTCGGCTTATTAACGATGACATATCAATATTAACACTTTATGTGCGGGAAAGGTAGTTCTACCCGCGCGCCTGACTGATGCTAAACGGCGGGACGGGTAGTTCTACCTTTTTAGCAGACTCTACTTTAAAGGCGGGAAAGGTAGAACTACCCCATTTGTGTATACGAATGTTGTACATCATCTCTTGGTAAAGGTCCAAGCTACATCTACATGTATAAAAAATCCCAATATACGTCCAGTATACCCTTTTGTCTTCGTGCCCATTATATAGTAAATAATAAGTAAAAAAGCTAGAATTGATCTATGGTGCACTATGCAGGGTGTAATAATTGGAGCGCCTAGGTCAAGGGTTTGATAGCTGAGGTGGAGTCAAGCAAAAAATTATATGGTGAAGGGGTCGGTAAGACGCATCGTTTCGGTGGGGGGGGGGGCACCAATTATTACACCCTGCATAGTGCACCCATAGTGCACCATCATGCACCATAGTGCACCCTGCACCCTGCAATACATGCGTGTCATATGTGATTAACTCAATATATTTTTAAAAATTTAGGCGACTTGTTGACAGATAATATAAAATATCGAGGACCATACTATGGTAAGTGAGAATTCCAAATTTGAATAAAAAATAACAAACGGTTTGGAAGATAGAACGTTTTTTCTAAAGTTTGATTTTTTATCACATTCCGATGGTTTTCGACCGCTACACGTACTAGTGACGCGGTAGCGGCACCCCGCAGATAAAGTGTTAACTATTGATTCCCTGGAAAACCGACGTAATGTCGGATGTGTCTCTCTCTCTTTTATGGCTTCTTCTATGGTAATTTCTCCGACGAAATTTCTAGCCTGATTCCTTGTAAAATTCCTCGTGTGCGCACCACACGAGCTTAGGGTACAGCTCATCCTCACACAGAACAGAACAGAACAGTACAAATGTGGAACAGTTTGCCATCCTCTGTTTTCCCCCAGCTATGAGCCACAAATATTCAAGCGTAATGCGCACCGTCACCTACTTGTCTCAACCCAATAATCCTCAATTTCATACCCCTTCTTCCTTTCCTGCCAAGGCTGTGCCACGGAATCATAAAAAAAAAACAAAAATCAATTTTTGGAAAGCTAGTCAGTCAACATATGTATATGTCCTTTGGGAGGGATGTATGGGGGGGGGGGGGGGGGGGGGGGGGGGGGGTTCAGGTCAGCCCCACCCTGGCCCGTACCTAGTTACGTCAATGGTAATTATCCTTAATTAATCTATGCTAATCTATGCTTAAGAGATAAAATATACGTTAAATTATGAAGATTGCAAGCTGGAAATTGTGCACCTAAATATAATTAAGTCTCATTAGTCTTTCAGGATTAATATTTTTAATGTGACAATTTTTTTATATTTCAAAAAACTCCCTCTCCATTCATAAATAAATAAATAAGTTATGCTTCGGCAACTACAGTAAGAGTAATACAAGATATTCCCCGTTTATCTCTATACTAATCGCACCGCTTACATGTTCTTTTAAAAAAAACATTGTTTTTCTCTTAAGCTGACAATCCGCATATAAAGCAGCCTCGTATAGTCTCGCTAAAAACAAAGAAAAACTAAGATCGTGAAGAACTTGGAATTTTTATCTTAAAATTTATATCCTGCCGCAGATTATCTCTGAGCGCATCTTTACTTTACTTCGCTTCGTTATTCCTTTTTCTCTTGTATCTTTATATAGTTAATAAACGAAAATTGCAAACCGCATCAATTTTCATCACAGCCACCACACTGCTGTTCTCTGTCTTTCTCAGGACTTATTTTCTCCTAATACAGTCGCCTTTCCGGAATCCGGGGAATAGTAAAAACGAAATCATGTTCTAGTTCAACATCGAATGAAGATAGCAAAATATATAAGGTAAGGAGGCGGCATAAACGTGTAACTCCAATTCGGAGGGCATCTTAAATTCACATTTCATGTAGATAGAGGCGAACTTTGTGGGTTCCTTTATCGCAGACGAAGATTTATTGCGACAAAGCCGCACACACAAAAATTTAATGATAAGGTACGAGACTACATTGTAGTATAAAGGAAAATATGGGAATTTATCCGTTAAGAGAAAAAAATGTCTGTTCGGGTATTGGGAATTGATAATAAATCATGCAAAATGTAAGTTATGCACTGGATAATAAAATTTATCGCTTGCATGAAATTATCCTTGCGCAAAATATGTGCTTGTGACAGGATGAGGAAAATGAATTCGTTCGATGGAGTTTGAGAAAATTTAATTCAAGTCGGTTACGTTGCGGGTGAAAATATTAGTTCTCTTTTAAGTTAAAAAAAAAACAAAACAATACAAAAACAAAAAAAAAAACCTCTAAAATTCACGGACTCCTTTTCATACAAAAATGAAAATAAAGTGCTCCCCTAGTTTATAATTGCACCGTATTTATGCTAGAAAAACTAAAAAAAAAAAAATGGTAAAGATCCAACAAATTTCAGTTTCTCTTATTAGTCCCAGATTTTATTATTTTTTCAACCCTTTTACTTCTTCTCTTATCATGCCATCCATGGCTACATATCGTAGAACCCATAAACTATTCTTGTTCATTTCCACTTTTACGCCCTTCCGTAAATAAAATGAAAACTCTACAATACTATTGTGGAGTGGGGGAATGGAGCGAGAGTATGGTATAGTCAGAAATTGCTGTACTAAATGCAGTGAAGAAGGGGTGGAAATTCGACTCTAACCCAACTGAAAGCCTTTATAAAACTTGCAGACGATCGAATTGAATGAAGTCTGCCGAAAAGAAAACAGGCGGAAAGAACAACAGGGTGCTCCCGGGGGAATAGTGGGAATATGTATGTATATATAGTGAGTGGTGAAACGAAATAACTACAATAGCTCTGTCTGTATGGGGGTTGGGGGAGTTCCAAAAAAGAAGGCATAATACATAATCTCGGTACCATAAATTCTATAAACAAATTTAAATGCCAAGAGAAGATTACGAACAGTATAACAGTTTTCTGTCTAAAGAGAGCTAGTGAATAGCGGCATTCGGAAATAGCCGTAATTAAGGGGCTGGTGTTTTTAACGAGCTGTGAATCAGAGAAGAAAATATATTTCTAGCGGCAGTAAACACTTTCATTCAACGTACTAAAAATGCATCCAGGATGGAAATATGTATGTATTATGTATGTACATGTACTAATGAGTTTTACTTATGGAAATTTGACTACGATCCTGGTGGAAATTGAGGCAGGGAAGATAACATAAATGAAATTTATAAAAACTGATACGAGTAGATTTAGTTACCTATCTAATGAAGATGACTTCTAAATTCAGTATTCGAAATAGATGTATTGAAGAGAAGCTGCCTTTAACAGGTCCATTGCATTTTGTCGACCCTCGTAAACTAAATATATTTATCATCCCATAAAGCAAACCATCTGAACGGTATTATGAGTTTCAAAATAGGCTTTCAATACTTTCTGTCTGCCTTGTGCTTATTGTTTTTTTTTATGTAAGATCCAAGATATCTCTTATCTTTTAATAGAGAGCACTGGAAGGTGTGTGGTCCCGCATTCTCAATACCATTGACTTCTACCTGAAATTTCAAAGATTAACTTATGTGAAACTCTCGCTCAAGTGTGAACCCAGATTTGGTTTAAATTCAATCTTATGGCCACTGCAACTTTCTCCTTCTTAATGTAAATATATCCTGAATATAGATTGGGAGTAACTACGACCGCTCTCGAGTAACAGAGAACATAAATGCGCATTTGCTAAATCTTGTCTAATACTACCGAAAAGAAATACCCAGATCTCGATGGCTGCAGCCAAAACCCTCGAGAATACTTCACAAACCATGAAACAGACTCCCTCCCTACCACATGCGAGGCACAACGGAGTCCTTACATTTTAAAATATTTGCAGTGTTCTTATGTAAAAGTGACAAAAGTTTGATTTGAATAGCTCCTCCGCCCCAAACTACTATTCATACAGAAAAATGGCGTTCTGTTAATCTTAAGCTTGCTTTCTTATCTTCCGAACCGTAATAAAATTTTTATACCTTTCCTAACAAAATTATTTTAAAAAAAATATTTTAACCAAATGACTACGATTCCTCAAACAAAAATTCTCAGCTGTGTAATCATTGTAATGTCGCTGTGCCGTCATGGCATGCCGTGGGCTGATGATATCGAATGTAGCTGCCTGCAGATTCGGACTCCGGCTGCACATACACACATGCAATTATCACTCAGCAGAGTGGTATTGAGCGTAAAATGGTAAGGTTACTTTGTAATCAAAATTATTTTATTATTTTGTTAAGTAAGGTATATATGAAGTGTAGCCTTTGGGAAGGTAAGGAACCAAGCTTTAAATTAATACAACACTATTTTCCTGTAGGGATAGTAGTTTAGGCTCTATGGCATATACAAAGACAATGTTTAGCACTTTTCCGTCAGTATCTATATAGAACATTTTAGAAAACGGACTAAGCACGCGCACATGTAGATTTCTGTTTCATGGCTTGGGAAGTATTCTCGAGGGTTTTGCTGCAGCTGTACTAGCAGAGTGAAATACCTATAAGAAGAGCTCCACAGATCTCCGCTTAATATGTATATCATGCGTACGATACGAACCAACATTTTTCCCATATAGGTAAGAAGAATTCAGTTTCTTATTAAAATTTTAATCGACCATAATTCTTCAGAATTTATGTGCATTATTGGTGGCTGAAGACGAGCAAGTTGGACAGATAAACATTAAGTGGGCCGGGAGTGGCGCGGCGCAGCGCAGCATTTTTAAGTTGCCGCTACGCGATTGCTCTTGCAAAATTAAATCTATAAGTGACACCGGGAGCGGCACGGCGCGGCGCGGAAAAATAGTTGCCGCGCGGCGATTTTATGGAGATTACTCTCAAAAACACAATTTTGCCGCTGAAATAAGTCCGCACATTTCGTTAAATGAGGCTTTTGGCATCAAACCTCATCACTTTTCTCTGTTTTTCTTCAACTAGAGCTACTAATAACAGAACTTCTTCATCGAAACTAGAGTACGTTTGGATAAAATTCGTCGCTCCCGGTGTGAGCACTTTATTTTGCCGCGTGCCATCCCGCCGCGCTGCGACGCTTCCAGAGTGACCAGGGCTTTAATTGAATAAATTTGCTCAACCTTTGCTTCAGAATTTCTTGCACCATAGATATCCTGATATTAATTTTACATTTGACATTTGATTTCGTTCCGAATTCAATATAATTTGGTTGCTTTGAGACAGAGTAAAATATATATTTTCTGCGTATTTATTTAATCAGAAAAAAACTATATATAATGAAGACCTCAATTTTTTCTTAGAAATTTTATGGAACTTTTTTCTTTAGAATTTTTTTGGAGTAGGTATTAGAGGCCGATATAGAACGAAAGTATTTTGTACCTATTTGATAGTAACTGCTGTTATCCACCAAGAGTGAATAAAAATGTTTGCAAAAATTTTGTGTAACTTTCTAAAAAAATGATTCCGCATTCACAGTGCAGAATGGAGCAGAGTGGGCTTTGATTCCAGAACGAAAGTGCTCAGAATGCAGCGCAGAGTCAAATTTGAGCTTTGTAATTAACATAATGCCAAACCATCAGCAAACAAGCAAACAACTGTCGATGTCAAGACAATAAATTAGTAAAAGTAGAAACCTGTTGGCACCATCAAAATGCTTCGAAACTAGCTAAAAATTAACGTTTTTTTTTTAATCATGCGCTACTCTGAGCTATACAGAGATGACCATATGCACTACTACGTGCGAAAAAAGGATGCCACTATACTCCACTCTGTATTGCATTGTAAATACGGCATGAATGCTTATCTACGAGTCTACGCTCATAAAAATTATTAGCGGTCCAAGAAGACCGACAACAAGCTTCAATAACATATAAGAATTCTAAAGAAAAAAATTCCAGTTAATTTCTAAAAAAAAAATTAATTGATGGCTAACTGCATTCATAAAAATGTTTGTCTGCCCAGACACGACTTGTTTCGTTCGACCGTCTTCTTCAGCCATCTGTGATGCACATGAATTCTGAAGAAATATGGTAGATTAAAATTCTAATGAAAAATGAATTACACTGAAATCGCTTACATTATTACGAATCACTTTTCTATAGCTGTCTCTTTCTGGTTTAACAACTGGATTCCACTGTACTTGAAATAATAAGTTCCATACGAAATCCACCATAGTTCAGTTTCAGTTCAGTGGATTTTCCAAATTAATATATAGAACAAAAATAGATGGCAATATAACATTTGTAATCGTTTCTCTGTCCCCCATAGGTACTTTTAGGGATAGGCAGACAAAAATTGCTTAATTTTATATCCTTAAAAATCGCGTTTAAGGAATATTAGATGTTATAGGAGATAATAGGAGATAATGAAGCTTATCAATAATTTTGAATATATTTGGAATTTGTTGAGCTTGTAACATGACTGTTAAAGCAAAAATGAAACTTGAAATTAAGAAAGTTTTCACACTCCTGCCAACAAAAGTGGACCTATATGAAAAAGAAAATCAAGCAGTCCATGTTATAACTACATGTCAGTGTTTCGTACCCTTGATATATTTAGCCGAGATCAGTGAGTTTACTACGAGTTCACATTGTTAGTACTATCGTCGATACCTGTGTACTTCTTGTCTGTGGTAATACCCGCGTGTATAGAACTTTATAGTGGTGGTTGCGACAATGCTTCCTTGTTATAATGTCAGATGGCACCACTTGTACCATTTTGAAGAGTTTTGCTCACGCTTCGCTAAAAGCAAATCTGTGCAACTAAAGCATTGACCAGGACGACGAGGGCATACTACAAGAGAAATTTCTTGAGCAGCTGTTCAATACACCCTTATTCGCCAGTGTGTAAAAAACAGCAGTGAACCACTACATCCTTATTCACCAGGGTGTAAAAAACAACGTGCCTGGTTATTGAAAAATGTAAACATTTCTACTTCACATAAAACAAGTATATTTCTCTTTGTCACACACATGCTCAATTTCCTTAAAGCTACATGCAATTCTTTCTTTCAAATATTATAATCATTTTTTTATTTCATTTTTTCAAATGATGTCCTATTCTCGTGGGTAATCTCTTTCTATTGATCAGCTGTTCAAGAAATTTCTCTTGTAGTATGCCCTCGTCGGACCAGGGGTTCAAGGGATAAGTCGTAAGAGTACAGCCAAACTGGAAACATCAACGGCTGGGAAGTAGACAACACAACACCTCGATAGAATATAAAATCCACGCTGGACCTGATGTAGGTAAGGCACTGAATTATAACAATGGACTGAGCGTATTGTCATTTTCCTATAGGAAAACATGGCACAAGTTTTATAGTTCTCTCTTTCGCCCTATGGCAGAGTTGGAGCTACCAACACAAAAAATTGCATTCTGGAACGTTTGCTTATGCCATTTGATGTTGTTATGTTGGCTACAGATGCAATCACCTCAGAAGGAATAAGGTAAAGATAGTGTTTACCATGCTCCGTCTCTCTTGCCCATAAGCAGGATTCAGTTAAGAATAACTTTTGAAAATTTAAGTCGGAATGAGTTTAATTCCTCATAAGCGATTAAATTATCACTTGGGCACAAGAAAATATATTTTTTTAATTTAATTCGATTTTCGGGTGTAAAATTTCATCTGATTGGTTGAGTTTTACATGTTTTTTATGTAGTAAACGTTTTAAAGGGTGCTCTAACGGTGATATACAGAAACGCAATATTTTTTGTCCTACATGAAATAGCAAATCACTCAGTCCATTGTTACAAGTCAGTGAGGTAAGGCCGTAATTTTTTCTTAGAAAGTTTCTAGAAATTTTTTCCTTAGAATTGTTATGCATTATTATGGGGCCGACATCGGTTGCTTGGGCCACTAACAATTTTAATGAGCATAGACTCGTAGACACTGACATATAATAAGAATGGACTGGGCCATCCTATCCTTAGAATATAGAGCAGACAGGAATGGTGATAAGCCAGATTTTGCGTAATGAATTCCTGGTTATGTTGGTAGTCCATTTTTATATGTGTTTACACGCCATCCATATTGTAAACAACTTGTCAATTTGCAAAAAGTAAACAAAGGTTTTGTGCGGAGCATCTGTGGTAAAAAATGTTCTTTTTCTACTTTATTCTGAAACAATTCACATAATTAATTTATATAAATCTTTGCTTCTATTAACAAAAAAGATAATTTACATAGTGCAGTTGCCTCAAACAGGATACCCTAGTTTATAATCCAATTTATATTTGCAAGCACTGACCGAACACTTCATTTCTGTTTTTTTAATTGATATGAAGATTTTAACAGGCACTAGTGGCACTATAAAACTTTGCACTAAATAAAGTTCAAAGATAAATAGTTTTGAAAAGAATTGATTCGGTATTTTTGTTAAATTTCACAAAAGAATTTTAAGTTGACCAAATCTGCTCACAAAACAAACGCACATTTCACAATTAATCTACAGCTTTGACAATTTCTCCATCCAGCATCTCACTTACTCCTATGTATAGTCCCTGCTCTTGACAAATTACGCTCATGTACACGAATTTTACACGATTCAACCATTTCTGTTTTCTATATATTCTAAGACCCTATCTAATTCCTATAATCAAAAATGTCACAAATTTTGGCTAAAATCTATTTGTCTCTCTCAAGCTCAAAATGTACACAGATTTGTAACCAATTTTGGAACCAGTACGGCTGTATTTATTGGAATGCATTGGAATTGACATAAAAATACAGACAAATATATTGTTTTTATACGTCTATCTCTGCAGAGGAGCACATTTTTCAGTAATATTAAAAACTAATTTTTAGGTTAATTAAAACAAGTTTAACTTCCTAAATAATTTTAATTTAATGCAATACTATTTTACGCTCAGTGCATTCTTATTATATGTCAGTGCTCGTACATGAGCAAATAACATTCATTTCTTCTTAGAAATTTACAGAAAATGTTTATTTTATTGAGTCTGGTGGCCGACTGGAGTTATTTTCACATGCAATAATACAATGTGTGCCATTGTCGGCCTCCAATCAGTGCCTCCAATGCATAACAATTCTAAGGAAAAAATTTCCAGTAAATTTCTAAGAAAAAATTACTGCTTTTCCTAAATAAGGGCCAAACATCGCCGATTTTATATTGGAGCGAGTCATTGCTGGCTTGGTTACGTCTGCTCTGCAGTGTAGCGCCTCTACACACAGCAAATTTCGTTTCGCAACCACTATATAGTTCTATACACAAGGCTAATACCATAGACAAACTATATCATCACTGGAAACGTAGAACAAAAATATGCAACGCTTTTCTAGAATATAAAATTAACGATGCCTCGACAGTGGCACTTGATGACGTACCCAAAGGAAAACCAACAATGCCTCGCTTCATAAAAAACACCGTTGCCTCGACCCGATGAGTTTTTCCTAGAAATTTACTGGAAAATTCTTCCTTTGAATTCTTATGCATTGACCAAGGCCGAGAGCAGTGCCTCGCTCCAATATAAAATCAACGATGCCTCGACCTGATGTAGGGAAGGCCGAAATTTTTTCTTAGAAATTTACTGGAAATTTTTTCCTTAGAATTTATACGCAATTTTGGAGGGCAACAACAATTTTTATGAGCGCAGACGCGTAGACAAAACAATAAACAATTTTTTGCTTCTTTGCTCTATAACTAATATTGATTTTTCCAAAAGATTTAGCATAGAGAAATTCAAGAGCTATCAAATTTTTTAGACTTTATTACAGCTAAAATTGCCAACTGCGGATCCCTTGTAAAGTATAACTTCCTACAGACTGGATTGTACTTTTATTTTTCAAAAATTTTCACAATTTCACTCACGTTTTCATGCAGAAGGACAGACGGATGAGCGGACAAATCAAAATAGTTGTTAATATTTTGCGTACTAGGTGTCCAATCCATTTTGCGATACCTATGTATAATCATTATTTCTATGCATTATGCATATGGAATGACAAACTTGGTATACCTACCTATTTTATGTCCATTATTTCATCTATATTCTAAGGTATAAATAACTCTACTTGACGTCCGAATCATACAGATAAGTTCATGAACATACACGTAGGTACTCACGTGGGGTTGATATTTTCCTGAAAGATTTTGTATTTTTTATCATTAGTATGTAGGTATATATACATATAATATAATGAAAGTATTTTATCTGAAAATAACTCCAGTCGACCACCAAAATGAATAAAAATTCTACTGAAACATTTTGTGTAAATTTCTAAAAATTCAATTACTTATTTGCTTATCTACGCTCATTTAAATTGTTGCCGACCTCTAAAAGTGCTTATAAATTCTAGGAAAAATTTCCAGTAAATTTCTAAGAAAAATTTGTACATCAGGTCGAGGCATCGTTTTTTGTTTGTTTCACGTTCACATCAATTGAAATGGAATTGAAAACTGCGATAAACTTTCTCGATTTTTTCGATTGAACAGGTAAAGTGGACGCGCCTTAAAAAGGAAATCCCAGTGAGTTGAACTTCCGTATTGATCATCACGAGTAGTCATGCGATTCGAAAAATTTGGTTTTCGATTGGAAGAATTCGGTTGCGTTTTCGGATTGGCTTACAAGTTTTTTTCTTTGCTGGTAATAAACAGAGGAAAGGACCACATACGAAAATGCTGTATGTTTTCGTGCAATATGTGAACACTGATTTCGCTAACTAAAGTAATCACAGTAGTAAGGGGATGCCCCACGTCATGAGTCATGTTCAGAGCATCGTCTAAAAATCATAAAATAATAAAAATCAAAGAGAAATAAAATTTACGAGAAACTAAGTAGATTAAACTCCATGCATTTATCTATTTCAAACAATTACTGCTTTTCCATGCAGATAGATTCATTCGGTTTGAAATCAGGCTTTAAGCAGTAGAAACAAGAGCTAAATTGTTTTTTTTCATGTTAATAAAACGCGAACCTTACTGAACTCTGTTGCGTGGAATCTAGAAAATTTCTTCCGTTCGACATTGGCGCCATCTACTGTTTGTCGAAAGTATTAGAGACAAAAGTAGTGTCAATTAGCAATACCCACATACACAATAGTACAAAAGAAATTCACACAGATTTTGTTTCGCGAATAGGTACTAATAGATTGTGCTAATTACTTTAATAAAAAAAAACAAAGAAAAATTTATTACAAAAATTAATTCTGTTAATTCTGAATTTTGTGAAATCTGAATTATGTTAATTCTAGACTTTGACTTTATTTTTCTTGTTATGGAAATTGTTTTTCTACATTTGCTATGCAACCCTATAGCTTTATATCTGTCGTAGACACTTGATGTAACTCAGCACTTCACGAAAAGTCTAGGCATTTTATGAAATGTAGTCAGATTGTCTAACAGTTTGCGCTTAAAGAATTTTTACAAGATGTGTCTAAAATGTTTAACCACTTCATAAATGCTACAAGCCTTTACCCCGATAGTGTAATATCAACCGACATAACCGAATGCTAGGAGTGGTAGATGAGGGGTGCAGGAGGAGGCCGCGCCTAGACCTGCGAGGCAGCCATGCATACACACTCGCGCACTCGCATTTCAAACCCACAGGCACACACACTCACGCCGGTAAGGAGACCAGAATGCCAATTAGTCTGAAATACTCATGAGATGAACTTTAAAAAAACAATCGGTTGTCAACTGACAACATGTACGGGTTCCGAACTGTATACTATTTACGAGAGAAAAATGACTATGAGCTTCAACTTACACCTCTATAGGAAAACCAGATTCGTCTCCATTTAGCCCAACCTGCGAGGGCGACCACTAACTATCACCGGGAGCCACGTTAAGGGCTTTGATACATAGAAGGACAGTAAAATCTAAAAGTTGCGGCATTTGGATAACTCCCTCTAGAATTTCATTCATTCTATACAATTCCTATGTTGCACTCACACTGATTCGCAAATTATATCCTTAATATATATTTGTATAATGTACAAACATATACAAAAATAGGATTCATCAAAATAAAAGAGGTAGAATGTTACTTCCGATTAATGAAATTACCCGCTGTTTCATATATAGGTATATACATACATACATATATAGCTTCTGTCAAAATCATTAACCGTCAGTTCTCATTAAATGCTCATTGCCGTTGATGATTTACTAACAAATTAGAAAAACTGAAAATAATATACCCCGTCCAAAATTAAGTGAACACTTTGCTGAAATTCTGAAAATTCTATATAGAGTCTTCCCCCGTCAACGTCGTTTTTTCATTGTTTAAACTTCGTCAGAAAATTTTCCACGAAAAGTGCTCTTCAAACTAGCGCAAGGTCATAATGGCCTAATACATCTTCATTAGAGAAATTAATTTTCATTTTCAAGTGTAATTACTAAAACCCTTCCAACGCCGTACTCATCTTTCTGCCAAGGGATGACTAAGTCGCCGGAGAGTGAAAAATTAACGTGTTTACCCATTCCCCTTCCATTCCATGATTTTCGTGAAATCTTTCATTAGAATTTTGCAATTTTCATATATACCCCCGCAGTAAGTACATATTTCAGTTTGACTCGAAAAAGCCCTTAGTGGATATTAATTTGAGCGGGAAAGGAGTAAAAATAGTTGTTAAAAATAAGACAGGCGGAAAGTGAGTTGAAGGACACTTTATTCGACCATTATCGGAAAATATTCAACTTTTGAGTGCTTTCGAGTGCTGAGGTTGATAAAAGTAGATTGGAATGGAAGCAATTGAATTGGAGTCATGAAAAGGGGTCATTGTATGAAAGGAAGAAAAAAAAAAGAGTTCAAGAGAGACATCCTGATTTCATCGAAGGAAATACTGCTGAACTTGAAATATTTTTACTCTGCTGCTACTTCTTCTTATTTTTCTTCTTCTTTTTCTGTAGTCCTTGAATTATACAATTTACGACTTTATCCTAACACCACTGAGTAGATAAAGTAGTAGATAGGCTACGTGGTGATGATAAAATGATTTTTGTTTTAATGATGGGGTGTCCCCAAGTGCTTGCGATATAAATTCCAATTCAACCATAAGAGATAACATTTCCATAATTTACTTTTGGATCATCGTTTATAAAATTTTGAATAGCGTTATTACAAGTACTGTGCAGTCTTAAAGGAGGGATGGGGGACTTGTTTTCAAACCATTATTTTTTCCAATTTTATGCTTGGAAGGATATAAAAATGTTCAAGCAAGTCAACATATTTTGCAGTTCTAGATAAGAAGGGTGATTCACTTTCAAATTTTAATTTAGTACTTATGTAGTATAAGGAAACAGAGTTATGAAACGATTTCATAAAGACCCTTTTATCATTTCGCTATGAAATCATTTTGTTTTTATATTGGAGGCACTTATATAATATTAATTTTTATCCTTATTGCACACCGTAACCACTGCGATAGAATAGTGATTGAAAATTAGAACATACACATATGTACATAAGTTCATAGGTCCAAGGGTGTGGATGACTCGTCTGCGAATATTTAGAGAAAAAAAAATGCATTTCAAGTTATCCTAAGTACTTCGAAGTGAATTATTATATAAAAATAAGTACCAGTATTAATGTGGCGTCTATCCATAAATCGCCATTGAATGATGGAAAATTTTAAGGTCCTTATTTATCAGCCTCGCCCAAACTTATATTGAGCCAATTCGTCTATTGAAATATATCTGCGCACAGCATCAGTATACAGATGAATGGATACGTCTACAAAAACATCTAGAAGATCATTAGGATAAAGGTTGGTTGAAAAGAATAGATCCCTGAGGTACGTCACAAATAAGAAATAGAAATATGTTGTTCGGGGTAAAATAAACCTATACTTTTTTTCACTGTTTGCTTCTCTTCCTTTATTAGAGATTGTCTTATCCAAAAATAAAAATAAAAAACTTTACAATATTTTATTTCACGGTTTCGGCCGTTTGTGTAGTAGTTTACTAGTGGAGGCAAACTAGTTTAGTATGTTATTTCGTATGGTTTTGAAGTTGTTTTTCGCATATATTTTTAGAACGGACAGAAAATATGATTATAACCAATTTTATAGGATTTCATATTCTGAAGAACTTTTCAGTACATTGAAACCGTATAGGACTTATAGTTTTCACAGTATACGTAAAAATCAATAATTTTTATATGGCAGCACCAAGAAGGGGTTGCTCGATTTAGGTTATTTTTGAAATTATATTTACTATTGCTATGAAAACACTATGTAAACAATCTCAGGGCTCGACAACGCGCTCTTAGGTAGTGTCCAAATATGTAGAGAAAAACGAAATTTTTGTATGGCAACCCTACGAAGGAATTACCGGATTTGTCCCATTTTCGAACTTAATATTACTTTTTTTTAAAAAAGGCCATTTGGAAAATTTCAGCTCTCTATACACGCGTTCTTGAGATATCGTGAGGATTGAATTGACAGACAGACGGACGAACATGCAAAAATCAAAATATCTTTTAATATTATGCGTGGGTATCCAATCCTTTTTGTTCTACCATCATTATTTCGAGGTGTTACAAATGGAATGACAAGCTTTGTATACCCTTTAGATTTTATCTAGGGTATAAGAACTGAAATTTTAGGAAACGAAATTAGATTTGCAGTGGATTTGCTGTTGAATTTTTTGAAGACTGAAAAGCAAAGCTGGTCGAACTATCCGTCGAGGAGTTGTGGAAATATTTATCTGAAGTGAATAATTTGGAAGGATATAGTCCTTTTTCGAATTGTAATGACTCTACTGTACTCCAGTGGCATAGCGGGGGGCATTGCCCTTGCTGGTGGTACAGGATGTGGGGGCGGCAAGGAGCGGCACAGCTGGCTAATCCTGTCTGTTGCATCAGGCTATGTATTGCCATCGGGACTAAATAAGTACTTATGCAGAGTTTTAAGGCAATTGGACAAGTGGAAGTAGTTCAATTACAATAGCCGTTTTGATTTAGACATGACGATGAGCAGGTATCATTAAATTGAGAAGAGCGGTGCAAGGTTGATATCGTTTATTTTATACTTTCATAAAGTTTCCTGTGTATACTTAATTTTCCGCGTATTATGATTTTCATGCTGGACGGTCAGGAGGAAAAAACACCTCTTTAGTTAGTGAGAATTTTATTTGTTCTCCGACGTTTCGGCTGATGCTTCGAACCGTTCTGAAGGACGCAGTCTAATTATAAACATTAATATTGTTTGATATAAAAATTACAAAATTAGAAAACAAAGGTTACTTACGGATTAAAAAATATTGTAAAAATATTAACAGATACAGTAACACTAAATAAAATCACAGCATAAATAAATAAATAAATAAACAAGTGATAAAACATGGTAAAAGAAACTATAGGAGTTGTGGAAGGTTATCCAAAGGAAGTTGTGGAAGGTTATCAAACTCAAATGGTGCTAGACGTAGCTTTATTATTTCCCAAAGCTCTCCAAGTGCGTGCAGTAAATGCTGCCTGTGTGCGTTTTTTTGTTCATGGTATTGGGAGTTTTCTGAATATATACCTAATGCCTCTATCAATAATCTTTTCTTATAGTGTTTTCGTGATGTAGGATAGAGGCATTTTCAAAATCTGTAGCATGGTTAAATAATGCACAGTATGTAGTTAGCGCTGTTTTATTTTGGTTTCTGCTTTTTAGGTCAGATTTGTGGTTAGAAATCCTCTTTTTAAGGAATTGTATTGTTGTTCCAACATAGCTCATCGGACAATTTTCGTTGTTACTACCCTTGCACGGTATTTTGTAAATTACATCCGAACGTAGTTCTTTGGGTGTGGGGTCCTTTAGCTTGGTGAAACTTACTTATTACTTACTTACTTATTGTTTTGCGCTGCTTGAGGCCTAGTTTGATTTGGTGATCCTGGGGTTTAAGAATTTTTTGAAACCTTTCAGAAAACCCAAGGATATTAGTTGCACCTTTAAATCTAAACAAACTTTCAGATCCAACCCCATTAACACTTTCAACATTATGTATGCTATGTTGAAACAAGAGCCCTCCTGTTACTGATTTGGGGAAACCATTCTCGCTCATTATGTTCTTCATTTTAACTATATTGGCTCTATGGAAATTTTCGTGGCTAAGCTTTAAAACTCTGGCGATAAAGTTTTTGGCTGTGTTAAATTTCTGATGTTCAGGATGGAAAGATTTGTAGTTCAAAAGGCTACCCGAAGAAGTAGGTTTTTGATACCAGTCAGTAATTATTTGGTTTTTTTCCCTAACAACTCTAGCGTCTAAGTACGGTAGCAATCCCTACTCTCTTCTTCTACAGTGAACTGTAGTTTTCTACAGGAACTGCTTTATAAGTAGATAGCTAAAATTTGTCTGAATCCGAAATTATTTGATGCAATTTGAGATATTTGATATGTTCATTGTTTTTACTTTGAAGTCTGTTAGTCGGATCTATTCTTATTGATTGGTCTGTAAGTATTCTTATCGGAGAGAATTAAGTTTATTTTAACTAAATAATCGTTTCTCTATATTACCACGGTCACACTTACTTTGTCTGCTGTTGTAATCACAACTCTTTTTCTGTGTTTAGCCAAAAATTTTATCATATCGTCATCACGGACTTATAACAATGGACTGAGCGATTTGCTATTTCATGTCGCACAAATTTCATGTTTCTGTATATCACCGTTAGAGCACCCTTTAAAACGTTTACTACATAAAAAACATGTACATAAAACTCAACCAATCAGATGAAATTTAACACCCGAAAATCGAATTTAATTAAAAAAATATATTTTCTTGTGTGCAAGTGATATTTTAATCGCTTATAAGGAATTAAACTCATTCCGACTTTAATTTTCAAAAGTTATTCTTACCTGAATCGTGCGTATGGGCAAGAGAGACGGAGAATGGTAAACACTATCTTTACCTTATTCTTTCTGCGGTGATTGCATCTGTAGCCAACATAACAAGATCAAATGGCATTAGAAAACGTTCAGTAAGCAATATTTTGTGTTGGTAGCTCCAACTCTGCCCTATGGCGAAAGAGAAAACTATAAAACATGTGCCATTCTTTCCTATAGGCAAATGGCAATATGGTCACTCGATTGTTATAAGTCAGTGATCGTCATATAATTATAAAATTATTTTGTGATTTTGGTCATATTTCTTTCTACTTGAAAAGTCTGAAATTAAGGTGCATAATTTCGCCCTGGAAATATTACGATTATTCGCGTCTGTAATAGATTGTAAACAAAATTCACCATCAGCGATCGCTTGGAATAGCGGGAAATCTTTCTTTATCTTCATATGGAAGCGAAAATTTCTTACCGATAATAACATCAGTTGTGTATCACCTGGAAATTCCATTGATGTGCGATTATCGAACCATGCTCTGTTTTTAGTTAGAACTAAATTAGCTTTCTGTTTGAGGGTATTGAACTTGTTGTCATGTGAGAATGCGAGTTTCAGCCTGAATGGTTGATGGCTGATTCTTGGCTATTAAAAAATGTTTCAGTGAGATGCATTGGAAAGCTTTGGAAAATATTATTCCGGTTAGTTAGTTTTCACTTGATTTTGTATTAGGGCGAATTTTTCTTTTATTTTCAAATTTAACAATTTAAACTGAAAATTCCGAACGCATCTTTTTAATGATTTCGTGACTTTTGGACAACCTCTAAGCAATTTTAATGAATTTAATGCTGAATCAATGATAAATTTTGGGACAAGTCCTTACGTGCGACATTTTAAGAAAAAACTTTGTGATTCCTTTAAATAAGATAATTCTCGTGAATTAATACTGTATGATTTGAAGAAGTGACAGCTTTCGTTGCCATAGTGACATCTGATGTGTTCATAAGACTGCTGCATTATGTGTCCGGTATTAGCCCACAGGAACTGAAATTAGATATGAGTAATATGACCGATTACTTTAAATTTCTGTGTATTAGGATTTTCGGGCTGAAGGAAAAAACACCTCTTTAGTTAGTGAGAATTTCAAGACATCGGCCGAAACATCGCAGAACAAATAAAATTCTCACTAACTAAACAGGTTTTTTTTTCCTCTTGACCGTCCAACCCGAAAATCCTAATACACGGAAATTTAAAGTAAACGGTCATTGTGCTCATATCTAATACCTAAATTTGTTAATTATTGTAAAATCAAGTTCATTTGTTTTGCACGATTCATCGAATATATAGGATAGAGAAGCTTGAGTGTGTGCATCTACGGGCTACAATAAACTGTAAGACAGAGCTTATTGATTCCCTCCCACTGGGTTTAGTGACGTTTATTTTTTAGCTCAAACTTGAAGGAGGGTTACCCTATATTTGGGGCTTCAAAGTCATAATACAGGTGAAATTTTGTTAAAAATTGAGATAAGTGCATAAATGTAAACTAGATATACCCAAAATGTTATAGTGGCAAAGGGATATAACTAAATGCCTATACCGTGCTGTTTTCTAGCAGCCGTTATTTTAACGACTTACAAGTAGGTTTTTTTGTACAGGGAATAGGGTAATAAGTGATTGCAGTAGATCAAATTATGACATTAAGACCATTCACTAATCCAAAAATCACCTAACCTTATTTTAACCACATCAAAATGTTATTAAGATATGTGACTTATATTTAGTATAATCACCTAAAATTAAGACTTAACACAGCTGGCATATGTAATGCCAGAGAGGAGACGCTGAGAGAATTTTTTTCAGTTATAAAAGATTGGAATACAACAAAAAAAAAATATGTAGATTTTAAGATTCGACATAGAACGCCATTGTCGCATGGTAACCGTCATTTAGATCCAAAAATATCAGATAAAGTGTTTTAAAGTGCAAATGGGGAATGCCCATTTTAGACCCGACATGAACAGACAAGAGAGATGTCGTAAACGATTCATTATTCTGAACATATTTTATTAACAATGTTTATTTCAATTAAGCTGAAGAAAGCTTGGGGTGGTGTCAAAGTTTGATCTAGTACATTTTGGAAAATCTAGTGCAGAATCGAAAGCCTTAGGTCCTGAGAAGAAGTTTGAGTACCCACACTCCTATACTCGGAGGCTTAAATAGATATTTTTTTTTATAGCCATGTCCCTACTCGGCTTTTTAGTATTTCCCTCTTTTTTATTCGAACTGAGGTACTAGATTTTTCGCACTTAGATCGGTTCTAACTCAGAAGGATTATATCCGATCGGAAAACGGGGATCACCGTTCGCCTCAGTTCATTACCAGCTACAATTCGTGGAAGAAAATTTTTCGCTGAATAATTTAAGGGTGGGGGTAGGAACCTCCGGGGGTTCCAATACGGTATATTGCATATCAAATTAAAGGTCTCGCTAAATACTATCGGGTAGTGTACTTTTTTCCCGATTCAAAAAACTTTCTCTAGACTTTTTGCCGCCGTAAAGCCCATTTTCATGCACTTCGGTCACATACACTCCAGTTACTACATTTCGCATATATTTATGCAGTTTTTTCTTTCATTAATGCTCTGTTGTGAATATTTTTCTCATAGGAAGTCGTTTTCGACGACTCACCAATTCCGCACAATCAAGAAAAGTAAAAAGTCCACTTTTTCACCCAAGAATATCGCTCAAGCTACATCCGATCGCTCAAGCTTTCCCCCGCTGCGCTGAGCTGAATTGAAATAAACATTGTTAATAAAATATGTTCAGAGTATGATAATGCATCATTTAAGATATTTCTCATGTCTGGAGGTGTCGTTCCTAAAGTTGTATGAAAAGTGGACATTCCCCTTTGTATTAGTCATGAAAAGTCAAGAAAATATTATTTTTTTCTTTTTGAAGCATTATCCTTGTTGATTTTTTATTTTCCATAGATTTCTTTAATGTGATAATTTCGTTCTGAAACAAATGATTTTGGTTTAAAATTGATGATGTCACTTTATAAACTTAAGATATTTTGAAAGATTTCTTTGAAATATGGTATTAGAGGATTTTAAGGGATTTTTATGTCCAAAATGAGGGATTTGCGTTGGCGCTAACCTAAGAATTGATACAAGAGAGAGATAGAAAAAGGTTGATGCATGAGTTCGAAGAGATATGCACGTCTTATACAACATAACGAGATTTTCAAATACTGATACATATAGAAGCCGCGGGGATTCCCGAAAGAGTTTTAGGAATCGTAAAAAGCAAGAAACGAGCCATACATGGGATTTCAGTGGCGATGATGATATAATGATAATTTCCCATGGATGGATCGATTGAACAATTGAACGATTGTTCACCCTCCGTACTTATGAGCAATCGTATCAAACTCACTTATGCTGGAATTGAAAAAAATAGTGCAATAAAATAATTTTACCATTTATAAATTTACCACCCCCTATACAAATTTCCCTAGTCGTCAGGAGCATTATCTACCTAGATGGCAGTATATCACACTATACCAACAGCAATACAGTATTTTTGGTCATTTCAGAGCACTTTAGGGACATAAATAGGCTTCCGGACTGGAACATACAGTATGTACATATACTAATACGTACATAATATGTGTATTCATAGTACTGTAGCTGGGGTACATAGAGCTTTTGTACAGTATTAAAAAGTATATGCAAAACATGATTAGTTTTCCTTTTTGTTATAGTCGGTACAAGCCTTGTTGCAGCCATTCTCATAAGCCTTTTCCGCTCCTGCTGCATATGCTTTGATGCAGAGAGACGTCGTCGAAATCGATAGAACGTAATTCTAGGAAGGCTTCGCTTCATGGAATATGAAATTTCCTCCCTTAGTTGTAGTTTTTTTCCTTCCCATGTTTCAATTTTTGCAGTTAGATACTCGTGCATATTCTCTTAACGACAAGCAAATATTAAAATTTTTCAATATTTAACTTTTTCTTTCTTTTTTCTGTATTTTCTCTATTTTTTTTTTTTCAGTGACGGGTCAATGCACATCACAAAGCCCAACGGTTACATGGAGACCAGAGCGTTATGCGAACAAATTAACAAACAAACACCGACGGAGATGATGGCAGTTGTTCACTACACAACAGGATGGTATGTGTCTTGTGTGTCCCATTTGAAAATAATTTTCAATATATGTATGTGCAGTAAAACAGTTATAGTTATACTTAGTATATAGTTCGACGTGAGTTACACTTAATGCCATCCATAGCATATCGCCATAAAAGGAGAACGACGAAAAGTCGCGCCACTATATATGTATGTGCAAGGATAACAGAATTTCAGAATAGGGTGGCAAACAACACACAATATGTTTAGGGCAAAAACCTCCCTGTCCTGCCATCTAGTACGCTGGAAATTCTATTTACAAATCTCTTCTTCCTTTTTTTTTTTACAGTCAATCTGGATTCATGTGCATGATGTTCTATCGACGGGATACTCATGTTGCTGAAATTCAAACGGGAACTCCGGCGTCTAGACTGGAGGATGCATGTGCCCTGGACCATTTTGACATAAATAAGTTGCCGTATATCACACTTTTGGGTGAGTTTTTGCTTTTTTATGTGTTTGCCCAAAAATAAAAATTTTCGCTGACCAAATAGCCAGGACAAAAAAAAAACGAAGAAAAAAACAGCAATAAAGTATAACCAAACCACCATCCCAAGGATGAACAGCTTGTGTTAGGGATGAGCACCGTCATTATATACCTTCCTACGTTCACTATTCAGAATCCGTCACCGAATGAATATAATGTTTGCAGGAAAGCCCTACGGAGTTTTGCTTTTTTATTACTGGAAAATATGTGACGAAGTTTCTGTTTTTATTGCCGTCGTGTTCCTACCTCCTTATACATCGTGGGAGTTTGATTGTGCTCCATCTTTTGTTTGCAATTTTTTTTTCTAGGATAATAAAAGCTCTAAATTACTTTTATCCTTCTTCTGGTTTGATGAAGTAAAAAAGAAGCCTACAAACTGCCTCCTCCTCAACTCTCTACCCTCATTCAATTGTTATGACAAAAACACGGGTTGGATGGTATATGGGTCGCACGGATAGAACACAATGTAACGACTGATTCGCATGACCTGAAACATAAACTTGAAATGGAGGAGATTTTTTATACCGTAAAAATAATTTAGTGCAGTTTTTATTGGAGCTACTTACTACACCATGGTCTAGCAGTTATATGGAACCATAAGCTCCCCTACTTTTGAGGTGGGTATTAAGTGGTTTTTAAGTATGTGTGTAGTTATAATCACTGCTGCGCGCTATTACCACAGTCTGAGTGTTGCAATTAAGGGTGGCCTACACTTATACAGCCAATGTCAAAATGAATTTGATTGACGGTAATTGGCGGAACCAACGAAAGCACTCTGAACCGTAGAGAGAATTTTTTCAAATGCAAGATTACCTGCCGTTCTTATGTGAAGAAATGGATGTCTTCGGCAATAACTACCCTTATAACATGTAATTTGCTTATTCATAGTGAAATATGTTTTTTATACGTACAGGAATGTATCCAATCAAATGTTCGAAAAGGCGAGAAATTATAGCTCTTTTGGCAGGTGTATTAAGGCATATGGAGTAGGTATCATAAGTTTAATTAAAGGGAATGGTTTACTGCGTGTTTTTTGAAAAATTCATTTTAACTCAGCTAAATTTATAGGTACGCGGTTCATTTAATTCTAAAAAACCAATTCGAACTATAATTTAGTCGAATTAGATTTGGATGATGTGTGTATGTGTTTAGAAACGTACCTAATCTCTGGCAGGTGGGGCAACACTCTTAAGAAAAATTCTCATTTTTAGTCGCTTTCCGCATTTTTCCTTCAGAATAGTGTGATCGAATTTTAACGTGGGTAATGAACACCAATTAAAACATATTTAGAATATCATGCGATTTCGATTACATTTTACTTTATTATGTAAATCATAATTCATAGCTTCGGCAGCCGAGTAATCTACCATCCCAGGGTTCATGGATTCGAATCCTACTTCGACTTGATTCTGCACGCATTCATCTACCTACAGGCTCCTTTCGCATTGTCTAGGACCTATCTCTCTACCACTCCTATAATCTTCCCCTTTTCTGTCTCAAAAGCAACAATGATCGGAATGGACTCCAGCGAACATTTGTAAACGTTATAATATAATACAAGAACTGCCATAAGCAAAAATGACCTTTTTCTAATAAGCAACAGATGGCAACCCTATCATTAGGATAACTACAACAGGATAATCACCTGATACGATTCCACAAACTGTATCAGTATCTCGGATAAGAGAGATTATGTGGAAGCATAAGTCAAGAGGAGTGAAGAATAAAAAAAATTGGTAATCGTAATTCTCCAACAGGTGAGTAAGGGAATTTAAAAAAAAAAACTCAACTCTCGAAACTTTATATGCAACTATGTATGTATAATAAAGCACGGTTAGACGGATATTTTGGTGAACTCCATTTTCGGAAGGTTGATGTATCGAGAAGAAGATGGGGTTAAATAAGGTTTCGATCCAGATTTTATCTAACGGACCAAGAGATGAGCTCACTATCTGATATGACAGAAACTGATGCGTTAAGAGGGGTTTAAAAATATAAATGGATTCCCGAATTTCTTCATACGTTTTTAAAACAATCTACATGAAACTCTTCCCAAACCACTGACATATAATAAGAATGGACTGAGCCATCCTATCTAATTCCTGTAGTTAAAAATGGCATAAATTTTTGGTAAAATCTATTTGTCACTTTCAAGCTCAAAATGTACACTGAACTGTAACCAATTTTGGAAACAGTACGGCTGTATTAATTGGAATGCATTGGAATTGACATAAAAATTTAGACAAATATATTGTTTTTATACGTCTATCTCTTACAAGCTCAAGGAAATTCGACAAAAAATCTGCAGAGGAGCACATTTTTCAGTAATATTACAAATGAGTTTTTGGGTTAATTAAAACAAGTTTAACTTTCTAAATAATTTTAATTTAATGCAATACTATTTTATAACATCTTTAATGTTTCCAATCGACAAAAAAATAATAAATTATGAATCGGTGTGCAATTGTACGAAATAAAGGATTTTCACAGCCTGTTCAATATTTGTGCCATTTTTGAAGCAAGAACACTCAGTTCATTCTTATTATATGTCAGTGTCCCAAACAGAACATCCTCCCGGATGGATTATTTTAAAATTATTTTTAGAGAATACTGAAGTGGTTGTAATAGGATATTTATTTATCACGATTCAGGTAGGAGGAGAGGGCTTTCCAAGGGCATATCCAAATCAACCTTAAAATTTAAACTTGTGAATAATTAAACTATTTTCTACATTCGGCCATCTTTAACGCCAATGGGGTCTTGTCGAATAAGTACACATACATAAGTCGTTGTTACACGAGAAAGTGAAAGTCAACGCCTATAGATGGCGACTTCATTGTTATGAAGTGATGAGCTTATATCAATTTTTGCGTTAAGAGTAAATGTTAATGTTTAGAGTAGGGGCGCCTAGGCCTCCAGGACCATGTGGACACCGCGACGAGAATTGATCTATTGTGCCTTCCCCTAAGGTGTTTAGGCAAATTCGAGTCTTTTACCGAGCTCGATTATTGCTGTTAGGGTTAGATTACAGACTTTATTTGGAAAGATAGGTGTTCCTCCAGTTATTTGCAGCCTTAGACCTGCAAGCGCTGGCCAGTCACATATAACATGCATTGAGGTTTCATCACCCTCTTCGCACAGTCGACACAGTTCACTGTCGGATTTACCTATCTTCTTCAAGAAGTGACGGAAGGGGCCATGACCATTGATTGGGTTAGCAAACAGTCTGAGCAACTGTCTGCTAAGTCCAGTAAGTTGGTGCGTCTGGCGAAGAGAGGGGTTGAAGAATTACTTCGCCTGCCACATACCGTAGCCAAAGGAGAACCAGTTTCCTGTTTTCTCACTTAAGCAGTTCCCCCTAAGGTGGCTTTTTGGTAGGCCAAATGATGGGTAGGGACCAGTATACGGACATTCAGCCCCGGTTTAGCCAGTTCGTCCGCTTTTTCAGAGTACGGAAACCCCTACACTCACGTGCGTTTTGATCGCACATATTCATGAGTCGTGTACGATTTTCTTGAGCATTCTACTCACGCACATGAGTGAGTAATTCAATATAAGTAAGTGCGCATACGAAATTTTTCACTGCTCATTACTCACGAGTGAGTAATTCAAGGGAAGAAAACACACACGAAATTTCTCATTGCTCACTTCCAACTTGTGTTCAATTTCATTTATGAAATACCTACATTATGTAGAAAACGTGGATAATTAATATTAAAATTTTTATTCGCGAGTAGGCGCTTTCTTCCCTTGAATTACTCACTCGTGAGTAATTAGCAGTGAGAAACTCCGTGTGCGCACGCGAGTGTGCGCTTTCTTATATTGAATTACTCACTCGTGAGTAATGAGCAGTGATAAATTTCGTGTGTACTTTCTTATTTTGAATTATTCACTCATGGACGCATGCGCTAATAACAATGACAACAACTCACACACGCGCACATGAGTTTTTAAAAATGGAACGCGTACGTGAGTTGTAAATTACTCATGAGTCATTCTTGTGCGCACATGAGTGTGCGTATCTTTACTCTGCGCTTTTTCATTACCGTACACTCCTTCGTGTCCAGGAACCCGAACCAAAGTTACTTTGTTGTCCCTAGACAGTAGCTGGAGTTTCGAGTAGCAGCTCCAGACTAGTTGCGACTCAAAGAGACTTGAGAGGAAAGAGCTAGGAGTGCAGCTTATCTGTCTGAACGGATGTAAATGTTGGATTTCTTGTAGCCATTTTTTTTTTGTTTACCTGAGTTCCACCCTCTATAGCATAGACTTCCGCCTGAAAAATGGAAGGTGAAGCACCAAGCGTAATGGACAGTTCCACTTCTGGACCAACCACTCTTGCGCCTGTTTTGCCATCCTTCCGGGGTCCGTGAGTATACCAGAATTGAGCTCTTCGCGGGAACTGAAGGCCTCTGTCTAGTATCTGGCTTCTTTTATCAATGGTTACCTGGTAACCTCTTTCAAAGGAAAGTCTTTTGGCCATAGTATCTGTTGGAGCATCTCGGTCGTTAATGTTGACCTGTTGAAGATATTGAGATGACCCACACAAGTTCAATCATCTGGCTGCTTCAGCGTAAATCGATAATGAAACTTTTAATATGATTAACCGAAATTCTGAACATAAACCCCGACATCACATTTAGGTAGTGGGAGCTCTGTTGTTGTTCTTTCAAAATCCTCCATTAGAATTCTTCTTTTCATAAATTTCTACAAGTTACTGTAGTTTCAAAATCATTTAATAAAAATTTATAATCCCAAAATCCAGATTTAGACTTTCTACATATGTTTCATCGCACTTATATATGAAATTAGCGACCGGAATAGACATAAAAGAAATATAGGTGGAAAATCAACGATTAGAGCGGACAGACAAGGATAAATAGCAAAAATCTCTCGAACAGTTTCATGATATTTAATGAGGTTTTCGATGAGATTTACTGAATGCTCATCGGGACTTAATTTTCTATATGTTTCTTCATGAATTGCAAACACCTTGATGCTTTTCAGTCACATTTGTATTGATTTACATAATAACTGCCCTTTGCGGGCAAGAGACAAGATAAAACCGTGAGCATTTTCTACCAGAGATATGTGATGTCATTACTGCTACTTGTAGCTCTTGTGATAGTAAGGTGTTTGAGATAAAACCTTGGTTAAAGTTTTATGATCGATTCAAATCATTAAATTGCTAATTTCAGCGAAGTATCGGAAATACTTTCTAGCTATACATAACAAGCTTACGATCCAATGCCTAGTACTTTTGTTCGACTTCAGAGAGAGCCTTTTGCAAAATAAGGTAATTGACTACTAACTACTTTCATTTAATTGTTAAACTAAGGCTTCAAATGCAGTATTTGAGTCATCCCCGATTTGCCAAGACTAGTATTTTTCATCGAATATACCAGTAGTTACATAAATCTTTACAATTACGCATCATCATGCAACCTATAGAACTTGCCAATATCCAGAACTATTTAGAATGTTTCATTGCAGTACCTACTAGTTTGTTTTTTATTAACTTAATTTAGATACTGTCATAATGAAATCAGATTGCTGTTACTATTACCTTAGGTACTGCAAAACACTTGAAATTTAAATTTGAATTTGACTATCTTCCAAGATTTATGCCAGTGTGTCACATAGTCGTTGTCCTGTAAATTTTTCCGCTATACTATGTCCTGTGGCTTAAAATCCAATGATGGGACAACTGTCGCTTTTAGCTGTTTCACGCTTCCACACTTTAGTGAAATTTGCAAAAGCGCTACAACAGAGCATTTCAAACTATTTGGTTAGTAGAAGCCAATGCAGAGTCCCTAAGATAGGTGTAAGTGCAAAATAGAGTGTCAACGAGTTATCTATGCTTGACATTGTGCTCTTCATTCGCAGATCTGACCTTTTTGCTATACTCAAAAACATTTCAAGATGCGGATCAACGGCAGTTTTTATATATGAGTTTCTACATCGAAATTCATTTCCGAAAAAGAAAAAGTAATATATGTTGTAAAATACATCTAAAGGACACTTCAACAATTAATTTTGTAGTTAAAATTACTAACATTTTTCAAAGGACATGAACTACGTTAATGTTTTCCGATCTACTAATGTAAATTCCACTTTTCACCTTGTAGCAAGAAATCCAAGTATCCCTTATAATCCCAAACTTTCGGATTATTACTAATCCTTTTTAGTAGCTTAAAACATTCATTGCAATTGTTTTCACATACTCTTTCCTTTCCCTACTATGATACTCACCACAATGGCAAAAACTTTAAAAACAATTCCAAATTATCGTAAGTCACCAGAAAAGCCTCGAAATAAAAAACAAAAAAAATACTGTCTGCCGCAGCTGTATTCAAATTTGAACGACTTTGAAATCACGAAAGGATATACAATAAGTATCGATCGACCATTACTGCTCCGCCCTTAACTAAAATGGCCCATCCAGAATACAAACTTGAGATAATTCGTACAAAGCGTAGCACTGCTTTTAATATTCAAGAGCCAATTAAAATGATTACTTAGAGGGGAGCCAAACGACCTGATGAACAATTTTCTCAAACTTGGAACACATTTTAATATCAGTTTCCCCTTTTAATTTCCCTTTGTTATTCTTTGTCATCCTTAGTAGCCCACCAACATCTGCTCCTCTGTACAAACTCGCTTTAGCTGTGTACTTATGAGCCATTATAAGCAGCCCCACAGCAGCCTGCCTTTTCCATTTTAGCTCTCACAAGCACAACCCTACGATATCTACAACAATTTCTCATTTTACGCTTTTCTTTATCCTGGCTTTATCTACAGCAAGCAACCCAGAATCCCAAATATGTCCCTTGGAAGGCTTATACACTCTCAGAGGAGCGATTGGGCCGCCGTACATAACTTCGAGACACAAGCGTAACCACAACAACAAGGGACACAATCAGCATGGCCATCATCATCATGAGCTGGGACATAAAAGGTAATTTGTTAATTGAAATTTTGTGTAGACCATCCAGAGATGATACAAATGATAGCAGAACGAAAGCAAATATGGCGGCTGCCCGTCAACAAGACAGAGCAGTCGGCGGGCCAGGGCCCTTCAAGTCCAAATGTTACTATTTTTGCATTTCACATCATTTTATTTAGAGTACGCTCTTGCCCTTGCCTCTCTGGCGCGGACATAGAAAGCCTTTTTTGGTTGTTCTAAAAGGATAGTTACATCGGGTATATCTGCATATCTCTTGTATTGTATCTTCCTCTGGTCGGTCTTGCCTGCTTAAATTTATTTTTATCACTTTAAATTCCAGACACGGAACGCTGAGTTTCCGAAATTCAGAAGAGTTCGGGCAAACATCGTGGCACTCTCACACCCGAGGACTTCCAATCAGGAATCGACGTGCTGCTGCCACCAATGCAGATGAGGCAACTTTGTCTACAAAATCCCTAATGACTTCCACTGTATTGAAATTAGATTCGAGGCAATCAAATGAGCCAGCAGCGAAAATAACAATAATACAATCAGTCCAGACTAATGAGACGCAGCGGAACCGTCGGGATGCACCTGGATGCATTGTCAATTATAAGGCTCAAAGGCAACTTTGGGTGGGCTGCACAGAGCCAAATATTGTCGAAGTTAGGCCCCAATGCAATGAGGATGGTGATGAAGGTGAGTTTTCAACACGTTTTCTGTTTTGTGTGAAACTCGATTGTTTAGTAGCATTACTCGTATTGTGTGGAATTTCATCTGATTTACCGTGATATAGGATTGCATTGAATTAAGCACGAATCAATGGCTAATTTGATTTTACGTTCCACGACACGGTGTAGAATTTCATTTTGAATTAAAAGCAGTCTCGACTCGACTCGTGCAATGCTCAATAACAATAGTTTATAGTGTAAGACTGCAGGTATATGCTTAGGTAAGGATATTTAAGTGATATGATTCATCTCCGAAATTTTTTTGAAATTTTCAGAAGGGATTTCTTTACATATATGTATGTATGATGTTGAATTCAAAGATGAAGATATGCTATTGTTTAGTAATTGTATACAGAATGTTCTGCAGTTGATTACCTACCAGCTATTGATCGATCTAGGTGACACAGGCAAACAAATATATTTTCTGGTGAAAAGGGGGTGAGGGGTGGGATAAATCCTAACGGTTTGTTTAAACTACAGATTTTATCCCTATTTTCTACGAATAACCTATTAAGTATAACTTCTGAATGATACACCCTGTGATGATGATTTAAAAATTGTTAGATATCTATAGTCATAATTGTGTTTTTTTTTTTCAATAACAAAAACAAACTAAATTTCCATTTTAGGACCAACATCTCCAGACACGAGAGATGATTTAAACGAAGCAGTATGATACTTCGAACATATTTTATTAACAATATATATTTCTACCTAGCGCGGGAAAGCTGGGGGAGGGGGAACAAAGTTTGATCTAGTACATTTTGGAAAATTTAGTACATAACCGAATTCCTTAAGTCTTGAGAAGAAGTTTGAGTACCCACACTCCTATACTCGGAGGCTTAAATAGCTATTTGTTTTATAGCCATCCCCTGACTCACATTTTTAGTATTTCCCTCTTTTTTATTCGAACTGAGGTACTCGATTTTTCGCACTTAGATCGGCTCTAACTCAATAGGGTTATATCCGATCGAAAAATGGGGATCACTGATCGCTTCAGTTAATTACCAGCTACAATTTTTGTCTGTATTATTTGAGGGTGGGGGTCCAATACGGCATGTTGCATATCAAATTAAAGGTCTCGCTAAATACTATCGGGTAGTGTATTTTTTTTCCGATTCAAACAACTTTCTCGGGACGATTTTGCCGCTGTAAAGCCCAATTTCATGCACTTGGGACACATACACTCCAGTTACTACATTTCGCATATATTTATGCAGCTTTTCTTCCATCAATGCTCTGTTGTGAATATTTTTCTCATAGGAAGTCATTTTCCATGACTCACCAATTCCGCGGAATCAAGAGTAGTAAAAAAGTCCACTTTTTCACCCAAGAAAATCGCTTAAGCTACATCCGATCGCTGAAGTATTCCCCCGCTGAATTGAAATAAACATTGTTAATAAAATATTTTCAGAGTATTAAAATGCATCATTTAAGACATCTCTTGTGTCTGAAGGTGTCGGGCTTAAAGTTGTATGAAAATTGGGCATTCCCCTTTAGGTATGTGCACTACCGACTACAACCGATGATTGAAGCGTTCAGAACTGAATTGAAGAGGTGGGTGGTATGAGTAGATATATGAATTTCACATTTTAAAAGATTCTTGAAAAGAATTTGAATCAATGAATTTGACAAGAGAAAGTGAGCAGTATGTGGTGTAATTGAATTTCACTACGCTAGCTATTCTGAAATTGTAAATATTCGTTCGTTGGTTTTTTTTTTTTTTTTACATTATCCAGATGAAAACATTTGTAATTTCTGAATTGAAGTCATATCATATCATAGAAACTTGAAATTTTATAGCTTCCTGTTATAAGAAGTGATTTCAAGTTTCAATAAGGACTAAATTGAACCAATAGAATTGAAGTTGTATCCTAGACTTCATGTAAGAGTTACCTTATATAAATATAAATATATATTTTAGTATACATATTTGTAAAAATTTTATTCTAACCCTATTTTACAGCGGATTGTTTAGTATTCCCACATTTAGATTTTACATGCGCTCGAAAGTTAAATGTAAATTTTAATGACTGCACGAGATTTATATAATTATATTTGGGATGAGACGTTATGACCACATCTCGCCTGCTCGATATGCTTTGTCTGGCTCCTCCTTATATGCCATGTTCATCCACAAACAAATTTTCTTTTTACACAAGCTAAATTACAATAAAAAGCCATAATATCTCATGACGAAATGGCCTGCATCATTTTTCAAGGAACTTTACTCCTTGATGGTTGATATTGTGGTTTTTCGGGTCTGCTTTCCAACAGTCTTACTATGTACGTGAAAATGATTTAATTTCTTTTAAAAGAACTCCTTTTTTCTTCACTTTTCTCTATGTTTTTTTTTATTTAATTATCAAAATTATAACTATATTTACGTACTTTTCCTTTTGATTTAGAACTCTAATGTTGAATTTTAAACTTTATTTATGGCTTTGGTTTAATTTTTGTGTGTGATATACGCAGCCACTTCCTCTTTTGTTTAGTACAGCCTTGTTGTACAACCTCCTAATAAAATTAATTGAATTGTATTGAAGTAGGGAATCGATTTGTCACCTTTTCGATAAAAAAAAAACAGTAGTTGCTTGGGCTCTTTCATTCCCTGCCTTCAAAAAACAAGCAAATAAGAACTACAATTTCATTATAAACATGTCCTTCAACCGAAAATTGCCGCTCCCATAGAAAAACTATGTTCTACAATGTGCTCTGTTTTTACACCCTAGATGAAATCTGAAGGATATACTAAGTATGTCATTCCATTTGTAACACCTAGAAATAATGATGGAAGAGCAAAATGGATTGGACACCCACACATAATATTAAAAGTTATTTTGATTTTTGCATGTCCGTCCGTTCGTCTGTTTGCACGATAACTCAAGAACGCGCAAATTTTGTACATGGACTTTAAAAAAAAGTAAAATTAGCTTCGAAAATTAGACAAATCGTGCAACTCCTTCGTGGGCTTGCCATACAAAAATTTCGTTTTCCACTATATATTTGGACACTGCCTGAGAACTCGACAACATGGAGACATGGTGTTCCTATAGTAATAGAAAATGGACTAAATCGGGCAGCCCCTTCTTGGTGTTGCCATATAAAAATTTAAGTTTTTTTCGTATACTGTGAAAACGATCAGTTCCACACATTTTTATTGTACTAAAAACTTGTCTGGAATATGAAATCCTATAAAAGTGGTTATAATCAGTTTTCTGACCGACGAATCGTTCTAGAAATATAAAAAAAACCACTTCCAAAATCAAAATTGCACATACGAAATTTCAGATGCGCAGGTGTATCATAAGAATTGGTCTTAGACTAATTCTAGTTTTTTTACTTGTTAATGAAATTGGAGTTTAAATGAAATTCAATCTACTTCTACAAAATATCAGCAGTGAGGTAAGAGGTGCTTTTTTAAGATTCCGTATCTGAAAAAGCAAAAATGTGACCCCGATAAGACCGTGTGGGTGATGATGGTATCTTCAGTCCACTTGCATTGTTCTGAAGAAAGCTATCTGCATCCCACCAGTTCTAGCAAACTGAGGAGTCGGTGTGAGAAGACCTTCTTCTTGTCGGAAAGTTTCTGGTCTTTAGGAACTATCCTCGGCAAAAGACAGTCCGGGACGTCTGGCTTCTAAGCGGGCTGTCCTGCGGAGCCTAGAGCTTAGGTTAGAAAGGACAGTATATACCGACTGGTACCAGATATCCAGTTCCTTGAGGAACCCAGATAATGGTCCTTGACCATGTGGGTCTGCAAAGAAATTCCTTAAGGATCCAGAAACTACTTGATGGAGATCGGTCCTGGATGAATGTCTGCACAGACAGTTTCTTGGGGAGGGACGAGGGCATCTGGCCAGACAGTTCTTGAGGACTGTATTCGACCTCTAGGGCGATACCTAAAGCAAAGGAAAGAAGCAAGATTAAAACAGGTCTTCGGAAATAAAAAGCCAATAATGGTCCTTTATTGAAACTTCTAGCTTCTGGTGGAGCTTGTAGAAACTTAAAATCGGGATAATTCGTCTGAGAGCTGCTTTAACCAACTTGGCAATCTAAACTAGACTGACTTACAAAATAACAGCGTCTTCCTTTACAATTTAATATGCCTACTTTATAATTCTGATTAAAATACTCTTACGCCGCACAGAATAGTTTTTTTTATTTATTTGGAAACCACCTGACTACTAAGGTCAATACATATTCAATACAATTCATTTGAGTCGCATTGATGCTATGACAAAAGAGTAGTCGTGTCGTTACAGGCTCTCTTGCGTCCGTGCGCATGTCTGTCACAGACGTTTTTTGCGCAAATGATGTGACTTATTAATTTGAAATTTTAGATCTTTGCGACACCCATATATCTCTTCAAAACAATTTTTTTTTTGTAGCGTGTGGGTGAAAGAGCGGTTTTTTTTTAATTTTTGATGGTTTGGTTATACAGATATAGCCCAAAATGTGCTAAAAAAAACTACGTCCCCCTTATCTTATAGGTTTGCAAGACAAAAATTTTGGTATTATCAGGGCTAGTAGGTCATAGATAGTTATAGATAACAGGAAAATGGGTGCATTTTCGTCACTCTTATTGTTGAGAGTTTTTCTATGAAATAAACTGATAGCGAATTTAGTCAATATGAAACAGACCTAGTTTGCTTCCAAATCCGCAGCTCCAGAATGGAGTGGAAAAACTCTTTACAAACGAAAAAGCTTTAAAAAAAAGATATTTCTATGCAAAAGCAGGCGTTTCATATAAGCAGGAACTGTATATTCATCAGTACGGCATGGCTGTTCACTTTCGTATATACGGCAGGCAGGAACCAAGCCGTACTAGTATACGGTTCTTGCTTATACGAAACGCCTGCTTTTACATAGAAAAACAAAAATTTCAAAGTTTTTCCAATATTTTTTGTTTGTAAAAGAATTTTTTCCGCAAAAAATGTTTTCGTGTTAACTTATAATACAACTCTTATAATCACTCTTGTGTCCGTCTTTTTGAATATTTTTGAAGTTCGACAATACAGTAGTATTGAAAACATATGAAATATAGAGCTGACTGTTAATTAATAAAGGTCTGGTACGGAAGGCTAATTGCACGAGCCCGGCTCGCTCTTGACTGAATTATTTAATATATTTTTCCTGAAAAGTTAATGTTTTGTTATTTTTTTCGCATCACTAGGAAAGAAACATACTGATTTTGAATTTGTTAGAACTTAATTTTTCTGTTAAAGCTATAGCTTGTCTCCATGACCTGTTTAAAATAAAATTTAGTTCATTTGAAAAAGTACCAATATAATTATGATTAGCTATGTTACATAAGTTACTAGTGGCACTTCATGACTTTGTCTAGTATTCGAGGAATTACAGTAGAGGACATCATTAGAACAATATATAATTATTTGATCCTTTAATATATCATCTAGGTCATTCCCAGAAAATGACTCCAATATTTGAATGCGAGTTTCTATAGATAAGTATGTCAAAGCAAATATGTATAAACAATTCGCAAGAAAAAGCTGAGTTCATTATTTTTTCTTTTTTCTATTCTAGGAATTAATTAGGAAAGTATAAAGAAACCTACCCACTTTATAAGATTTTACGAGCTGCAAACATTGATAATATTTATGACTTGAGATTTTTAAGTACCTACCTGAAAAAAGAACACTACACTTTAATGATTTCACATCCACAAATCAGAAATTTATGTTGCCAAATAATTTAATAGATGGCATAATGAATACAAACAGGATTTTTTATGGTTTTGCTTTTAATTTTGTCATAATTTATAAAAAGTTTAGATCGTCATATAATTAAATAATTTCAATATTTTAATAATGGAGAAGTGCGTACACATTTTGGCTTGCTTCATGTATGTCGCGTAATCCCTTACTTACTATTGTACTATCACTTTTAGCTAGAATTAACAAGGATAGGAATGTGTACAGATTTTCATCCCTATTCAAAACGCCGACCCCTTAGTATTTATATGCCCAGGAACATCACAGCAATGTGCTTGTAATATGCCTGCCGCTATAATAGGGAACACTTTTACAGTAGTTTCATACTATCTGGGACTTTTCGAGAAGATATTTATGGTTGAGCCATTTATGGCTCTCGCAATGCAATTATTGGCGCATTCTTCTATGGCTAATACCTCAGCTTATATTACGGTAGGGCTCGAGTCCAGAGCCTTTGAGATATGGCATCTGGGGTCATATACGCCCAGTCCGGCTCCACTGTTCGTTTTTTTACCATCTGTATACCACACCAACGATCCTTGCTGGAATGACAGCTTAGTTGAACGCCATTGTGGTCGGTCTCCCAATACCAGGTCGAATGGTTTTACAAAATTCACTTTGCGTGTGACTAATCAGTTATTGTCGTCATTTGCTTAAATAATATTTATTTTAAGACACTTAAATGTCTAACCAGATCACCTGGCTTGACTCTTTTTCCCTTTTAAAATCTAATAGATTGCTTAGTTTTTGACCTGCACATGTAGAGGTAGAATGTTTAATATGACTTACATGGCTACTGTAGGACAGGTATTCATGACACCAGATATTTAAAGATAAGCAAGCCGCTATATTTTTTAAGAAAGAGTCTCGGTTTTCTTTTATTACCTTTTGGCTACCATGCAAAGGGCCATGTGACCATGGGTCTAACAACCGTAGTATATATCCAATACATCATTCTTGTGCTCAGACCCCATGTTCTGCCAATGAAGCGACGACACGTGAAAAAGATCGTACTTCGTCACTCTGAACAGATGCGAATTGCAGGGTCATATTATCAAAAAGTGGAGCCGTTAGTGAAAGCTTCGTTTTTCTCGTGAACAGAACGATAACCGTTTTACTGGGGCTTATGCTCAGACTTTTGTTCAAACCTCACATGCGGACTTTGGAAAGGGTCTCTTGCATGAGTTTGAATATGCCCTGGCCTTGCTTGCCCCGTATAGCGATCCATGTAGCCTGTAGCATCTCGAACTGGTCATTTTCTGTAGGAGATTGTCAATTACAATCGACCACAAAATCGGAGAAAAGACTGCTCCTTGTGGGCAGTCTTTAGCTGTGATGATGGTGATTGAACAGTTTTCTATGTTGTGGTTATCCTTCTGCTTCTAAACATGGAGTCTATCTAGTTAACCGTGGAGGACTCAAGGCCCTTCTCCTCAGCGGTTTATGTAAATGGACATAAGGCCACTTCTTTTTTTCAAGAGCTTTTTTTTAATGGCAGTCTCAGTAGATTTGTAACCTTGACAATTTTGTTGTCAAGGCTTTCTTCCATGGACTTAGTAGGAATGAAGTGAGGCAGATGGGACGGAATGATTTGTCTAGAGAACTAGCCCTTTTTCCTGCCTTGGGTATAAACCCCACCCTGAAGTTTGTGCAACATTGGGGAATGTAGCCTATAGCGTAACTGGCTTGAAAAATTGTTTGTAGTGAAACAAGTATTTCTTAAATACCCTGCTATAGTAAGGCTGGGATGTCATCACCTCCAGCAGATTTAAATGTGCTAATGGCCCATCTAACCTTGTTGGGATTGAAGAATCTTTCCGCAAGGCTGAGAGAGTCTGGAAAATGAGTTCCTAATAAGAGGCTAATTGTTTTCTCACAATTCTCGGTGTAGTTCCCATCTTCTGTTTAGAGTGAGCCTATACCATTTGAGCAATGCTTAGAAAGTGTCATAGGGAGCCTGGGAACGCATTAGTGGACATGAAGAAAGTGGCGGAGGTGCTCATTCTTGAATCTTCGCAGATTGTAAGTCGGAGGAAAGACAGAAAATGGTAGGCTATTTCACTTTAGCGGCAATAGTACTGGCAGCCGTGTATTCAATAAGGCGAAACACTTATCCACAAATTCCAACGATTTAAATGCTAGCTGGATTCTAAACTATGATCATCAACACCAATCTTGAAGTGTGCATTGGCCATCGCCTTTGCAATCCAAAGAAATACATCAAAATAGATATAAAAAAAACATAATAAATTATTTACAAACAATTAATAATACTTTTTTCTTTTTAGTCTATTCATGCCATGGGTCTTGGAATGAGAATGGAACAGTGCATATAATAGCAAAACACGCTGGAACTATGCATGGAGTTTGTATTAGTTATCGATCATTAGAAAGTAGCGCTATCAAATTAGTTATTGGTGATGCGTGTTATCGCGGCCTACATAAACCACCGGATCACCACTTGGTTGCTAACTTGACTATTCTTGGTAAGTTCAACACCTTCTTCTACCACATATTTTTAAGTTAATATGATAGAAATAGGTTTTACATATAAAATTAACTTTTCAGGCAAGTGCGGCGACACGAGCTCATCAAATCTAATCCGCACAAGTTGGATTCTAATAGGTATAGGAAGTTCGGTTGTCGTAACAATTACACTTTTCACACACAGATGACTCCTTCTAATCGACTAAAACTGTTAGACTGCAACAATTGTAATTAAGAAAAAAAAAAATAAACGAAAGCAGGAGAGAATGTATGGTAAGCGAGGGTGAGAAGGATTCACAATTCTTTATATGAGATTAGTTATAAACAAATTTGCAGAGAACTTAGTGTCGGATTTTTATATTATATATATGTATATGTATGCAGTATGCATAAAAATGTAAAAAGTTTTCAAATAAGAAAAAATTATTATTCAGAAGTACATTTAGATAAAAGTCGAATATGTTTTATATTTAATAAGAGAGGAGAGGATAAGTGAAAACAAAAAAGTAACAAGTGCAGAACGAAACAGAGAAATAATTCAGATTTCTATTCATCCAACTTGTAGGTCATTATCGTCATAAAAATGTTTGTATCATCAATTAAAAATAAAATCTTTCTAATTGAAACGACGATACATGTAGCGTTAAATATTAATTTCCATTTCTAATCTGAATTACTTAATTAATATTAGAGTTGGCTACACAAAAGCCACCCATGAAACTACTCTCACGTGTGCTAACTACTCGGAGAATTTAATTTTTCCACGTTCCGTTCTGTGAGTGATTGCCATTGCTGTAAACAAAATCGAAACAACGGAAATACCGACATATTGCAAAATTTTATGTTTGTTAACGTAATTGAGTTATTTGTGTTTTCGCCAAACATTTTGCTCAAAATACCTATATTACATTAGTACACGTACAGGAACTTAATTACAGTTATGACATAAACTTTAATTGCTGATTCGAATTAAAATAAATTTATGTTTTTGTGGGAATTTACATATTATTTAAATCGTGGTCATTTTAACCTCCAAACGGCAGTGGATAGTGCAATGAAATTATTATTTATAGCCACTAAAGGGGGGAACTTTAATTAAAATCATTAAAACTGGATGTGAGGCTATTATCTTTTTTGTTTTTTTGTTTTATTTATAATTTGTTTGTTCTTTTCATAACAACATCAATTTTACAAAGGAATGGAATAATACTAATCTTTGAATTTTTGACATGTGGTTTGATGTAAAAGTGAGTATAACGCTAAAGTGTTAACCTTATCTTTTGTATTATGTAGACTTCCTTTCTAATAAAGTTTTTCTTTTTTGTACATACTAAATGACCATAAATTGTCTATTTGTACAAAAAATCTCTGAAACGTATGAGTGTGCACTTACTTGGCACCATTAATGGCATTTGGTGTCAAACGCCGTAATACAAGTGTGGTGCAGAAGTGGACGTATATGACATGTAATAGTTTCCTAAATATTTACATTGCCCCTTCGCCTACTAGTCATCCTACTCTATGTCCAACTTTATTACATCAGATTTGAGTGAAATGGCCTCAGCATATATGCGGAGGCATTTAACACCGGTTCATAAAATACATTCAACTTATTAACATAAAATGTGCACAGTCAATGGATGATAAAAGCATTCAACATAATTTATGTATGAAAGTGCGAAATACGCCCAACAAATTCATACAACATGCGCTAAATATATAATTAATAAATGCGCTCTTAACATATGCGTATAAGGAACTCGTTATAACAATTATGAAAACAACAAATACACCCTCAATTACGTTTGAGTTTAGGATGACCCAATTTCAAAACAAACATTCTTTAACCAATGTAGAAATCGGTTGGAAATAATTGCTATTTTTTCTAAATGACTAGACTTTGAAAAAGTATTCTCAAACAACATTCTTAGTAGTCATGAGTGGGATGATAATCGCGTTGCAATTGACTCTGCTATATGTGTCTTTATAGATGGTTCGAGAATGAATGTGGGAGCCGAGGTGTTCTCAGCATTCCCTCAAATACAAGAATCGTACAGCCTAGCGAACGGCAGTAGTGTGCTCCAAGCGAAGGCTCTGCCTATTAGTAGAGCAGCAAAGCTGCTGGAAACAATTTATGATGTACCTAGCCATCGAGTGTTCAGAATTTGTATTGATAGCTAGGCCGCAATATCAAAGCTCTAGACTCGAGCACAATTAGATCTCGCCTACTGCAACGGAATCCCTGTGAGCTCAAAAAACTGGGTGTTAACGACAGAGTAATTCTCTGCTGGATGACTGGTCAAAGTGAAATTTGAGGAAACGAGACAGCTGATTCTCTGTCCAGAAAAAGTTCCGCTATGAATACATGCCATAGGTCGGCCCCTAGAATCGGCAAAGATGGTTCTAGATTTACAGGCCTGTAAACTAGTGAATCGCAGATGGGGAGAACTGACCACATACGCGATTTCAAGACAGGTATGACCCGAAATATATCCTGGAAGGACTGAATCTCTTCTAAGGAGGAACCCAAATGACGTGCGCAATCTTACTGTAATTATTACGGGACACTGGCTCTCTGGCAAACATACAGAGCGCTTGCAAGCTCCATACAATAACTTCAGCAGAAGCTGTATGGACGAGGATGATATTGAGAGTGTTCTTCACCTACTGTTTGAATTCCCTAACCTTGCTAACCATAGGAAGAATACACTTGGTAGCTAATTGTTCGGCGAATTAGGGGAATTAGCCGTCAAGGATATGGAGGACATGGTAAAGTTCATTCATCATGTGGCTAGTTTAAATGCACACCCTAAATCTGAGGAGAAATCTTTTCCATGTAGCGTCCCAATAAGGTGGCTTTATAATGGATCAAAGATGGTCTAAGTATGATTGATCGTATATTCTTTTACTATGGTCGTCACTCCAACCTTACCTAACCTATGTAAAGATATCCCCTCTTATGAGTTATACAAAAATCATTCTGGAGATATTGATTATAGTCTAAGATATGACCCGACCGAAACAGGATCCCAACAAACAATGTATGCAAAAATATAATCCTTGTGTTACACTTGTCTGCGGGCTTAATGCGTGATTTTTTGAAATTATGACTGAATTGGCATATAATTGGTGTCATGGACATAGCGTTTTTTTTTTTTTTAATTTTATAACTTTATATTATAACAAATCTGACAGATGAAATTCTCACGGCCTTATGAATTTGATGTGCTTGACTAATCAGACTTTTTATCCCATAGATAAAATCTATCGGGTATACTAAGTTTGTCATTCCGATTGTAACGCATAGAAATAATGATGATAGATGGATTAGTCACCCAAGCATAATATTGAAAGCTATTTTAATTTTTGTATGTCCGGCTATTCCCCTGTCCGTCTGCCTGTCCGTCCACCTTCACGATAACTCGAGAGTGCGCTTACTACAGCATTTAAACATTTTTTTTTTCCAAAATGAGACAAATCAGGTTACTCCTTCGTAGGGTTGTTATACAAAAAATCCGTATTCATTATATATTTGGACACTGCCTGAAAACACGTTGACGTAGAAAGCTGAAATTTGTGCACGGCTTCCTCATCAAAATAGTTAATACGATTTCTAAACGGACTAAATCGGGAAACGCGTTCATGGTGTTACCATACAAATATTTAGGTTATTTATGTATACTATGAACAGAATCATCCCTAAACGTTTTTATTGTACTGAAAAGTTCTTCGGAATATTAAATTCTATAGAATTGGTTATAACCATTCTCACTGTCCACTTCAAAAATCAAACTTGGAGCATACGAAATGACATACGTGCATTCATCTAGTAGGGTATCATGAGAATTGGGTCTTAGTCCAGTTCTAGCTTTTTCTTTCTTTATATTTTGTAAAGCCATCAAATCTGTTACAGCTATCTGCTTATATACATACTGGGGGTGCTAGATTTCGTCATTCGTACGTAATAGCTCTTTTGTTTTTCCAAAAATCTCTTAACCCAATAGGAAATTTTCAAAAAATTTACATTTCGCTAGGGTGTAAGGTTATTTCACTCATATATTTCTGCATTTATAATATTTTTTCCAGCATCAGTTGCTACGGAATAAATTTACTTTGTATAAATGTCATTAAAGGATTTTTGGCATTAAATGACAGGTCTTCGAGAGAGAGTATAATTGATTACAATAACTATCTTTTCGATCTGAAATGCTGCGTAACTGATTTTTTTACAACCAATGTTTCGAATGTTCCATCAATTATTTCGAACACACTGAAGTTATAACAAGATAATTATCTCTATTATTTCCTGTGTACATAAATGGCAGCAACCAATGGTAGGTATATATAAGGCCGATTGTAGGGAAAAGACAACGATGAATTTCCGATTCCTTGGTCCCATCGTGATCCGCACACTATTATCGTAATATGTCGGCCATTTTCGGCGGCTAAAGGAAAAAATGCTCCTGGTTTTTAATATTTCACAGCCTTTAATGGGTTGAAGTTAGTCGGACATAAATCGATTATATAATATTGTGCAATATCGCGCTGCAAGCGTGTTATATAAACTAAAGCTAAGCTTGTTTTGTTATACTATACAATCTATGTTGGAAACAAAATGGCTTTTAAATTTGATTTCTATAGGATATAAACCATACCGGGGACTTTCCAAGCTTCTCGGAAAGTATAAAGTATTTTATGGTTGGTTCTTAGTAATTTTCTTTGGTATTCTGTCAGACCCAAAAGATCTATTGAGCGTAAATCACTTGAATATCGCTAATTTAAAAATGAATTATAAAAACATCGGAATTCGTTCATTGAATAACGATCTTGACAATATCCTTGCTTGGAGCAAAGCGAATTGTTGCGAATTCAATGCATCTAAAACCCAAGTCTGTCTGTCTCCTGTTTCTTTTGATGGAACATTAATTTCCGATTCACCGCCACTAATCATTCTTGGTATTTATTATTTCTGTAAGTTAAGCTGGACAGGTGACATCTTATCTGTTGGATATCTTGGATTTCTGAAAAGGTGTAAAAAATATTTTAGCCCGTCAAATTCATGTCATATTTGGAATGGAATACAATTCCCATATCTGGGCAGGCGCTGATCGCACAGCTTTAGCTTCATTTGATATTGTCCAAAATAGATCCTTCAAATTCGTTGGATATGTGGCAATAATTTGTCATATCGACTCGTTCCAGTACCGCAGCAATGCTGGATGCCTTTATGGCTGAATGCAGGATAACTGTATGTACATATTTATGTATCGAGAGGAGTATGGCCTGGCGTTACACCGACCTTGGTTTAGCGGCCCGGACCAAACGTACCCCCCCCCTATCACCAACACATAAAAAGGTATTTGGAATAAGCTGGGCGTTAAGCGTAACAACAGCTTACATCTAAGGCTACTATACATTACAAGAAGACACATAAAAATAAAATAAAAATCATAAAATAATTTTCATAAGGATAACTGGGTAGGAAGGATTTTAATTCATGCATGTTTTTCTTCCAAGCAAAAATATGCAAAAGAAAATGGAAAATTAAAATAATCAATAACACGAAATTTTAGGGATACCAATCAGGGTTTCTCTCAAGCTGTTCCTTGGTAGCCTGTCGTTAACTAGTTAAGCTGGTAGGACTCCTTCTTTGAGACGATCTTAATCGTTATAAAATAGTAAATTTTCTGAAGAAATATCTAGCTTGATCGCTTGTAGACTAATTTTTGCACGCAATACTCGCGCTGAAAGCCGCGCTCATCCTTTCGCCCTTCAAAACACTTTAGTAGTAGAAGTAGTAGTGAAATTACGTAATGATTTTTAATCCAGAGCTCTACGAACAATCTACATTCTTCTGTATTTGCTCCGGCTTACAATCTGCGAAGGTTCAAGAACGACATATATCAGCTCCTCTGCTTCTCATGTCCTCTAATCTTTTACCTATATTATTTCTCCCATACTAAGCTTGTCTTACTAAAGTAAAGGGCACTCATTATACCCTAGACGATATTTATATAGCGTATACTTTGTTTGTCATTCCGTTTGTAACGCACAGAAATAATAATGGTAGAGCAAAATTGGTTGGACACCCACGCATAATATTAAAAGTTATTTTGATTTTTGCATGTCCGCCCGTCCGTCCGTCCATCCGTCTATCTGTCTCTCTGTCTAACCATCCTTACGATAACTCGAGAACGCGTTCAGTTAGAGGTCTGGAATTTTGCACATGGGTTTTTAAAAAAAAAACAAAATTTGAGTTCGAAAATGGGACAAATCGGATAACTCCTTCAAGGGGTTGCCATATAAAAATTTCGATTATTTGGACACTGCCTGAGAACGCATCGACATAGAGAGCTAAAATTTGGTACATGGTTTTTTCATAGCAATAGTAAATAAAATTTCTTCAATCGGGCAACCCCTTCTTGTTGTTGCCATATAAAACTTTAGATTTTTTAAGTATGCTGTAAAAACGATCAGTCCTAGACATTTTTATTGTACTGAAAAGTTCTTCCGAGTTTTTACTGTCAGACGAACCGTTCTAGAAATATATGCCAAAAACCATTTCGAAAATCAAACTTGGAAATATGGGTGACCATACGAAATTATATACTGGCATTCATCTAGGGTAAGAATTGGTCTAGACCAATTCTAGCTTTCTTAATTGTTTTATTATATAAAACCGCCAACGTTAAAATTGGCATTGTTTCAAAAGAGCGGGACTATCATTAAATGCATACTGGAAAAATCTTCGAATTTATTGCACTTATTTAAGTAAGATTAGCTGTAGAACATCTTGGCTATTAGTCATTATTTTCGGCGGCAAAAAAACTATACTAAGCTTTATTACTGTTTTCAAGGGTAATTTGGTCCAGGGTGTATAGAGTGCAACGTACTCCTACATTATAACGAGCTTGTTGTTAGTTATAAACTGGCATTGCACTTGTGATAGATAGCATTGTAAGGTGAGTTTGATTGTGGCTATTGCGGGTTTTGTACAGAAAGACTTTCAAAAGCTTTTGCTTGTGCATATTTCTACAGATTTTTGATCTGAACTGATAAATTATTTTATCTCTAGTTATAGGACGGACAATTAGATACCCGATCTTAAACTTACGGCTCCTAATTTATATGAAGTTATATGAATGAAGTTAAAGATAGAAGCAAAGAACACGTTAATAAAGTTTCCAGGTACATATCCTCCGTAATCCTACATAACTCTTTCTGAGTTATTGTATATAAAATATATCTCCTTCTTTTAAATTAATTATATCCATTGCTTTTGTTGTTGATTTGTTTTTTTAATATATTATTATTTTCTCCATCGATTTTTTTCGGCTCAGCAAATTCAAACAATTACATACATACATACATACCTACCTTACCTACCTTGAGTTTTTCTATATAGAAAGCACAAAAAAACTACTACTATCAATCCATTTCAAGCGCAAGCATCTAGATGTGTGTGTAAATACTTTTAATATAAAAAAAAAGACAAATCTGTATCTAGAAGTTTCAATTAATTATACATATATACAAAATGCAGAAAATTGTACTAAACGTAAGGAAGAACTATATATTTAAGAAAAACTCCAGACTAACTAGGTTTTAACGATATATATCGAGGTGATACTAGTTTATTTTTTAACAAGATTGCGCTAAATGTACAGAAGATATTATTGTATTTAAATAAATTAAATAAAAAGAAATCGTAAGGTAAGAGATGAACTGGATTTTTACAATAAAGATAAATCAACGTTACGTGAAAAACAACCGCTAAAAATGTACGAAAATTTCAATGGAGATGCATTTTTAGTTTAAGATTTGTAAATTATAAAGTAAAAAACGCGAACAGTGCGCGTTCTGAACTAGCCGATTTCTTGAAACCAAATGGACTACTTCACGTGTAAATCCATTTTTATTCTGATTTTTTTCTTTCGCTACGAACTATTTTCTAGGTAAATACATGTTGTACATAATTCGTGTTATATAAAGGCATTTTCAAGTGATGAAATTCGCATTGTTGATTATAATTCAGAGCTATTATTTTTAACTTAGGAGAAATTTTTTAATTAATTTCGCAAATAGATTTGTTGCATAAAAACAAGGAAATTTACATTTTTATTTTACTTTTTGTTCTTAATTTTTTAATTATTATTATTTTTTTTATTTATAATAGTTTAAATGGGGCTGTTGTCACTGTTAAGCAAGAATCTTATAAAGATTTTGCTACTAAAACTTTTGGTGTAATTTTTGTAAATAAATCGTAGCTTTTAAGGAAGGTAATGTACTCTCATTTTAATAATTCAAAAAGGGACTATTTTTTTTAATTTAGTTTTTTAATCAAACAGCTTAAACAAAACTACTTTTTCCTTCTTTAACATTTCTAACCGTAAGTGCTTCGTGTAAAACAAAAAAGATTAAACAGAAAATGGAAAGGTTTTTACTTGCTGGACCGCAGGCTAACTACAATACATGGATTTATTAAGAATTATTTTTATTATAAGATTTTTTATAAATACGAAAGAAAACCTAAAGAATATTATATTATTTTTCTGAGTTATTAAAATAAATTGTAAAATAATTGAAGGTTTTTTATTTCTGTGCTATTTAGAGTGACTGTACGGGGGCATTAAATTTAAAAAAACAGCAACGCGAAAAGGGCTCTGAAATAAATATGGGTACTTTTATTTTGATTTAATTTTTTTTTACCCTGTTTCATAGACTCACACGAACTTTCCAATCCTGTTTATGAAGCGTACCTACTATGTCCTGGAAAAAGATATTCTGGAATTCATTTTTTACCAGAAAAGTAGATCGAAAAATTTTCCTCCCACACATGGTAAAAATTCACAGGAAGCTCTAGAAGGTCTCATGGCACTCCAAAAAGGATGTAGCATTGACCAGTCACTGTCGTAGTTGTGATTGACCTCGTTACTGTCGATTATTCCTACAAACCTATGAAATGACGCTTTCGTTCAACAAAATTATTGCTAGATAAAGACAATACATACAGTTCAGGCATCTATGAAATAAGAAAAATATCTTTAACCCTTACAAAATTTTCGTTTTCAGATAATCGCCTTAACCCAATCCGAGACAAGAAGTATTTTATGAAGGTTCAAACATTTTCCAGTAATTTTTCTTAGTAGGAAATAGTCTGGTACTGGTAGTCCGTAATAAGGTCCCAACTGTCCCATTCTTTAGGATTTCCTAATCCAAATCCATACCCATCACATGTATTGCAATTATAAAACCTATTCAATGTTTCTTTGTACTTCCTTAGATCAATTAGAACCTACATAAGTGTCCGAGGGGGGTTCTTGGCTTGCATTTATAATTTTGAAAATTCAAGATTTTGAGATTATTTATAAAATTTTTAATGCAAATTTCAACACCTACGGCCGTCCTTCGAGACAATTCTATTTATGCGACTAAGAAGTCAATAATTAAAATGCTAATGTTAATATTTTAGTTATATTTATTTTTGATTAAGCTGCTTTTTATGTAACTTTTAGTTTTCGGAAACTAGGCTCATGAATCAGTGGTCGATCTTCTTAACGGCTAACCTTTTACGTTTTTATTCGTCTCGGCAATGATCCTGCTCTTTTTGCGCTTGTTTGTCATGCGCAGAGGTTTCTACAAATTTCCCTATATGCTTTCCAGTTTAGATTATGGCTATGGTCTCAGAAAACACTGAGGTTTCGTAGAAATTAAATTTTAATAAATAAATAAGTTCAGTTAAGTTATATTATTTTGTTTCATGTTATTCGAATTAGAGTATCACGTTTTATTTTGCAAGGTTCATTATATATTTTTTTTATTTATTTACTTAATTTTAGCGTTAGTTTTTTTGAAAATCGTAGTAGCTTTCACCTATGTACATATTTAAGAGATTTTTAGGAAATTAAATTTATAATTTTATTTTTATAACTTAAGTATTGTGTTTTTTAGCACATCTAAATGGGGAATGGTTAAAGGTGATTATGTCGCGAGAGCGTACATTACAGGTTATCTGATAAGAATATCGAGTATTTCATTTTAACGACAAGATCAAGAAGGAAAATACTAGCGACAGCTACTTTATGGGCCGTATTCACCAAGCCATTTCATTGAAATTTAATTTAATTTCTGTTTTAGTACTCCCATAAGAGAGGGTTAGGGCACACTTAAAATTAAATTAAAATTTAATTTGGGTTATTTTATGTTATAATAACGCATATACAACTTTAAACTTAATTCAAGTGAGGCCCAACCCTCACTTCGGGAGTACTAAAACACAAATTTAATTAAATTTCAATTAAATGGCATGGTAAATACGGCCCTACATGTAAGCTAGTTATTTGTGAAAAAAACGCAGAGCTTGCCGAGAAAACCTATCGAGTCAAGCTCTAACCGAATCCACGTCTATGCCACCGAGCTTTGCTACTTTTTATAACAGTTTAGACACCTGGTCAAGTGTCGAGTTCACTTATTTGAATAGGCAACATACTAAATGAAGTTGGTATGAATCGTGATACAGTGTAACCACTTTTAAGTTGTGTGGGTACACCAGTGAAGTCGAAAACATTTCTCGGCATATAGAAAATGCCATGCTAATTAATGGCGGGAGATTTTAAATATTATTTAAGTGGATGTATGATACAAGGCGAAACCAATTAGATATTCACGTAGTTACAAATTTATAGACATAACGCACATGTTCTCATTGAATAAATTCATTGGGAATTTATTTAGATCTGTAAGTAATCTGAAAAATATAAAAATCCAAGTTAATTGGGCAATTTTCATTTTACCTGTATCTTGTCAGGTTCCAAACAAGAAAAGCAAAAGTACCAAAGTACCAAGTTTCCGCCTTGAAATCTGACAGTCAGGGTCCAATATGGCCGAACCTCATGCACACATAAAGCGGCATTTTGGTTACGCTCATGTACACATATTTTATATGGAATGCCTACTCCATTAGTTTCCTGCTCGAAGGTCTGGATCCAGCATGCAAATGAACTCGGACAGGTTTGCATCGTCCACGGTGCAGAGAATAGAAGTATTCTCATTAAAATTTTGACACATTGTAGCTGATGTACTGTGACGTAATTTCCTGAACTAATGTATATGTCGTAGACATTCGATGTAACTCAGCACTTCACAAAAAGTCTAGGCACTTCATGAAATGTAGTCAGTCGCTTAACGCATTTTTACATGATTTTTAGCCACCCACTTCATGAAATGCTACAAGCCTCTATGCCGATAGTGTAATACCAGCCGATATAACCGAATGATAAGATAGGGCGATGAGGTGGTTGGGCCCAGACGTGCGAGACTGCCGCATTCACGCTCCCACACACGACCCTAACACATGCATACACCGGAGTGTGTGTGTGTTGTGTGTCGTCACATGTTTGCTGTGTGTTCGAGTCGCGTGTGTGTGGCGTGTGTGTATGGCTGGTTGGCAGGGCTGGGTGCGGTTCAACCTTCACCGCTCATCGCCCTCTCCTAGCATTCCGTTATATCGGTTGGTATTACACTTACCGCGTAAAGACTTGTAGCATTACATGAAAAGGATAAAAATTTCAGACACATCGTGTAAAAACTCATTAAGCGCAAACTGTTACACAATCTGCCTACATTTCTTGAAGTGGCTAGACTTTTCGGGAAGTGCTAAGTTACATGATTTGTCTACGATATATACATTTCTATTAAATACCAGAGAGAGGAGAGAGAGTATTGTGTTCTCTGTACCGTACTTTCCTAGACATTTCACAATATTTCGTCACTTAGTGGTGAAGTTTGTTTCGTAATGAGAATACCTTGTATACTCTGTATCGTGAGCTTCGTCTTGAACTTGATGGAAAAATGACGAACGCTGACAAAATGAAGCATAAGTATTGCGCAGGCCCTTTACTATTTTAATTCCTTTAAAAACAAAATTATTAATGAATATGAACATTCATAAAGCAGTCATAATTCGTGGCTAATAAAATTAGTCTTTCTTCTTTGCATTATAGCTTGTTAAGTATTAAGGACGATATAATTCATGTCGCCAAAAATTTTTGGGGAATTTGACTGCATTTATGATGGTCAAGGAATTTATGACTGCCTTGTAAATATAACCCTAGAGATAGAACTGCAATGGAGCTGTGGGGCAGACCTAACCCAAAAGAAACGATAAAGCTACTGAGGCTAAATAAGCGAGCCCTGAGAACCCTGGTATCATTTCTAACTGGGCACTTTCGTCACAGGGGTCACCTACACAGGTGATGGCTTGTTGCTGATCCTATATGCATGGGATGCGGAAAGGAACCCCCGACGGTGACTGCTTCTTTGTCACTGTCCGAAAGGGCGCCCCAAGATGGTGGGGGAGGGGATGAACGGGAACCCCCCAGAAGGTAAGTTCTTTAACGTGATTTACTAGTTAAGAATAAAATGTAATCTGTTTATTATTACAAGGCCCGATAAGATAATATTAGACCTTTAATTATAAAATATGAATATAAGATTATATATACGCATTTCGCGAAAATCGCGTTTCTTATGTTCAAACTGTTTTTTACACCACTATATTCTCTACAAGACAGATTTTTATAAGAATGACAGAAGCAAATCGGCGAAAATTAGGTCTTTGCCGCATTTACCGGCGAATGTAGATATCAGTTTCGTGTTAGGACGTACACATCAAATTCTTATGTTTAAATTAAGGTCCAATTAGAAAGTTCCAATCGTACATTTCTTAACTTTTTACTCTCCACAATGACTATCTTCGATATTATATGACAGAAAGCTAATTTACTTCTTTTAATAGTGGGATAAGCATACAAAATTTCGAAATTGAGCGAAATTTAGTAGGGTACAAATCGCACATCTAGGGAATAGACGCCTGAGCAGTTATCACTGATCGCCCATATACGTCCAAATTAGATTTTGCCTTTATTTTATTCCGTATTTTAAAAAAAATGCATATTTGAACAAAAAAAGGACACGAAAGATATTGTTTTTTACACTATTTCCAAAATAAATCAGAAATTTAAAGATAATAAAATATTTATTGAGGTAAAAATTTCATTGAAACTGTATTAAAATTTACAAAATGGAAAATGTACGGTATTCCGGTAGGAAGGTCATTTTGTAAATTTCTTAAGTACTCAGATGGGCCCAGGACGCGATCTTAGAGTCCTATTTCTCCGACCTCTTTTGGCTTGGGACCTAAGCCCCCCCCCCCCCCCTCCACAAAAATTCGGGTGCGCTGGTGCGGTACTGCAGTCCGTCTATCTCTGAAAAATGTTACAGACTCCTTGGCTCACACGTTCTGGACGAGCTACATGAATCGGGTAATACTTAAATGTGTGCCATCCTACATTTATGTATGTATGTAAGTCTTTACTAATAAAACATTTAGGAAAAGTTTTGAATCTAAAATTGAGCAATAGCATAAATATCAACTATAAGCAATGAAAATAAAAAAATTACTCAAAAGTACATACACTTTGTAAAAGTAAAGATTTAGAGAAAACACAAATGTTTTGAGAATCAAAGAATAAATTGATAATTAAGGCGAACCAATAATACCACGCATGAGCCTTAACCCAAACATCGATAGGACCAATGAGCAATTGCTCAAAAGTCTGGAGGGGCCCGAGAGCTTGTTTTCAAGTTGTTCTATGCACGGCGAGGGGTATACAAGTACCTATCAAGTATAACAGCATAAGTTTTTAATAAAATCTCAAATATCGAGCTAGGCATATGAATTCTGGCTTTCGTCTTCGTCTAACTATTATAATAACTTGTTATGTTGCGTCATTAGTTGTAATAAAAAGTCAAAGACGAAGACTTGAATGCGGGCAGGCCCTTAGTACAGGTTTCCCTACTCTACCCGGTCACCTAGAATTAACATCTAAAGCGCAATTCATATGTATGTATATCATAGTATCGCATGGCATAAGAGAACACCGAAAATTACATGGCCTCCATCTGAATGACCAATTCCAGGAGCGATAGGTTATGAAAAATTTCACGAGCAGCCGTAGCCATTCAGCACATGGATTTTTAGGACATCCTGCCTTTGTAAGCCCGCTAGGCTAGTAGCCTAAGTAGAGATTGAGATAGCGAGTTTTTTCAGTTGACAAGATCATAAGAAATCCAAAAGTGAAGTTAGAAAATAGAGAGTACAATACTGAAAATGATTTCAATAAAAATTGGATAAAGAGTGTTGAAGTAGTAGCGACTGTAAATGTACTAGAATTGTGTATTACCAAACTCATAATTTACGTTAAATACATTGATTCAAATCTCAATATAATTTCCGAAAAATATTCAGGAGAAAAATAAAACTTCCTAGTTCACTGAATTAGTAGTTTTTTCATGGCTTGATAATGCTAAAATAATGATAAAGGATCAGAACTCAATTAAATCTGAAAATGCTACAAAGAATATAAATTTTCTTCAAGAAAAAGTTAGTAACGAATAAAATGTAAATTTTACTAAATTTAATTAACATGAATGATGACGTTCCGTCTTTGCAGAGAAGAGAGGTAAAATATCAGATCAAATTCTTATGAAGAAAGTAATGTTAAACTTTCTATTAGCAGATTAGATGATACTGAGTTTTGGAATGGAGATGAAAACAATTTTTTAAATAATTAATTTTATTAACCTGCAGCAATATTACGTAGGTATATCATTCCGGTTCCTCCTAAGCAGTGTTTCTGTCTTCTTAAAACAAAGCTTGGCTATAATCCCTCGTCCTAGTAATTTCTCCATCTACGATTTTGTGATCACCTTGCTTGCAGACCTGTAAATCTGCAATCCCAGCTGCTAAACGCTTTGCTATAGATTCTTCTTCTAAACATTTATTCATACTCAGCCTTTCCTGGCTATTTCATCACTTACCTCATCTTCCGCTAAATCAGTAGATCCAAGAGTACCCGGCAGATAATAGCTTTATGATTACACCAAATATCCAGAAATTGTTGCGACAACGGTAGACCAGGCGATCTAATTATGTAAGAAACCGGGGCTTTGATTGGAGGTTGCCTTGGCTAGTTCGTCAGTTAACTTGGATGTCACGAATCATGGTATCAATAAATCGAATGAAATACTAAATTAATCTACATACATATTTCCATCGCAATAAAAGTAATAGTGAAAAATAACGGAGAGTCGATAAAATATCTTCATGTAGCTTAAGCATTTCTATCTGAGATTATAACTCCACGGAGAAAAGTTTTGGGAGTGATCCCTGTTTTTTTTTGTACATCTTGCGCTATGTACATAAGAAAAATTGGGATAGTGGGCTGAAAAGCACATTTGCAAAAGGTTATGGCATTAGGGGATATAAATAAATAGCAAGCTTTGGTTTAAATAAGTGGGGAAAATTGCAGTTAATAAATAACAAGAAACCACTCACCATAGAGCACAATAAGCTTTATAATGATGCTAAATAAAAGGCTTGGGTAGTTATAAGTAATAGCAGAATTTGCCATATGAATAGCAAATTATCTGATATTATTTAGCACTAGCTCTTATGGGTTGTTACTGTTCCAGCTATTTTAAGAAGCAATGTTAACCATAGATTTAAGAAATTTTGCTATTAGAAAATGCATTTACTGCTATTATGCATGAACGATTGCCCTTACATTCTCTTACAATGGACATTTAAAAAAAAAGAAAAAAATGCTTATGGAACCAAAATAATGGAAAGAGAAACATTTATTTGGAAAATAGATTTATTACACATGAAACTTCTAAGAATATTATAATGTACTACATAATATGTATGTAGGTATATGAACTTATCTCTTAGTTAATTACAATATACTAATTATACAATATATTAATTATTTAATCGTAACATGCTTTGATTTTGCACTCATTTTTTGGAATACCTATACTTAAACAACTTCATAGTAAAATTAAATATGAAAAATTAAAGTAGAAGTACGCTAGTATAAATTGTTTCGTAAGACAAATGTAAATTGATTAAATCTTTTAAAGAAAAGTGTATAGGGTTAATAACTGTACATATGCTATGTGGAAAAAATTATTTTAATCCAATAACAACATATTCTGATTGGAACTCATGTATATGATAAAGCTTATTAAATTTCTTGTCAAAAGGTAGTGGGTACTTTAGGTCTGTTTTCTGAACAATAGACAATATCGATGGACGTCGAAATAAAGGGTTTTTAAAGATGTAACATAAAAATGCACAGATTTCTTTGTCTAGAGAAAATATATATTCGATCAACAAAAATTGAACGTATTCGTCATCGTAACCATTTTCATATTTTTATATTTTTTTATAGTTTTTATATTATTACCTGTCACAGTAATGTCTTTAAAAAAGACTGGCTTATGTTTCTCCAGAAATATTCTTAAATTTTTATCACAGATGCCTGGAAATACCTCTTTACCAAAAATAGTTGAGTATTCATAAAATAAGTAAAAAACGAGTTTTCAAACAAAACTGAGGCCAAGCCGCTTGAAAAAGTAGAAAAAAAACTTTTCTTCACACACAGAGGTGGACTCAGATTTTTTGATTGGAACATTTCTCTTGAATATTCTTTCTCTTCATGAATCAAATCACTTATTACCTCTGATTGATCATACTGAAATATATCGGTGATTGTCAGCGAATAAAATCTTAGTCCCCCCCTCCCCCCCCCTCTGTGTGTGAAGAAAAGTTTATTTTCTACTTTTTCATGCGGCTTGGCCTCAGTTTTGTTTGAAAACTCGTTTTTTACTTATTTTATTTTCTGCCTTTTTCACGTTAACTAAATTGTTATTACGTGCTGCATGGAGATATTTTAAAACAATTTTTAAGTTATGTTTGGTGCCGATCCGAAAACAAAAATTTTTCGAGTATCAAATCGTTGAAGTACGCAACGGTTTTCTGAAGTTCAAATTAAGTTTTAAACAGCGGTTTTTCAAGTAAGTAGGTACCGAATATTTTTTGTTTTTTCATCACTAGTATGACAGTGGCGCTGAGAAGTGAGCAATAAGTTGCGGTAGTGGTGCCAAAGTTAACTTAATAAGAAGTTAACCCTAGTATCGAGTTCGGGAAAAGTAAAATTTAATGCAGACTCTAAATATTTCACATTAAAATCGCTAGTAAAATTTTGTCGTATGTTAATTTTGAGAAAACAGAATAATTCATTTTCAGATTTTGAAAAAACAATTTTAACTCTTCAATCAATAAAAAAAAAAATATGCAAATTGCCATAGAAATACGATATGTCAAAATTTTACCATACATTTCATGCCTAGTTTCTATAAATTCTAGAGCTGGTAAAATCGCAAGCAAAAATTTTACTGAGACCTTACTAGTGGAATACGAGGTTCACCGGTAAAAACAGAGGGTTTGCTTTTCATAAATAGATGGCACTATAAATTCTCCACTCATTTTAACCCGAATTGTCCCAGCGTTGCATATGGCAACGCTCGAATCTCGATGCATGTGCACATAACGCCAGCTAGCCAATGAACGCACGCCTAATGGTGGATGTGTATACCTGTTTTTCACAGTAAATAGTTATATACTATTTTATTCTCTTGAACTAAGTCACTCGCTTTTGTGATTTTGACGTGATAGCGTCGTGAATTTAGAGAAGAAAAGGAACATGTTAAATAAAGAAGATTTTTATTACCCAACTAGGTAAATATGCATTTTTTTAAAATTAAAATTAAATTCTAAAGATTTGTGTTTGTTTTAAAAATGTTTTTTAATTATTTTCATCAGTGTTGCCATATGGCAACGCTGGGTTATCTTGGGCGAATTTTTTTGTTTATTGCAATTCAGTATAAATTTTGTCATTTTCAGTGCGGATATTATCGAATAATAGAAGAGTGCAACAATGTTTTTATTTGATTTTAGGGCTCTTTCATTGAAAGACGCACTAGATTACTTGGATGAAATATTGTCAGACGATGAGTCACAAGCCTTGTACATAGAGCCACCTGAGGCCGAAGATAGGATATTGAGCGGAGAAGATGATGCTGATGATGAAGAGGGTAGTTTACCAGATAATATGTGCGCTGGTCAATTAAAAGCAAATTGTGAAATCGTTTTGGGTACTGGTCGACGTATCGATTCACATGAAGCAATACTACGGGAGCCAGAACAAAAGACAGGAATAGATGACGAAATTTTGGTTGATGTCTTGGAAAATTTGTCTGATATTGAACCATCCACTTCATTTGCTATTAGTGGTTTAACTAAGGTTCGCGCAACTAAATCTACATGTTCAATCCCACCATCTGATAAGAGCACCAATTTTGTATGGGTAAAAGACAACTCTTCCGCAATGATGCCCATATTTCCACCTGCTAATTATGAAGACTGCATTGGATTGAAACCACACGAACAATTTGAATAGTTTTTTGACGATGCTTTACTGCAGCATATTTGTGTTGAATCCGCAAAATATGCTCTTTTTCTTGGCAAACCGAATCCTAACATTACTATCGAGGAGCTTAAAGTTTTTATTGGAATCTTGCTCGTGACTGGATATAATCATCATAGCCGTGTCAGAACATTTTGGAGTACTGACGAAGATCTTCGAAATGAAATAGTTGCAAAATCGATGCGCAGAAATCGATTCCAACAAATATTGCAGTTTCTTCATTTTGAAGATAGCCACAAAATGGTAAATGTGGTAAAATGTGGAAACTGCGCCCTATGACAGACCACCTGAAGTCAAAAATGCTGAAACACCTTCATCCTGAGCAGAAGCTTTCTTATGATGAAAGCATGATCGCTTATAATGGTCGTCACGGATGCAAACAGTTCATAAGAGGGAAGCCGCCTCGCTTTGGATACAAAGTATGGTCTTTATGTACTCCGGCGGGCTATTTGGTAAACTTCGAAATCTACCAAGGGAGAAACCCACGATCAAATACTGTGTACGAGGAAAGATTCGGCAAGTGCACAGCGACAGCTTTGAATATGATCGACGAATTTAAACCTAATATTCAACAGTTACCATTCACATTTTATTTCGATAACCTGTTCAATGGTTTTCCTGTATTAACTTATTTGAAATCCCGTGGATACAACGCAACAGGAACTATTCGTGAGAACCGAATCCCTAATAGCTGTCCACTTGCCCACAAAAAGGATCTACGTAAAGAGCCACGGGGGTTTGCTGTTTCAACAAAAACGAAAGACACAAACATTTGCTTAACGAAATGGGTTGATAATGCTGTTGTAAACATTGCATCAACGTCATTCGAAAGAGCAAAAAAAATTAATGTGACTCAACCATCCGTTAGCGGCGAATACAATAAATATATGTGTAGTGTAGATCGCATGGACCAGAATGGCAATTCAAAATGCATGGCAATTGCATAGAGTCGGTCAACCTGCAATGCCGCAGCTAGGGTTCAGACGAAATATTGCAATCTACTATTGCAATCACTTTGGTGAAAAAGCTAAGGGTCCCGGACCGACTCGCCTACGTAACTATGAATGTACAGCTTACAGCGTACAGCTTAATCACTGGCCATATCCAATTAGCAATAACAGAAGATGCGCTGGAGATACCTGTTCCACTATTGGCCGTACTTCGTGCAGAAAATGCGACGTTGGTTTATGCCTCAAATGTTTTCAGAAATACCATACCAAAGATTAAAAACTGATGGTCAATTTCTGTAATATTTAATAATAAACATGTGTTTTAATGCCACACTCAAATAATTTTTAACATAATTTTCCCCCAGTATGACCCAGCGTTACCATATGGCAACACACTCATATGACCAGACCTAAGGGATGCGAAGCAAACTAGTCATATTTTTACGTTCCCTGAACTACCACTAGACAATTTATATAATAAAAATCATGTCACATTTTACTCGAACTCCATTCTAGACTTTAGGAAACAGTCACACAAAACTGGAAAAATTGTTCGTTTTGAACAAACAAATAAATATATGCAGGCAATTTTTTGCATGAATGAAAAAACTTAACTATGCATTGTACTATTGCGACTGAGAAAACGAGTTAAAAACAAAAATTTACAGAACAAAGTATTACTCGAATGGTAAAATCTTCTTGAATAACTTCAAAATCCTTTCAATTATTCATAATAATGAATTTTTTGTACATCGGGTCACCCTACCTCAAGTTTTTAAGAAAAAGATAAATTCTTTTCGGCCAACATGCTGAAAGGAGTATATAATTTCTATAAAATAAAATTCTTACTTTCCCTAAAACTATCAGAGAATCCAGAATGAGTTACACCCAAATAATTTCTTTAGAACAAAGAGAAATTGCAAGAAAATATTTGGGATCAGCCGCAACTTCTCTTCCTTCTGAAAGAATATTTTAGATGGCAGAACTAGTCATAAGAGATAGAGGGAATCGACTTGTTCCCTGAAAATGTTGAGAAATTAATCTTCCTCCACGCGAATCAAAATATTTCTTAAAAACTATTAATTTAATTCTGAAAAATGTAATTTTTTTTCCTGAAATGTTTTGTTTAATTTTTCAGTTCTTGAATTCTAATTGGGTATTTTTATTTTCATATTTAATTAAATACTTTTTTTTCAGGAAAATATTGTTCAATTAATAAGTACGAGATTTCTGCGAGTATTTTACATAAAGTATCGATTTAAAAGTAACGAAAATTTTTCATAGAGTAACGAATGATTACCGGTTAACAAAAGTAACGACATTGCACATGCGTAGTATACAAGGAAGAGATATGTAAACAACTTCTAAATTTTGTAATCCGCGTTATTTACCTCGAATTCATTAAAATACAAAATAAGGCGAAAAAAAACAATGCTTCTCAAGTGTTGTTTTGCAAAATTTATTTTAAAATGTCAAAATGAGGTTTGCATTATATTTGCAATATAGTTTTGGTTACTTCTTAATGAATCTAGATATTCAAAAATTACTTTCAGAACATCATTCGATTTCAAAAACATTTCCAACGTTGCTTTTAAGGGTATTACTGAAGCAGTTACGTTGACCGTTTTTAAAAATATTTTATTTCCAGCCTTAATGGGTTCTATACGTCAGTGGCGGATCCAGGATTCTTGTGAGGAGCTTGTAGGGGAGCACTAGATTCGATAGGCTGAAACACTTCTTACACTTTACTAGAAATCCAAGACATTTCGATGCTTCTTTGGCAAAAGAAAAGAAGTGATCTGTCCAGCTTAACATACAGGAAATATTAATGTCAGGAATGCATAATAACGGTGTACTGTAAATCAGTGCTCCATCAAAAGAAATGAGACTAGAAGAGTTATGATACTATTTTAAAGAGATGAGACAATCAATCATTTAATTATGCAAACTCGATTGACAGATGTGAAATTCCCTCTGTAGTCCCTAGGAGTGTCAACTATGGACAGGATTAAAAGTAAGGGAGAGCAGATGATTAAAGAAAATTAAACAGAGGGATGGAGAAAGCCCTGGGATCATCGGTATTTATAAGGTGAGGTTCTGGTCAAACAACACCTAGTACAACCGGTAATAGGCGATCAGATAAAAACCGAAAGTGCTGGATGCCAGAATATATCAAAGACCTTTGAACTATCTAGAGCAATGATTGTGGCTTCACCAAAATCGTGGAGACTACGGTTCCAACGTTCCGTAAGAAAAGTCAGCAGGCTACCAGACGAGCGTCTAGTCCGGAAGCCATAATGGCGATGATTGATGAGTTATTTGCTTTCTAGATACTTCATTAATTTGGAGTTAATAATAGATTCAAAAACCTTTCAAAGTCAAAGAATCGAAGGGACTGCAGTTGGTTGGGAAATTTTCCTGTCGAATAAAATAAGTACAATAGTTTGCGTCAAGGTTTAGCCAAGAATGAGGCACAGCTTTTAATTAACAAGGGTGGGAAACAATCAGGACCTACGGCTTTAGAGGCGCTGATCATCTTAAGGACCTTGTACATGTGTTGTGTATTGGCTCTTGTATACATCCACACGACAAATGCCAAATAGGTTTCTGTGAAGTGAATGTAAAACGAGAATTTGAAGCGAATCTACCAGCCAAAATATTAGCTTTATTCAGTGAGTCCACAATCACTTCACCATTGTTAAGTAGTGAAAGTATAGACTATACAGTAATTGGTGAAGTTGTATCTAATGGTTTTGAGCAGGTGCCAGAAGCCTTTGCTATCCTTGAGGCTTGCCAAGATTTTTGGTCTAATATTCTGGGCAAAAAGGAATTTTTCTCTTCGGATAATAAACTTGCATGCAGTCTTGTAGACTTCTTTCAATATAAATGGATATAAATGCAATTGATAGGTGTGAAAAGCAGACTCTTTCGTTCTTATTACTTAATTGAATTATCATGTAGGAATAAGGAATGTATTCATGCATGCCAAGGCTTAGAATATCACTAAATTAAATTCAAATGTACATTCATCAACATCCCTCAAAGCAAAACAGACCGACCAATAAATTTCTCTAAGTTTCCAAATACGCATTTATATTTTATTTTTACTTAATGTTTGAGCTAAGTATTTTAGTAAAACTATTGCATTTTACGAAATAATAAAAAAAATATTCTAATATAAATCTTTTCCTTTAAATGCAATAACTCAATACACCCATATACAATGATTTGTTTACCATTGTTGTTTCGCTAAATTACTTTAATTACGAGCTATATTTGTTTGTGGAAATTCTTTTTTGACCCACCGATAATATTTAACAAGCTGTCTTTACATCGTAGATTCGTGAAAGACCATTTTGCACCTGTTTTCAATTAAAACAAACCTCCTATCGCCTTTACCCGAATAGGCACTATCTTGTTTCAAACACCCCGAGAAAAGCCACGTTTGTGTACAGGATTTTTACAGGTATCAGCATTTCCCGTTTTTTCTATAGGCTTCCAAAATTTTTAATATTTTTTACAAAAAGGGCAGTAGAATAGATTTTGTTAAGAAAAAGATCTATTGCAATTTTTTTTCAGCGGTCTTCAGGGAGGAGCGCGCGCCCCCGCACTGCTATACGCTCAACCCCCACTGTAATAGATTGTGATGGAAAGTAAGATGTTGGAGACTTCAAAAACTCTTTACGAAGATGTTCTGTTTGTATATTTCTTAAAGAATCTCTAAGCTCTTCGAAGACATCTGAAATAGTTTGCGTACTTTGATTATCTTGTGTACATATTAAAGATTCATTTATCACGGTTTCAGCCACGGTATATACAGTGATGCGTAAGTATTTCGAAAAAATTTTAATTATATTTAGACTTTTTGCAAATATTGGGGTTATTGTACAAAGCGCTTATAAGTTTTAAATTTTCGCTAAAAATTTCTTTTTCAAGTATATATAATTAATTCTTGTAGATTTCTCGAAAATTTAAACTGAGACCTAGATGTGATTTAATTTCATTTGAAACAAGCTTTTGGATAATTAAATTATTGCTACATGTTAAATTCCTGTTGTCATGAATTTTAATTTGTTTTTTAAATGAATAAATGAATGAATTTCACAAATTGCCTAGGAGTTTCGAAAAATATACATGTGTATTCAGAAATTGTTTATGAAAAAATTTTATATGTAAAATATAATGCTTAGAATTATTTAAAATAGTATTACATTTAAAGCATTTCATTCACTAGTTAATGAATCAACGCTACTAAAATGTTTATCCCAATCAGTTGTGATCCTGTATACATACTTTTGTATATACAGCTATATGGGATAGCTTCCTTCAGGATAAGCAGCGTGCAAGGATACAAATATCTTAAGGCAACCATCCACAGCACTTAGAGGTGATTGAAACATGTATAAAATATCATCTACGACAACGTATTATGCCAGAATTCCCTCTAAGAATGAAAAAAAAATTATTTTTCTGGTAATTTAACACAAAAATTCTTTATTTTTACCATCATTATTCCCGACTAAAACAAACTGTAGGTTGAAGCGTTTCTTTTCGTTTGACACATTCTTCACGCCGAATTTTAGTTTTTTCCATCAATAAATTTGCATCCTGAACATAAATTTATTAGTGTATTATTATCCTTAAATTAGATTTGTCTTACCTCGATAACAAAAATGAAGGAATCCAAAACTTCTTTTTGAGTTAGCTTGATCCTTTTTGCTATCCCTTTCTTTTTAGTGTAAGACGATGGTGTCAAAATCTGCGCCAAAGCATAAAGACCCTGTAGTCCTGTACGACTTCCGGCCAAGTTAATATATTTTTCACAAATATGGTTTTGTTGTTTCCAATTCTTTGCAGAAGTTTTTTTGCTACATCAGGCTTTAAAGAAAATAATTTGATTGCATTTATCCACATTTTCTTGATCAAAACCATCAGTTAGCATTTGAGACCCACTTGAAGTACGAAGAATCGGATATGTGATCAAATATTCATATGTGTTTCAGTATTTATTTTAATTGTAGTGAGGCGTTCCTTACGGGTTTCTCTCCAAAATTTTTTTACCTTTCTTTACAATATTTACGCAATTTTTGTTTTAAGTGGTTGTAAACTTCCCATAATTTTCCAGACGCAGCTATTTTGCTTATGCTATTATATGGGACATAAAAAAGATTTGCTGGCTCATTTGAAAATTCCTGAATTATTTGGTTTGTTAGTTCAACAAAACTAGCTGAAGAAATTTTAAAGTTATCTCCGGAATTCAAACTCTTTATGAATTATTTGTTTGAGCCAAAATATTTCTGTGCTTATTATTCAAACGATTGAATCTCTTAAAATAATTTCGAACTATTTTTCCGATCGCACAATTAAGATAAGCTTTTAAATGCTTTTTATTTTCTCCTTGTTCTAAGGAGTACTGAAAGTGACTTACTTCGGAGGTATTGTATTAAGCCACGATATTGGTAATTGAACTGCAGAGAAACAAGACAGTTCACTTATAGACTCAAAACTGGAAGATGATAATTAAAGCGCATTGTTTTTTGTTTTATTACTTAAATAGATTTTGCAAATTAGTGCATGTGAGTCAAAGTTCGTCAAAGTATCCCCTTCCTCTTCTTGATTATTGCTTGGTAGAGATAAAACTCAGAAATATTTGAGGAGATAATCGAACTCTATATAAAATATATAATAAATTACAATAAAATAAAAACTACTTGCTTATGTTCTCGCCTTTGTTAAAATTTCTTCCTTAAATTTTTTCCGTAAAATTGCTCGTATGCCTTGCTCTTGAATTAAGTTACTAATTCCATTATAGTCTAATGGCTGATTTACATTACTCGAACATTGCTAGAAAACAGAGTAAGTAGTTTCCCCTTATCTGAAAATACTTTAGAACGATAAGGACTAAAGATAAATATGGAATGTGTCAAAATTTTAAAGGGAATATTTTGTATTCTCTATTGTATTCTGTATCTGTATTGTTCTTGAAAACAGTGCCTTTTTTATCCGATTTTGTCTCTTTCATTAGATGGTGATACTGTAATGGAATTTAAAAGGAACAGCCCTGTTGTGCCATCAGTGAATGTTTCTCAAAAAATAGAAATAACTACAGAGGTTATTAGTATTTAAATTAAGGCGAATTAAAAACTTTCTTATACAAATTTGAAATTACAGGCTTTCGAAAAGAAATTGTATAGAGATAGTTACACTATTGATTGAAAAGGGTCTGGTCAGCAATGACGCGAAGGAATACATAACACCGCAACATGTCGAAAAGGAAATTTTGAACGAGTTGTATGTTTCTTGGGGGACGAGTCAATCTGCTTGGATTGTCGAAGATTTTAAATCTTGATTTGAGCAAGGTGTGTGTGTTAATTCAAATGTACAAAGCTTGACACAATGTCGGATAGCGCAGTTAATTTTAGGCGATATATCAACCTTTGGGGCAATCAACAGAATTAATAGATATTAAAACCTGAATAAAGGTTTCGCGGCTGGAGATTTATTTATAAACCACTACTATTCCCGATTTCTCTCCTAAGTTTGCTGTAATTCTCCGGCATCTAAGGACATACTGCTATTATAAAGATCGACGAGGATACTTCTCCTTTTTTGATAATTGCGCGGAGTATGAGCAGGAGCTGGATCTGTTAATTTTTTCATCATCGTCTTACCATCAGGCTATGAAAGATGTTTATGCGATATCTACCCAATTAGTTAGCATGCTGACCTGGATGTATCGCTGACCTTTTTGAGTATTCTGGTTCTGATGTAGTTGTCTTGTACTTTCTCCATTGTTTTAAGGATGAAGAAATGCATTAGATATCCTGATTGAAAATTTTTGGACAATGACACGCATCATATTAATAAAAACTATTATCATTAATTTTTTAACTTATATTTTATTAAATATGTATTAAAAATGTAAAGCAAAACAGAAACGAAATTCTGAAATTTTAGATTTTTTTTAAGCGAACGAGCTGTTGTAACTGTTGTAGCTCGGCTATCCTCTGTACCAAAGTTCTGTCAGTACGGAGCGATGGTGGAAATAAATGGATGTATCTGAGGAATATCGTGAGATCTAAGCAAATTACTTCGATTTTAGTTATTCCGCGATTCTTGGTATTCTCAATAATTTGATCTTGAACATCAGGAAGACACGGTGATTAACGAATGTATTCCATGGTAAATTCACTTTTACCTTGTGTACTTTGTGACCTAATTAAAAAACAAAAACAAATATCAATAAAATCTGATATTCTGTCTATATGCTGTGCCAGCAGTAATTACCTTAATTCTCCAGCATCTTGTTAAGAGGAACTTCAGCATAAACGTCCAACTAATTTATGCAATTGACAAATTGATGAAATGCCACAACTGACACTTCGCTATAAAAGAGTGGGAAATAATGTTTTGACAGTCGATCACCTCTTCCTTTTTTTCTAACAGTGCAAAGTAATAAGACCCTCTCACTCACTTTCTGAGTAAAATTCCATGTTCGAGTAATGTAAATCAGCCATAATGTTTCAAAACTTTCCTTATTGAACTCTTCATCTAAAATAAGTCAGAACTCATTTATATGAAAACTAATTTAATTAAATGAATCATAATTTTCTCCTGCCTAACTATTTAATATTTTTATACAGGTTGTTTCAGCTTACAAGAATCACCATTCGTAGAATGGTGGTTGAAGCTTAGATTATATATCAAACAAGATAGGCAATATTGTGTTTTTTTAGTGATTTATCTTATAAAAAAATAATTTAAAGTTATTCACAATTAGCAATAGTGAAAAACTACAGTGAAATTATGTTTTTCGTAAGAGATTTTATATAATCGATACTTCGGAGTCGGAAATAATTTTTCAAGAAGGTTTAATTGTTTCAATAAGAGGATGAAGACCAACCAAACCAACCAAAAATTATCAGAAATGTTGGACTGACACAAAATAAGGAGAAGCCCTTTTGTCATTTCCTCCCATATCACCAAGTATAAATGCTTATCACACGTACACGAATTTTACGCAATATATACCCTATCATGTTTGAGATATAATCTAAGAGCTGAAGCAGAGAAAAGCAAGAACTTGTATGGCCTCTAATGTTGCATAGCAGTGATTGCAATGCAGAAAGTATAAAATACAGTTTATACTTTCTGCTTTGCAATCTAACATTGGGAGTATCTCGATGGAGCACAAAATGGGTCCTTTCAGTGGCTGAGGGTTTTTGCATTTTGGTATGTTTTCCCTTAACAACGTAAAATTTTCATAATATATACCTACTAAAGATAGGGTCGAAATAAATGTAAACCGTACACACTTTTAAGTAAATGTCCAATCAGCTCTTCACACTTTTCCATCGGCAGTTATAGAGTATTAAAGTAAAAAAATTGGAAAACTTAAGAAATCAGTTTTCCATACTTTCATATAAATTCCAAGTACAATGCTTACCACGAAAAATCTGCACTAACTGTGGCATTCCCCATTTTTCCAGTACGTCTCTAATATAAGCGTCATCCGCCATTTCCAGGTTTTTACACCTATTTCACACTACTTTTTATAAGTTCTTGTACGCAGAAATATTATTGATTCACTTCACTTAAAAACCTCGCGCATGCGATTACCGTATTAGCACAATATCAAATGAAGCAATAACTGAATGCACTAACATGCTAAACCAGGGCAACGTGTATAATACCCGTTCAAATGTTAGTCTATAGCAGTGATTGCAATGTCGAAAGTATAAACTGCAGTTTAGGAGGAAGGGTTACCCAATGTACATTATTATGAATAGTTTGAAATAATTTTGAAGGTATTCAAGAAGATCTTATCATTCGGGTAATCCTACGTTTTCTCAATTTTTGTTTTTAACTCGTTGCCTCAGTCGCACTACAATAATGCATAGCCAAGTTCTTTTCCCCCATTCATGCAAAAGACAAAAGTATATGAGATTACCTCTTTCAGTCTAAAAAACACGGAAAATTTCCAATTTTGTTCGCCTCTGTCTCTACTTATATTTATTTTACTTTGCTTCCGTATCATACTTAATAGTTCCCTCTTATGAGAGACATTTTGAGGTTTTTTATTTTCTAATTATAATTCTAAAATTCACTTTTCAGTAGTTTGTTCTAAGTTGGTCTGCTGTTGTATGTATACTGTGACTTAACTTATGATTGTATGAGTATTGCTCTTTTTGTGAGCGGCTTACTATACAGCATATGAGAAGTGCATATGCATGATGCATATACACGACACATTTGCATCTTTAGTGGGCAGCCTGCCCGATAGAAGTTTTTATCGAAAACTACATGGCATAGGAATTTGAAATTTTCCGAAATGTTAGGTCTTCATGACATACTTTTTTTAAATTTTTAATGAGGGTGAATTAACATCATGATACCCCACGTTTGAAAGATTTAGTTTCAAGAATAAAAAAAAAATCAAAGTGTTCGGGTAATTGAATTGAATATATGGATACAGCCCAAAATGTGCGAAGAAAAACCACCCCCTGATCTCCTATGTTTCTTAAGCTAAAATTTTTATATCATCACTGATAGTTAGCATTGAGTCATAGATAACAGTAAAACTGAAATTTTTCTCATCAATCTCATAGTTGCTGAAAAAAAGATGTTTTTTATGTTAACTTTTAAGACAACACCTATAATAATAAGACCAACCCTTATAAAATTACTATTACGTTCATCTGTTTGAATAAATATTATTCAATTATCACAGGAAATTTTGGATTAAATTTAAATTTAAATTCGGTCAATCGACTCGACTGGTCCTTGATGAAGTTCTAGAACGAAACCCTTACTGCGCGAGCTCGACTCACTCCTAATAAATTTTTTGCTTTTGAAAAAATATTTTTCAGAATTAAGTTAAAAGAATTAATTTACTTACCTTTTTGTCAGATCGATAGACGGCATTGGTTATTGTTGAGGTTTGATGATTGATGAAATTTGTTTCTGAATTTTGTGCTTGTTTTACTCATATTACTGAAAAGACTTTTAAATAACTTCGAACATCTAACTGACAACAGTAGTAAACGCAGTCTATTTATTTTACTTTCATTCTACAGTCCCTGTCCAAATTATTAAACGCACTTGAAATTTTAACCAAGAAATATATTCAGATCCTTTTGAATCGCTCTATTTGATATTTGGCATGCGTTAAGCCCTCTACCTGAATTCATTTTTCTATTACCTACTTGGTATCGCCGACAATATTGCTATCTCGCTCAGACTCGTTTGTATATGCCATAGCCCACACAGGGAAGATTATTGGCACTTTTATCGGGTAAGAAGTATTCGGGGGTAGGAAAAAGTCCGTGCTACCAAGTTTCGATCGGGAGTACGGGCAGCATACCAATACTACAGCAAGCCGGCCATTTTGAAATTGCGAAATTTTTGAAATATCTCAACGGACGGCTGTACTACCCGAAGCAACATTATTGCTATGGCACGTCTAAGCAAAGGGAAGGATATTCGTTCCTTCCCTAAAAAGTTCTCGTCTGGGTTGGACCTATGACATAAAACAAGTGCCAGTACCTGGCTCATTCTGCGCGCGGATTTTGAGTCAGAGAGACTTACTTTGGCTTTTATTTTATTATTGCAGTATTTTTATGTGTTTATGGACTGTGCTATAATTTATGAATGTTTCTTATTATTTTGAAAGACATTTAAGTTTTGTATTAAGCTTAATAAAATGGGTTAAAGCAGTGATCTGACGAAAAAAAACATCCACGAATTGAAGGCCTTGATCGATGTGAAAATGTTGTCGAATCGAGAAATTTCCATGAAATTGCATATTTCTGAAGCTTCTGTAAGAAGAATTAAAGAAGAAAAAAAATTGAAAATGATGAAGATTTGGGTCCTCAAAGGAAGAACAAGTTTGGCCACAAATCAATATTTTCACCACGGGCTGAACGATCCATCAAGAAAATATGTGTATGTAGAAAATCGACTTGCTTTCTCGAATGAAATTAAAACTGAATTAAATCAGAGTAATCTACAAGCCAGTCAGAGAACTGTTAGCCGAAGGCTTATTCAGCTGTAGAGCCGTTCGAATGCCTAAACTGACCCCTGCGATGAAAGCAAAACGTTTACTATGGGGAAGGAACCACGAGAACAAATATTTAGATTTCTGGAAATCGGTGAATATATCTTATGTTTATAGTTTTATACTTTATTAATTGCCTTTGTTCGTAACTTATTTAAAATTACCTAAATTTTCATAGATATAAATATTATTTCAGGGATGCTTTAGTGATAAAAGCACTTTCAAAATTCTTGCTAAGAAAGCGCAATACATTACAAGGGGTGCAGGTAAGAGATATCATGCAGACTGCGTGATGCCGACAGTGAAGCACCCTACAAAAGTGATGATTTGGTTAGCTATCCCTGTAAAAGGAACTGGGCGTCCGTACATTGTAAAGGGTACAATGAAACAAGACTAATATATGGATGTCTTTCAGACAAGATTGCTTCCTCAGTTGAGGGAGTGGTTTTCGAGTGGAGAAGACTTTATTTTCATGCAGGATGGTGCTCCCTGCCACACGGCAAAATCTGTAAAAACTTTTCTCTCTTTCTGTAGAAAGAGACTATGGAAAATCTGTTATCTAACAGCGAATAAATATTGAAATGACTTGAGTTTTATATTGACATCTAGGTACTTCACGCAATTAATAACCTGACTACTTTTTTTTATTTTATATAATAAATAGGGAGTTGATAGTTGATGATATGTATAATTGATGTTTTTTTATGTATCTTGATGTGCTATATATTGAAACATTATTTTCATACTATGCCCAATTACAGAGTAAATTTTGTGTGCCCATTTTTAGGGACTACTCGTCAAAAAAGAAGAAATGATCGAGACAGTAGCAGTGGAAGCGATGATAACCGCGACAAAACTGTAATTCTACGATCATCTGAAGGCATCACTGGACAAGTATAACATTCTTCAGCAGCACCTGTGAATATAGCTGTCCCTGACGATTCTTCTCCGTCAACATCGCCACAAACTTGTGAGGTGAAAGCCGATCCCGAAATTATAATGAACGACGATGGCTATCATGAAAATGATCTGGGTTGTTATGTTGGGTTAGCTACCCAGCTGGCGGTGGAAAAGAAGAGGGAGTTGTTACAAAATCCTTGGATTCCACCAATAAAGTACAATTATGTTAGTGATGCAACCCTTTTGCCGAGAAAATTCAATCATGCTTGGATGGATCAATATGTACCGTGGCTAGTATATTCCAAGCAACTAAAGGGCGCTCTTTGCAAGCACTGTGTTTTGTTTCCTCCGCTCATAAGCAATCTGAGAGGTACTTTAGGATAATTTATAATCAGGCCATACATAAAATTCAAGAATATGCATCAAGACTTCCGAAAACACGCTTCTTTCAACCTTCATCTAACAGCGACAAGTGCTGCAAAGTATTTTCTTGAAAATGTTCCCGTTGGCATCCAACTGCAAAGTGAACACCAAAACACAATCGATGAAAACAAGCAAATAATGTCATCGATTATTTCTTGTATAGTATTTTGCGACACGCATGATATGCCTCTTAGGGGAAAACAAGCAGATGAAGGAGTTTTATTAGACTTATTGAAGTTACGAATCGATTCAGGCGACGACAAATTAAAGAGTCACCTACAAAAATGAAGGCGCAATGCAGTTTTTACTAGAGCTGAAAATCGGATCCGGATTTTATAATATCCAGATCTGCACACTATCCGATTCCTGAATCCCGGAAACAAACTATCCGGATCTAGATCCGATCTATCCGAATCCGGATCCAAACTATCCGGATCCGGATCCAAACTATCCGGAAACGGATCCAAACTATCCGGATCCGGATCCAAACTATCCGGATCCGGATCCAAACTATCCGGATCGGGATCCAAACTATCCGGATCCAAACTACCCGGATCTGGAGCCCAACTAGCCCAGACTAAGCAAAAGAGGCTCGAAATTTCATTCAAATTGCATTGCTTCATCTAAATCTTATAAACTTCCATTTTCCCAATCAAACAATGGAATCTGGAGGAAATTTTGAACCATTTTTGCTTAGCCTGGATCCGGATAGCTCGGATCCAGGTCAGGATAGCTCGAATCCGGATCCGCATAGTTCAGATCTGTATAGTTTGGATCCGGTATATCCGAATTCCCGGATTTGATGAACCGGATACTAATTATTCCGGATAATCCGGATATCAAATTATCCGGATACTTTCAGCTCTAGTTTATACATCGCCAAGAATACAAAACGAATTAATAAGTTTATGTGGCGAGGCTATTAGGGAGAATATAATAAGTGATGTTAAAAAGACAATGGTTTACGCAGTTTTAACTGATGAAACAGCAGACGCAGCTGGGAAAGTACAGCTATCAATTGTCTTGAGGTTCTACGACGAAAGCAAAGGGAAAATCCGGGAAGAATTTGTAGGTTTTGTTTAACTAAAGGCACAAAGTTCTTCAGCAATCGCTGAAGCAATTGACAATATTTTAATTAATTCTCACCTCCCGATGAAGATTGCGTAGGGTTTGGGTTCGATGGCTGTTCTACAATGGCTGGCAAAGAGGGCGGCATACAACCCATTTTGGGAAAAAAATATGCTCGTGCATTATATTTTCATTGCTCAAGTCACAAACTCAACCTTGTTGTTAATGTTGTTAACGCAGTGGCGGAAAATATGAAATATAAAAGAAGTTATAGCCTTCTTGAGAGAATCGACTACACGTCAGAGCTGCGCTCCAAATCTATCACGATCGTGTGAGACGAGATGGTCCGAAAAATATAAATCAATTAGGAAATTTTTACAACATTTCCCAGAGCTTGTGAAGTTTCTACATAGAGCTAAATTATGCCACCAGAAATATCACAAAACCAGTGTTTATCGTTGCTCTACTAACAATAGCCAAATATTCAGCAGTTTTAGAGCCTGTAGTTAAAGCGCGGCAAGCTAAATCGATATGATCGCATAACACATAAAAAAATCAGTGACGTTCTCAGAAATAACCGCGAGTTTCCTAATAGAATATCAGATGAATTGCTACAAAAAGCGCATGCTATTGTGATGAATGATAAAGGTGCAATACGGCTTCAATGCGGTCCCGATGAGATAGATATGATCCGGATAGAATGAGGATTTCTATTCCAAACAAAATAGTCTGTCAAACAGATGGACCAGGCGATGAGAGAAGATGTATTATTCAAAGAGGACCTGTAGATAATTCGGTGTGTTCTCCAATTCTCAAAACACTAGTTTTTTTTTTATCTTTTGGGGATTTTTCAAGAATAAAATTTATGCTAAAAAAAACCCTAAAATCATTGATGAGTTTCGACTGGCCATTGAAACGGGTTGTGCCCAAACACCAAATGAAATAATTTTCGATATTTGCGATTCCGTTGCTTTGGGTTGCCCAGTAATAGTAGCGCTGTTCATTTGTGTACCTTGGTCTAGAACTCCCATATACTGGAGAGAACAAATGGTTCTGTCGATTGAAGCGAATTATTTGTGCTGTACGCTTCATTTAAATGTTATATGAAAATGTATGAGACTGTTCTGCTCTGTTCGGCGGACACCAAAGAACACAGCTAATATGATCATCAATTTGAAAACAATCACTAACTACAAAATAATGTACATTTATGTATGTAGTTTATTGTGAGCATTGAAAGGAAAATATATGTCGGCTAATAAAACCAACTTTTATACATTTTTTGACACCATGCGGGCTCACATTAGAAGTTCAAAGATATTTGGAAATTTTTAGAATAATAACAATCTTCACTTCTTTTATTAATCTTATTTATTTACATATTAATAAAATTTAAAGTAAATACATATAGGAACACAATTTATATAAATAAAAAATACATATTGATTTTGCGATTATATCAAAGAAGTCTCCTGGCGCCGCCGTCGTTGAAGATTCCCAACTTCGTCCTTCTTTTTCGTATGATTCTTAGAAGAAAGCTCTTGCAATTATGTATATGTAAGTCCTGAACCTAAGAAAATTGTGTACATATTATAATGTGTTAAGTACAAATGTGAATAATATTATAAATTTGATATCTTACCAATACATTGATGTAAATCAGCGTCTTATCTAATTTACTCTTTCGATATTTATTTGGTGAGGGGACACTACTTTCTGCGAGAGATTTTCAAGAAGAAGAATTCATTAAAAAAAAAAACGAAAGTAAGATGTCCCCTCTGAAAGCTTAATTCTTACAAGTTCGTGCAGAACTTGTAGGTACACACAATATAATGGAAAATTTGATCCAAAAGATTCTAGCGCTAGAAAGCGCATAATTTGAAAAGAAAGAACCTCAGGAATTATTTTGTTGCAAAAGGCTACAAAATATCAAGTACAGCCCAGCGGATAAAAGGAAATGCCTGACTTAGTTAAGGTTTACTGTCAACATTACCTGGAATGCATTAGTAATGAGTACATGAACATACCTGAATTAAGAAGGCAGGCGTAATGTGTTGATGAATCATACTTTTGAGCATGCCATGTACCTTCCAGGGAATACTTAGAGAAGGCAGAGGTAATGAATAGATATCGTTGTCATCGAAAAGAGATAGAAATTTGTGCGGTTATATTTGCAGAGGCTATTTGTCCGTGCAGGTCGAAAATGAGTCATATAGTTTCATTGTTTTTCTAAGAACAATGAAGGAAGGAAATGATGAAAAATGTTCTGATTTGTACATTTTTTTAGATGAAGTGGATTATTTTCATTTAAGTACGAGGTTCGAATAAGTGAAGACTTGTCTATTTTCTACACCTTTCTAAGAAAGCAGGAAAAGTTCTTCCCTTTACCTCTCAGTGAAAACAGGAAGAGGGCTCCCCTCCATCTTCCTGAGACTATAAATTGAATAGATCTTTACAACTTTCCGGAAAATTCATGCTTAATGGTTCCTTTCACTATTCCTAAATTTCCTAAATGATAGAAAGAATGCATTTACTGAATTTAAAAGGATAACTCTTTACACTTCCAAAAAATTAATAGGAATGCTTCCTTTCACATTTCAAAGAATTAAAACGGAAGGCTTCCTTTCACCTCTCAAAGAATTAAAAAGGAAGGCTTCCTTTCACCTTACAGGTCATGCAGAGTTATGGTGTGCAAGTTGATATATGTATAACCACCTTCTATTCCTTCCGGTCGTATACCATCAATGCATTAAAAGAAATGGACCTTTCACAGAATGTTTTCGAAATGCATCCGAAATGCTTCCGTTTTCCGCTGGGAGTACCCCGCACATATTAGGTATGTGTTCCCATGCAAATTCAGGAACTATATTTAAATCTCAAAAAGATAATTATGTACACATTTATTTTATCTGCAGTGGTATTCAAACTTTGATGGATTGGTGTATAAAATGCATGAAAAACGAGCTAACGTATATACGAAAATTGAGAATGGTATAAATAAAGTAGCCCTTAAAAACTGTAAGACTTTCTTTAAAGAAAAGAAGTGAAATGTAAAAATTCCACAGAAATATGGTATGTAAAATTTGAAATTTATATCTGGCTTTCTATAATTATTTGTTATGCTCTTGGAACTTTTCTCTCAAAAACAGAGGGAGTAAGTTCCAAGCACAGCGGCCGAGGTAACCTATTGTAGTATCCTTTTCTTGCATTCCTTAGGATCTTTCTATATGCTTGCTGAAGCATAGTAGTTATAGCTAGCTCCTGAGCATATTCGGAAATGTATTTACCACAATTGGTGATAGTCATCCAAATAAATGTTCAGTAAATTTTCAATGAGCTCAGTCAACTCTTTCAGGTAAGACGGACATTTCGAATTATCAATGACATCCATTTTAAGGATGAGCGCAATTAAAGCCGTATTCAGTAATGATATCGACGACAGTTGGATATTGCCGCTTCTTAATACTTCAATGAAAATGGGTAGACACTTTTTTATGTGGAACTTGAAAACACAAATCGCCACTCAAGCCATCGAAGCTGGCGTGTCCAAGGACCCATCTTAGTCCCACCAGCCTGGGGTCGGTCAAAGAAGATATTTTCGACCAACGAACACTTAAATCTGCTTAAGTGTATTGATATTTACTACATGCATTTTTTATGGAGGCAAAAATTCATTTCTTTCATAGAATTTAAATCGACCGTATTTCTTCAGAATTTGTGTGCAGTATTGGTGGCTGTAGACGATTCGAATAAGTTGTGTCTGGATCAGCGCGGATTTTTGTCTCAGGCCTTTATAAATTGATTACAATGTAGGACAGAATTTATATATTTCTTAGAATTGAAATCGACTATATCGACTAATCGACTTCAAAATTCGTTTGCATTATTGGTGGCTGTAGACGTCTTTTAGAACAAATTCTGTCTGTCGTCTGGCGAGTTGAGCGGGTGTGAGAGGCGGTAGGTGGGTGAGTTAAGTTGTATAAGCATACAAAATTACATACTTTTTCGAAATTAATTGGCATGGGTACAAATCGCAGACTTAAGGAAATAACGCCTGCGGCTATCATTAATCGCCACAACCAAATTAGGGAAATTTTGCATTTTTTGGTTTCCGCATTTAAGAAATTTACAAATTTTAACAAACAAAATATGGACTCGAAGGATATTAGCTATGTTCTTTTGTGTCCATAGTACAGGTCAGAACAAAAGATACAAAAGGAACGTCTCATTCATTTTCATAGAAACGATTTAAATGAAGCGAACAGTACAAAAAGTTCGCTCCAATCGACAGAACAATTTGTGCACTCCAGTATATGGGAGTTCTATGTAGAACAAGCTACAAAAACGAAATTGCATTAAAATTGCAAGTAGGCAAAATGTACGGCATACCAGTAGAAGTTCATGCAAATCGATGATAAAATGCGAGTGCACAGTGCAACTTCAACTTACTCTAATAAATTCAGTTCGTGGAATGCAAAGATCGACAGTGCGTATATACACTCAAGTACAGCCAAAGAACGAATAATTACACGAACTCTCAGCGGTTTCGGCTTCCGTGCAAGGCAAGGTATTGAAAACTTTATTTACTCCCCCCGCACCTTTCACAACTAAAAAATCAAGCAAGACAGCAGACAGAATTTGTTCGGACCGTCTACAGACACCAATAATGCAAAGGAATTCTGAAAATATATAATCGGTTTCAATTCTAAGAAATAAATCAAGTCTTTCCTGCATCGAAATCAATTTATAATATTTTGACAAAATTCCGCGCTGATATACCCAGATCTACCTTCATAAAATTGTTTAGCTAACAAGTACAAACAACCAAATAAATCCAACTTCCAGGAAGCCGAGACGGTCCAGACACAGCTTATTCGAATCGTCTTCAGCCACCAATCTTAACACACACTAATTCTGAAGAAATATTCTCGATTTAAATTCTAAGAAAAAATTCAATTTTTGCCTACATTGAAAAAATTGCTTGGTTCGTACCCATGATATATTTACCCGAGATCAGTGAGTTATTGATGATTGCTATGAGCTCTTCCATACATCTCTTTCGTAGAACTACCGTCGATATTTGGGTATTTCTTGTCTGCGCGATTGCTGCGACAATTGTACAGTGATGTTCTTTTATCAGAATCAAGAAAGAAGAATAGATCCGTTTATATTTATTCTTTAAAAAGTCAGTTATAATCGAAGAATGTTCGACCTCTGCACACGCTTACCTTTCAGGCACTATGACCAAAATTCAATTCAGTTCAATTTAATTCAATTAGCGATAGAAATATATCACTGATCAACAAACGGCAGGAAGGCAAAAGGGTTATCCTCTATTAGCATAAAAGCCAATAATCGATTATCAAATCCACTTCAGAGCAACTTCCAACTTCTTTATAAATCCATCTTATAAATAACCAGTATGGGGCGGTTAAAGACCTGGCGCGTGGTTCCAGGCGTCCAAAGCATGGAACCCTTAATATCAAGGTAAGCTTTTGTAAGATTTTGGTTTTTCACCAAGTTATTGGAAATGTACGCTATTGCGAAGAATGATAGATAACTACGGCGAACGATATTCTGCTTTCTACTTATTTGACGACGCTTTCTTTAATTATTTTGTTCGGAGATTTCAGTTCAAAACGCAAAGTAGTGTGGAATATTTACTGTGGATGTTTACGCAACTTAAATAAAAATATATAATTTCTCGTAGAATTCTATTCATATGTACGAAGAACGATTTTGGTTTTTCACGAAGTAGTTGGAAATGGACGCTATTGCGAAGAATGATAGATAGCTTCGGCGAACGATATTTTGCTTTATATTTATTTGACGACGTTTTCTTTAATTTTTTTGATCGGGGATTTCAGTTCAAAACGCAAATTATTGTGGAATATTTAATGTGGATGTTTACGCAACTTAAATAAAAATATATAATTTCTCGTAGAATTCTATTCATATGTACGAAGAACGATTTTAATTTTTCACGAAGTAGTTCGAAATGGACGCTATTGCGAAGAATGATAGATAGCTTCGGCGAACGATATTCTGCTTTATATTTATTTGACGACGTTTTCTTTAATTTTTTTGTTCGGGGATTTCAGTTCAAAACGCAAAGTATTGTGGAATATTTAATGTGGATGTTTACGCAACTTAAATAAAAATATATAATTTCTCGTAGAATTCTATTCATATGTACGAAGAACGATTTTGGTTTTTCACGAAGTAGTTGGAAATGTACGCTATTGCGAAGAATGATAGATAGCTTCGGCGAACGATATTTTGCTTTATATTTATTTGACGTCGTTTTCTTTAATTTCTTTTGTTCGGGGATTTCAGTTCAAAACGCAAAGTATTGTGGAATATTTAATGTGGATGTTTACGCAACTTAAATAAAAATATATAATTTCTCGTAGAATTCTATTCATATGTACGAACAACGATTTTGGTTTTTCACGAAGTAGTTGGAAATGGACGCTATTGCGAAGAATGATTGATAGCTTCGGCGAACGATATTTTGCTTTATATTTATTTGACGACGTTTTCTTTAATTTTTTTGTTCGGGGATTTCAGTTCAAAACGCAAAGTATTGTGGAATATTTAATGTGGATGTTTACGCAACTTAAATAAAAATATATAATTTCTCGTAGAATTCTATTCATATGTACGAAGAACGATTTTGGTTTTTCACGAAGTAGTTGGAAATGGACGCTATTGCGAAGAATGATAGATAGCTTCGGCGAACGATATTTTGCTTTATATTTATTTGACGACGTTTTCTTTAATTTTTTTGTTCGGGGATTTCAGTTCAAAACGCAAATTATTGTGGAATATTTAATGTGGATGTTTACGCAACTTAAATAAAAATATATAATTTCTCGTAGAATTCTATTCATATGTACGAACAACGATTTTGGTTTTTCACGAAGTAGTTGGAAATGTACGCTATTGCGAAGAATGATAGATAGCTTCGGCGAACGATATTCTGCTTTATATTTATTTGACGACGTTTTCTTTAATTTTTTTGTTCGGGGATTTCAGTTCAAAACGCAAATTATTGTGGAATATTTAATGTGGATGTTTACGCAACTTAAATAAAAATATATAATTTCTCGTAGAATTCTATTCATATGTACGAAGAACGATTTTGGTTTTTCACGAAGTAGTTGGAAATGTACGCTATTGCGAAGAATGATAGATAGCTTCGGCGAACGATATTCTGCTTTATATTTATTTGACGACGTTTTCTTTAATTTTTTTGTTCGGGGATTTCAGTTCAAAACGCAAAGTATTGTGGAATATTTAATGTGGATGTTTACGCAACTTAAATAAAAATATATACTTTCTCGTAGAATTCTATTCATATGTACGAACAACGATTTTGGTTTTTCACGAAGTAGTTGGAAATGTACGCTATTGCGAAGAATGATAGATAGCTTCGGCGAACGATATTCTGCTTTATATTTATTTGACGACGCTTTCTTTAATTTTTTTGTTCGGGGATTTCAGTTCAAAACGCAAAGTATTGTGGAATATTTAATGTGGATGTTTACGCAACTTAAATAAAAATATATAATTTCTCGTAGAATTCTATTCATATGTACGAACAACGATTTTGGTTTTTCACGAAGTAGTTGGAAATGTACGCTATTGCGAAGAATGATAGATAGCTTCGGCGAACGATATTCTGCTTTATATTTATTTGACGACGCTTTCTTTAATTTTTTTGTTCGGGGATTTCAGTTCAAAACGCAAATTATTGTGGAATATTTAATGTGGATGTTTACGCAACTTAAATAAAAATATATAATTTCTCGTAGAATTCTATTCATATGTACGAACAACGATTTTGGTTTTTCACGAAGTAGTTGGAAATGTACGCTATTGCGAAGAATGATAGATAGCTTCGGCGAACGATATTCTGCTTTATATTTATTTGACGACGTTTTCTTTAATTATTTTGTTCGGGGATTTCAGTTCAAAACGCAAAGTATTGTGGAATATTTAATGTGGATGTTTACGCAACTTAAATAAAAATATATAATTTCTCGTAGAATTCTATTCATATGTACGAAGAACGATTTTGGTTTTTCACGAAGTAGTTGGAAATGGACGCTATTGCGAAGAATGATAGATAGCTTCGGCGAACGATATTCTGCTTTATATTTATTTGACGACGCTTTCTTTAATTTTTTTGTTCGGGGATTTCAGTTCAAAACGCAAAGTATTGTGGAATATTTAATGTGGATGTTTACGCAACTTAAATAAAAATATATAATTTCTCGTAGAATTCTATTCATATGTACGAACAACGATTTTGGTTTTTCACGAAGTAGTTGGAAATGTACGCTATTGGGAAGAATGATAGATAGCTTCGGCGAACGATATTCTGCTTTATATTTATTTGACGACGTTTTCTTTAATTTTCTTGTTCGGGGATTTCAGTTCAAAACGCAAAGTATTGTGGAATATTTAATGTGGATGTTTACGCAACTTAAATAAAAATATATAATTTCTCGTAGAATTCTATTCATATGTACGAACAACGATTTTGGTTTTTCACGAAGTAGTTGGAAATGTACGCTATTGCGAAGAATGATAGATAGCTTCGGCGAACGTTATTCTGCTTTATATTTATTTGACGACGTTTTCTTTAATTTTTTTATTCGGGGATTTCAGTTCAAAACGCAAAGTATTGTGGAATATTTATTGTGGATGTTTACGCAACTTAAATAAAAATATATAATTTCTCGTAGAATTCTATTCATATGTACGAACAACGATTTTGGTTTTTCACGAAGTAGTTGGAAATGTACGCTATTGCGAAGAATGATAGATAGCTTCGGCGAACGATATTCTGCTTTATATTTATTTGACGACGTTTTCTTTAATTTTTTTGTTCGGGGATTTCAGTTCAAAACGCAAAGTATTGTGGAATATTTAATGTGGATGTTTACGCAACTTAAATAAAAATATATAATTTCTCGTAGAATTCTATTCATATGTACGAACAACGATTTTGGTTTTTCACGAAGTAGTTGGAAATGTACGCTATTGCGAAGAATGATAGATAGCTTCGGCGAACGATATTCTGCTTTATATTTATTTGACGACGTTTTCTTTAATTTTTTTATTCGGGGATTTCAGTTCAAAACGCAAAGTATTGTGGAATATTTATTGTGGATATTTACGCAACTTAAATAAAAATATATAATTTCTCGTAGAATTCTATTCATATGTACGAACAACGATTTTGGTTTTTCACGAAGTAGTTGGAAATGTACGCTATTGCGAAGAATGATAGATAGCTTCGGCGAACGATATTTTGCTTTATATTTATTTGACGACGTTTTCTTTAATTTTTTTGTTCGGGGATTTCAGTTCAAAACGCAAAGTATTGTGGAATATTCAATGTGGATGTTTACGCAACTTAAATAAAAATATATAATTTCTCGTAGAATTCTATTCATAAGTACGAACAACGATTTTGGTTTTTCACGAAGTAGTTGGAAATGTAAGCTATTGCGAAGAATGATAGATAGCTTCGGCGAACGATATTTTGCTTTATATTTATTTGACGACGTTTTCTTTAATTTTTTTGTTCGGGGATTTCAGTTCAAAACGCAAAGTATTGTGGAATATTTAATGTGGATGTTTACGCAACTTAAATAAAAATATATAATTTCTCGTAGAATTCTATTCATATGTACGAACAACGATTTTGGTTTTTCACGAAGTAGTTGGAAATGTACGCTATTGCGAAGAATGATAGATAGCTTCGGCGAACGATATTCTGCTTTATATTTATTTGACGACGTTTTCTTTAATTTTTTTGTTCGGGGATTTCAGTTCAAAACGCAAAGTATTGTGGAATATTTAATGTGGATGTTTACGCAACTTAAATAAAAATATATAATTTCTCGTAGAATTCTATTCATATGTACGAACAACGATTTTGGTTTTTCACGAAGTAGTTGGAAATGTACGCTATTGCGAAGAATGATAGATAGCTTCGGCGAACGATATTTTGCTTTATATTTATTTGACGACGTTTTCTTTAATTTTTTTGTTCGGGGATTTCAGTTCAAAACGCAAAGTATTGTGGAATATTTAATGTGGATGTTTACGCAACTTAAATAAAAATATATAATTTCTCGTAGAATTCTATTCATATGTACGAACAACGATTTTGGTTTTTCACGAAGTAGTTGGAAATGTACGCTATTGCGAAGAATGATAGATAGCTTCGGCGAACGATATTCTGCTTTATATTTATTTGACGACGTTTTCTTTAATTTTTTTGTTCGGGGATTTCAGTTCAAAACGCAAAGTATTGTGGAATATTTAATGTGGATGTTTACGCAACTTAAATAAAAATATATAATTTCTCGTAGAATTCTATTCATATGTACGAAGAACGATTTTGGTTTTTCACGAAGTAGATGGAAATGTACGCTATTGCGAAGAATGATACATAGCTTCGGCGAACGATATTCTGCTTTATATTTATTTGACGACGCTTTCTTTAATTTTTTTGTTCGGGGATTTCAGTTCAAAACGCAAAGTATTGTGGAATATTTACTGTGGATGTTTACGCAACTTAACTTAAAATATATAATTTCTCGTAGAATTGTTTTCTTATGTACGAAGAACGATTTTGGTTTTTCACGAAGTAGTTGGAAATGTACGCTATTGCGAAGAATGATAGATAACTACGGCGAACGATATTCTGCTTTCTACTTATTTGACGACGCTTTCTTTAATTATTTTGTTCGGAGATTTCAGTTCAAAACGCAAAGTAGTGTTTAATATTTACTGTGGATGTTTACGCAACTTAACTTAAAATATATAATTTCTCGTAGAATTGTTTTCATATGTACGAAGAACGATTTTGGTTTTTCACGAAGTAGTTGGAAATGTACGCTATTGCGAAGAATGATAGATAACTACGGCGAACGATATTCTGCTTTCTACTTATTTGACGACGCTTTCTTTAATTATTTTGTTCGGAGATTTCAGTTCAAAACGCAAAGTAGTGTGGAATATTTACTGTGGATGTTTACGCAACTTAACTTAAAATATATAATTTCTCGTAGAATTGTTTTCATATGTACGAAGAACGATTTTGGTTTTTCACGAAGTAGTTGGAAATGTACGCTATTGCGAAGAATGATAGATAACTACGGCGAACGATATTCTGCTTTCTACTTATTTGACGACGCTTTCTTTAATTATTTTGTTCGGAGATTTCAGTTCAAAACGCAAAGTAGTGTGGAATATTTACTGTGGATGTTTACGCAACTTAACTTAAAATATATAATTTCTCGTAGAATTCTATTCATATGTACGAAGAACGATTTTGGTTTTTCACGAAGTAGTTGGAAATGTACGCTATTGCGAAGAATGATAGATAACTACGGCGAACGATATTCTGCTTTCTACTTATTTGACGACGCTTTCTTTAATTATTTTGTTCGGAGATTTCAGTTCAAAACGCAAAGTAGTGTGGAATATTTACTGTGGATGTTTACGCAACTTAACTTAAAATATATAATTTCTCGTAGAATTGTTTTCTTATGTACGAAGAACGATTTTGGTTTTTCACGAAGTAGTTGGAAATGTACGCTATTGCGAAGAATGATAGATAACTACGGCGAACGATATTCTGCTTTCTACTTATTTGACGACGTTTTCTTTAATTTTTTTGTTCGGGGATTTCAGTTCAAAACGCAAAGTATTGTGGAATATTTACTGTGGATGTTTACGCAACTTAACTTAAAATATATAATTTCTCGTAGAATTGTTTTCTTATGTACGAAGAACGATTTTGGTTTTTCACGAAGTAGTTGGAAATGTACGCTATTGCGAAGAATGATAGATAACTACGGCGAACGATATTCTGCTTTCTACTTATTTGACGACGCTTTCTTTAATTATTTTGTTCGGAGATTTCAGTTCAAAACGCAAAGTAGTGTGGAATATTTACTGTGGATGTTTACGCAACTTAACTTAAAATATATAATTTCTCGTAGAATTGTTTTCTTATGTACGAAGAACGATTTTGGTTTTTCACGAAGTAGTTGGAAATGTACGCTATTGCGAAGAATGATAGATAACTACGGCGAACGATATTCTGCTTTCTACTTATTTGACGACGCTTTCTTTAATTATTTTGTTCGGAGATTTCAGTTCAAAACGCAAAGTAGTGTGGAATATTTACTGTGGATGTTTACGCAACTTAACTTAAAATATATAATTTCTCGTAGAATTGTTTTCATATGTACGAAGAACGATTTTGGTTTTTCACGAAGTAGTTGGAAATGTACGCTATTGCGAAGAATGATAGATAACTACGGCGAACGATATTCTGCTTTCTACTTATTTGACGACGCTTTCTTTAATTATTTTGTTCGGAGATTTCAGTTCAAAACGCAAAGTAGTGTGGAATATTTACTGTGGATGTTTACGCAACTTAACTTAAAATATATAATTTCTCGTAGAATTGTTTTCATATGTACGAAGAACGATTTTGGTTTTTCACGAAGTAGTTGGAAATGTACGCTATTGCGAAGAATGATAGATAACTACGGCGAACGATATTCTGCTTTCTACTTATTTGACGACGCTTTCTTTAATTATTTTGTTCGGAGATTTCAGTTCAAAACGCAAAGTAGTGTTTAATATTTACTGTGGATGTTTACGCAACTTAACTTAAAATATATAATTTCTCGTAGAATTGTTTTCATATGTACGAAGAACGATTTTGGTTTTTCACGAAGTAGTTGGAAATGTACGCTATTGCGAAGAATGATAGATAACTATGGCGAACGATATTCTGCTTTATATTTATTTGACGACGTTTTCTTTAATTTTTTTGTTCGGGGATTTCAGTTCAAAACGCAAATTATTGTGAAATATTTAATGTGGATGTTTACGCAACTTAAATTAAAATATATAATTTCTCGTAGAATTCTATTCATATGTACGAACAACGATTTTGGTTTTTCACGAAGTAGTTGGAAATGTACGCTATTGCGAAGAATGATAGATAGCTTCGGCGAACGATATTTTGCTTTATATTTATTTGACGACGTTTTCTTTAATTTTTTTGTTCGGGGATTTCAGTTCAAAACGCAAAGTATCCTGGAATATTTAATGTGGATGTTTACGCAACTTAAATAAAAATATATAATTTCTCGTAGAATTCTATTCATATGTACGAACAACGATTTTGGTTTTTCACGAAGTAGTTGGAAATGTACGCTATTGCGAAGAATGATAGATAGCTTCGGCGAACGATATTCTGCTTTATATTTATTTGACGACGTTTTCTTTAATTTTTTTGTTCGGGGATTTCAGTTCAAAACGCAAAGTATTGTGGAATATTTAATGTGGATGTTTACGCAACTTAAATAAAAATATATAATTTCTCGTAGAATTCTATTCATATGTACGAAGAACGATTTTGGTTTTTCACGAAGTAGTTGGAAATGGACGCTATTGCGAAGAATGATAGATAGCTTCGGCGAACGATATTTTGCTTTATATTTATTTGACGACGTTTTCTTTAATTTTTTTGTTCGGGGATTTCAGTTCAAAACGCAAATTATTGTGGAATATTTAATGTGGATGTTTACGCAACTTAAATAAAAATATATAATTTCTCGTAGAATTCTATTCATATGTACGAAGAACGATTTTGGTTTTTCACGAAGTAGTTGGAAATGGACGCTATTGCGAAGAATGACAGATAGCTTCGGCGAAGTAGTTGGAAATGTACGCTATTGCGGAGAATGATAGATAGTTTCGGCGAACGATATTCTGCTTTATATTTATTTGACGACGTTTTCCTTATTTTTTTTGTTCGGGGATTTCAGTTCAAAACGCAAAGAATTGTGGAATATTTAATGTGGATGTTTACGCAACTTAAATAAAAATATATAATTTCTCGTAGAATTCTACTCATATGTACGAACAACGATTTTGGTTTTTCACGAAGTAGTTGGAAATGTACGCTATTGCGAAGAATGATAGATAGCTTCGGCGAACGATATTCTGCTTTATATTTATTTGATGACGTTTTCTTTAATTTTTTTGTTCGGGGATTTCAGTTCAAAACGCAAAGTATTGTGGAATATTTAATGTGGATGTTTACGCAACTTAAATAAAAATATATAATTTCTCGTAGAATTCTATTCATATGTACGAAGAAGGATTTTGGTTTTTCACGAAGTAGTTGGAAATGTACGCTATTGCGGAGAATGATAGATAGCTTCGGCGAACGATATTTTGCTTTATATTTATTTGATGACGTTTTCTTTAATTTTTTTGTTCGGGGATTTCAGTTCAAAACGCAAAGTATTGTGGAATATTTAATGTGGATGTTTACGCAACTTAAATAAAAATATATAATTTCTCGTAGAATTCTATTCATATGTACGAACAACGATTTTGGTTTTTCACGAAGTAGTTGGAAATGTACGCTATTGCGAAGAATGATAGATAGCTTCGGCGAACGATATTCTGCTTTATATTTATTTGACGACGTTTTCTTTAATTTTTTTGTTCGGGGATTTCAGTTCAAAACGCAAAGTATTGTGGAATATTTAATGTGGATGTTTACGCAACTTAAATAAAAATATATAATTTCTCGTAGAATTCTATTCATATGTACGAAGAAGGATTTTGGTTTTTCACGAAGTAGTTGGAAATGTACGCTATTGCGGAGAATGATAGATAGCTTCGGCGAACGATATTTTGCTTTATATTTATTTGACGACGTTTTCCTTATTTTTTTTGTTCGGGGATTTCAGTTCAAAACGCAAAGTATTGTGGAATATTTAATGTGGATGTTTACGCAACTTAAATAAAAATATATAATTTCTCGTAGAATTCTACTCATATGTACGAACAACGATTTTGGTTTTTCACGAAGTAGTTGGAAATGTACGCTATTGCGAAGAATGATAGATAGCTTCGGCGAACGATATTCTGCTTTATATTTATTTGACGACGTTTTCTTTAATTTTTTTGTTCGGGGATTTCAGTTCAAAACGCAAAGTATTGTGGAATATTTAATGTGGATGTTTACGCAACTTAAATAAAAATATATAATTTCTCGTAGAATTCTATTCATATGTACGAAGAACGATTTTGGTTTTTCACGAAGTAGTTGGAAATGTACGCTATTGCGAAGAATGATAGATAGCTTCGGCGAACGATATTTTGCTTTATATTTATTTGACGACGTTTTCTTTATTTTTTTTGTTCGGGTATTTCAGTTCAAAACGCAAAGTATTGTGGAATATTTAATGTGGATGTTTACGCAACTTAAATAAAAATATTATAATTTCTCGTAGAATTCTATTCATATGTACGAAGAACGATTTTGGTTTTTCACGAAGTAGTTGGAAATGTACGCTATTGCGAAGAATGATAGATAGCTTCGGCGAACGATATTTTGCTTTATATTTATTTGACGACGTTTTCTTTATTTTTTTTGTTCGGGTATTTCAGTTCAAAACGCAAAGTATTGTGGAATATTCAATGTGGATGTTTACGCAACTTAAATAAAAATATATAATTTCTCGTAGAATTCTATTCATATGTACGAAGAACGATTTTGGTTTTTCACGAAGTAGTTGGAAATGTACGCTATTGCGAAGAATGATAGATAGCTTCGGCGAACGATATTTTGCTTTATATTTATTTGACGACGTTTTCTTTATTTTTTTTGTTCGGGGATTTCAGTTCAAAACGCAAAGTATTGTGGAATATTTAATGTGGATGTTTACGCAACTTAAATAAAAATATTATAATTTCTCGTAGAATTGTTTTCATATGTACGAAGAACGATTTTGGTTTTTCACGAAGTAGTTGGAAATGTACGCTATTGCGAAGAATGATAGATAGCTTCGGCGAACGATATTTTGCTTTATATTTATTTGACGACGTTTTCTTTATTTTTTTTGTTCGGGTATTTCAGTTCAAAACGCAAAGTATTGTGGAATATTTAATGTGGATGTTTACGCAACTTAAATAAAAATATATAATTTCTCGTAGAATTCTATTCATATGTACGAAGAACGATTTTGGTTTTTCACGAAGTAGTTGGAAATGTACGCTATTGCGAAGAATGATAGATAGCTTCGGCGAACGATATTTTGCTTTATATTTATTTGACGACGTTTTCTTTATTTTTTTTGTTCGGGGATTTCAGTTCAAAACGCAAAGTATTGTGGAATATTTAATGTGGATGTTTACGCAACTTACATAAAAATATTATAATTTCTCGTAGAATTGTTTTCATATGTACGAAGAACGATTTTGGTTTTTCACGAAGTAGTTGGAAATGTACGCTATTGCGAAGAATGATAGATAGCTTCGGCGAACGATATTTTGCTTTATATTTATTTGACGACGTTTTCTTTAATTTTTTGTTCGGGGATTTCAGTTCAAAACGCAAAGTATTGTGGAATATTTAATGTGGATGTTTACGCAACTTAAATAAAAATATATAATTTCTCGTAGAATTCTATTCATATGTACGAAGAACGATTTTGGTTTTTCACGAAGTAGTTGGAAATGGACGCTATTGCGAAGATTGATAGATAGCTTCGGCGAACGATATTTTGCTTTATATTTATTTGACGACGTTTTCTTTAATTTTTTTGTTCGGGGATTTCAGTTCAAAACGCAAATTATTGTGAAATATTTAATGTGGATGTTTACGCAACTTAAATAAAAATATATAATTTCTCGTAGAATTCTATTCATATGTACGAAGAACGATTTTGATTTTTCACGAAGTAGTTGGAAATGGACGCTATTGCGAAGAATGATAGATAACTACGGCGAACGATATTCTGCTTTCTACTTATTTGACGACGCTTTCTTTAATTATTTTGTTCGGAGATTTCAGTTCAAAACGCAAAGTAGTGTGGAATATTTACTGTGGATGTTTACGCAACTTAACTTAAAATATATAATTTCTCGTAGAATTGTTTTCATATGTACGAAGAACGATTTTGGTTTTTCACGAAGTAGTTGGAAATGTACGCTATTGCGAAGAATGATAGATAACTACGGCGAACGATATTCTGCTTTATATTTATTTGACGACGTTTTCTTTAATTTTTTTGTTCGGAGATTTCAGTTCAAAACGCAAAGTAGTGTTTAATATTTACTGTGGATGTTTACGCAACTTAACTTAAAATATATAATTTCTCGTAGAATTGTTTTCATATGTACGAAGAACGATTTTGGTTTTTCACGAAGTAGTTGGAAATGTACGCTATTACGAAGAATGATAGATAGCTTCGGCGAACGATATTCTGCTTTATATTTATTTGACGACGTTTTCTTTAATTTTTTTGTTCGGGGATTTCAGTTCAAAACGCAAAGTATTGTGGAATATTTAATGTGGATGTTTACGCAACTTAAATAAAAATATATAATTTCTCGTAGAATTCTATTCATATGTACGAAGAACGATTTTGGTTTTTCACGAAGTAGTTGGAAATGTACGCTATTGCGAAGAATGATAGATAGCTTCGGCGAACGATATTTTGCTTTATATTTATTTGACGACGTTTTCTTTAATTTTTTTGTTCGGGGATTTCAGTTCAAAACGCAAAGTATTGTGGAATATTTAATGTGGATGTTTACGCAACTTAAATAAAAATATATAATTTCTCGTAGAATTCTATTCATATGTACGAAGAACGATTTTGGTTTTTCACGAAGTAGTTGGAAATGGACGCTATTGCGAAGAATGATAGATAGCTTCGGCGAACGATATTTTGCTTTATATTTATTTGACGACGTTTTCTTTAATTTTTTTGTTCGGGGATTTCAGTTCAAAGCGCAAAGTATTGTGGAATATTTAATGTGGATGTTTACGCAACTTAAATAAAAATATATAATTTCTCGTAGAATTCTATTCATATGTACGAACAACGATTTTGGTTTTTCACGAAGTAGTTGGAAATGTACGCTATTGCGAAGAATGATAGATAGCTTCGGCGAACGATATTCTGCTTTATATTTATTTGACGACGTTTTCTTTAATTTTTTTGTTCGGGGATTTCAGTTCAAAACGCAAAGTATTGTAGAATATTTAATGTGGATGTTTACGCAACTTAAATAAAAATATATAATTTCTCGTAGAATTCTATTCATATGTACGAAGAACGATTTTGATTTTTCACGAAGTAGTTGGAAATGGACGCTATTGCGAAGAATGATAGATAGCTTCGGCGAACGATATTCTGCTTTATATTTATTTGACGACGTTTTCTTTAATTTTTTTGTTCGGGGATTTCAGTTCAAAACGCAAAGTATTGTGGAATATTTAATGTGGATGTTTACGCAACTTAAATAAAAATATATAATTTCTCGTAGAATTCTATTCATATGTACGAACAACGATTTTGGTTTTTCACGAAGTAGTTGGAAATGTACGCAATTGCGAAGAATGATAGATAGCTTCGGCGAACGATATTCTGCTTTATATTTATTTGACGACGTTTTCTTTAATTTTTTTGTTCGGGGATTTCAGTTCAAAACGCAAAGTATTGTGTAATATTTAATGTGGATGTTTACGCAACTTAAATAAAAATATATAATTTCTCGTAGAATTCTATTCATAAGTACGAACAACGATTTTGGTTTTTCACGAAGTAGTTGGAAATGTACGCTATTGCGAAGAATGATAGATAGCTTCGGCGGACGATATTCTGCTTTATATTTATTTGACGACGTTTTCTTTAATTTTTTTGTTCGGGGATTTCAGTTCAAAACGCAAAGTATTGTGGAATATTTAATGTGGATGTTTACGCAACTTAAATAAAAATATATAATTTCTCGTAGAATTCTATTCATATGTTCGAACAACGATTTTGGTTTTTCACGAAGTAGTTGGAAATGTACGCTATTGCGAAGAATGATAGATAGCTTCGGCGAACGATATTTTGCTTTATATTTATTTGACGACGTTTTCTTTAATTTTTTTGTTCGGGGATTTCAGTTCAAAGCGCAAAGTATTGTGTAATATTTAATGTGGATGTTTACGCAACTTAAATAAAAATATATAATTTCTCGTAGAATTCTATTCATAAGTACGAACAACGATTTTGGTTTTTCACGAAGTAGTTGGAAATGTACGCTATTGCGAAGAATGATAGATAGCTTCGGCGGACGATATTCTGCTTTATATTTATTTGACGACGTTTTCTTTAATTTTTTTGTTCGGAGATTTCAGTTCAAAACGCAAAGTAGTGTTTAATATTTACTGTGGATGTTTACGCAACTTAACTTAAAATATATAATTTCTCGTAGAATTGTTTTCATATGTACGAAGAACGATTTTGGTTTTTCACGAAGTAGTTGGAAATGTACGCTATTACGAAGAATGATAGATAGCTTCGGCGAACGATATTCTGCTTTATATTTATTTGACGACGTTTTCTTTAATTTTTTTGTTCGGGGATTTCAGTTCAAAACGCAAAGTATTGTGGAATATTTAATGTGGATGTTTACGCAACTTAAATAAAAATATATAATTTCTCGTAGAATTCTATTCATATGTACGAAGAACGATTTTGGTTTTTCACGAAGTAGTTGGAAATGTACGCTATTGCGAAGAATGATAGATAGCTTCGGCGAACGATATTTTGCTTTATATTTATTTGACGACGTTTTCTTTAATTTTTTTGTTCGGGGATTTCAGTTCAAAACGCAAAGTATTGTGGAATATTTAATGTGGATGTTTACGCAACTTAAATAAAAATATATAATTTCTCGTAGAATTCTATTCATATGTACGAAGAACGATTTTGGTTTTTCACGAAGTAGTTGGAAATGGACGCTATTGCGAAGAATGATAGATAGCTTCGGCGAACGATATTTTGCTTTATATTTATTTGACGACGTTTTCTTTAATTTTTTTGTTCGGGGATTTCAGTTCAAAGCGCAAAGTATTGTGTAATATTTAATGTGGATGTTTACGCAACTTAAATAAAAATATATAATTTCTCGTAGAATTCTATTCATAAGTACGAACAACGATTTTGGTTTTTCACGAAGTAGTTGGAAATGTACGCTATTGCGAAGAATGATAGATAGCTTCGGCGGACGATATTCTGCTTTATATTTATTTGACGACGTTTTCTTTAATTTTTTTGTTCGGGGATTTCAGTTCAAAACGCAAAGTATTGTGGAATATTTAATGTGGATGTTTACGCAACTTAAATAAAAATATATAATTTCTCGTAGAATTCTATTCATATGTTCGAACAACGATTTTGGTTTTTCACGAAGTAGTTGGAAATGTACGCTATTGCGAAGAATGATAGATAGCTTCGGCGAACGATATTTTGCTTTATATTTATTTGACGACGTTTTCTTTATTTTTTTTGTTCGGGTATTTCAGTTCAAAACGCAAAGTATTGTGGAATATTTAATGTGGATGTTTACGCAACTTAAATAAAAATATTATAATTTCTCGTAGAATTCTATTCATATGTACGAAGAACGATTTTGGTTTTTCACGAAGTAGTTGGAAATGTACGCTATTGCGAAGAATGATAGATAGCTTCGGCGAACGATATTTTGCTTTATATTTATTTGACGACGTTTTCTTTATTTTTTTTGTTCGGGTATTTCAGTTCAAAACGCAAAGTATTGTGGAATATTTAATGTGGATGTTTACGCAACTTAAATAAAAATATATAATTTCTCGTAGAATTCTATTCATATGTACGAAGAACGATTTTGGTTTTTCACGAAGTAGTTGGAAATGTACGCTATTGCGAAGAATGATAGATAGCTTCGGCGAACGATATTTTGCTTTATATTTATTTGACGACGTTTTCTTTATTTTTTTTGTTCGGGGATTTCAGTTCAAAACGCAAAGTATTGTGGAATATTTAATGTGGATGTTTACGCAACTTACATAAAAATATTATAATTTCTCGTAGAATTGTTTTCATATGTACGAAGAACGATTTTGGTTTTTCACGAAGTAGTTGGAAATGTACGCTATTGCGAAGAATGATAGATAGCTTCGGCGAACGATATTTTGCTTTATATTTATTTGACGACGTTTTCTTTAATTTTTTGTTCGGGGATTTCAGTTCAAAACGCAAAGTATTGTGGAATATTTAATGTGGATGTTTACGCAACTTAAATAAAAATATATAATTTCTCGTAGAATTCTATTCATATGTACGAAGAACGATTTTGGTTTTTCACGAAGTAGTTGGAAATGGACGCTATTGCGAAGATTGATAGATAGCTTCGGCGAACGATATTTTGCTTTATATTTATTTGACGACGTTTTCTTTAATTTTTTTGTTCGGGGATTTCAGTTCAAAACGCAAATTATTGTGAAATATTTAATGTGGATGTTTACGCAACTTAAATAAAAATATATAATTTCTCGTAGAATTCTATTCATATGTACGAAGAACGATTTTGATTTTTCACGAAGTAGTTGGAAATGGACGCTATTGCGAAGAATGATAGATAACTACGGCGAACGATATTCTGCTTTCTACTTATTTGACGACGCTTTCTTTAATTATTTTGTTCGGAGATTTCAGTTCAAAACGCAAAGTAGTGTGGAATATTTACTGTGGATGTTTACGCAACTTAACTTAAAATATATAATTTCTCGTAGAATTGTTTTCATATGTACGAAGAACGATTTTGGTTTTTCACGAAGTAGTTGGAAATGTACGCTATTGCGAAGAATGATAGATAACTACGGCGAACGATATTCTGCTTTATATTTATTTGACGACGTTTTCTTTAATTTTTTTGTTCGGAGATTTCAGTTCAAAACGCAAAGTAGTGTTTAATATTTACTGTGGATGTTTACGCAACTTAACTTAAAATATATAATTTCTCGTAGAATTGTTTTCATATGTACGAAGAACGATTTTGGTTTTTCACGAAGTAGTTGGAAATGTACGCTATTACGAAGAATGATAGATAGCTTCGGCGAACGATATTCTGCTTTATATTTATTTGACGACGTTTTCTTTAATTTTTTTGTTCGGGGATTTCAGTTCAAAACGCAAAGTATTGTGGAATATTTAATGTGGATGTTTACGCAACTTAAATAAAAATATATAATTTCTCGTAGAATTCTATTCATATGTACGAAGAACGATTTTGGTTTTTCACGAAGTAGTTGGAAATGTACGCTATTGCGAAGAATGATAGATAGCTTCGGCGAACGATATTTTGCTTTATATTTATTTGACGACGTTTTCTTTAATTTTTTTGTTCGGGGATTTCAGTTCAAAACGCAAAGTATTGTGGAATATTTAATGTGGATGTTTACGCAACTTAAATAAAAATATATAATTTCTCGTAGAATTCTATTCATATGTACGAAGAACGATTTTGGTTTTTCACGAAGTAGTTGGAAATGGACGCTATTGCGAAGAATGATAGATAGCTTCGGCGAACGATATTTTGCTTTATATTTATTTGACGACGTTTTCTTTAATTTTTTTGTTCGGGGATTTCAGTTCAAAGCGCAAAGTATTGTGTAATATTTAATGTGGATGTTTACGCAACTTAAATAAAAATATATAATTTCTCGTAGAATTCTATTCATAAGTACGAACAACGATTTTGGTTTTTCACGAAGTAGTTGGAAATGTACGCTATTGCGAAGAATGATAGATAGCTTCGGCGGACGATATTCTGCTTTATATTTATTTGACGACGTTTTCTTTAATTTTTTTGTTCGGGGATTTCAGTTCAAAACGCAAAGTATTGTGGAATATTTAATGTGGATGTTTACGCAACTTAAATAAAAATATATAATTTCTCGTAGAATTCTATTCATATGTTCGAACAACGATTTTGGTTTTTCACGAAGTAGTTGGAAATGTACGCTATTGCGAAGAATGATAGATAGCTTCGGCGAACGATATTTTGCTTTATATTTATTTGACGACGTTTTCTTTATTTTTTTTGTTCGGGTATTTCAGTTCAAAACGCAAAGTATTGTGGAATATTTAATGTGGATGTTTACGCAACTTAAATAAAAATATTATAATTTCTCGTAGAATTCTATTCATATGTACGAAGAACGATTTTGGTTTTTCACGAAGTAGTTGGAAATGTACGCTATTGCGAAGAATGATAGATAGCTTCGGCGAACGATATTTTGCTTTATATTTATTTGACGACGTTTTCTTTATTTTTTTTGTTCGGGTATTTCAGTTCAAAACGCAAAGTATTGTGGAATATTTAATGTGGATGTTTACGCAACTTAAATAAAAATATATAATTTCTCGTAGAATTCTATTCATATGTACGAAGAACGATTTTGGTTTTTCACGAAGTAGTTGGAAATGTACGCTATTGCGAAGAATGATAGATAGCTTCGGCGAACGATATTTTGCTTTATATTTATTTGACGACGTTTTCTTTATTTTTTTTGTTCGGGGATTTCAGTTCAAAACGCAAAGTATTGTGGAATATTTAATGTGGATGTTTACGCAACTTACATAAAAATATTATAATTTCTCGTAGAATTGTTTTCATATGTACGAAGAACGATTTTGGTTTTTCACGAAGTAGTTGGAAATGTACGCTATTGCGAAGAATGATAGATAGCTTCGGCGAACGATATTTTGCTTTATATTTATTTGACGACGTTTTCTTTAATTTTTTGTTCGGGGATTTCAGTTCAAAACGCAAAGTATTGTGGAATATTTAATGTGGATGTTTACGCAACTTAAATAAAAATATATAATTTCTCGTAGAATTCTATTCATATGTACGAAGAACGATTTTGGTTTTTCACGAAGTAGTTGGAAATGGACGCTATTGCGAAGATTGATAGATAGCTTCGGCGAACGATATTTTGCTTTATATTTATTTGACGACGTTTTCTTTAATTTTTTTGTTCGGGGATTTCAGTTCAAAACGCAAATTATTGTGAAATATTTAATGTGGATGTTTACGCAACTTAAATAAAAATATATAATTTCTCGTAGAATTCTATTCATATGTACGAAGAACGATTTTGATTTTTCACGAAGTAGTTGGAAATGGACGCTATTGCGAAGAATGATAGATAACTACGGCGAACGATATTCTGCTTTCTACTTATTTGACGACGCTTTCTTTAATTATTTTGTTCGGAGATTTCAGTTCAAAACGCAAAGTAGTGTGGAATATTTACTGTGGATGTTTACGCAACTTAACTTAAAATATATAATTTCTCGTAGAATTGTTTTCATATGTACGAAGAACGATTTTGGTTTTTCACGAAGTAGTTGGAAATGTACGCTATTGCGAAGAATGATAGATAACTACGGCGAACGATATTCTGCTTTATATTTATTTGACGACGTTTTCTTTAATTTTTTTGTTCGGAGATTTCAGTTCAAAACGCAAAGTAGTGTTTAATATTTACTGTGGATGTTTACGCAACTTAACTTAAAATATATAATTTCTCGTAGAATTGTTTTCATATGTACGAAGAACGATTTTGGTTTTTCACGAAGTAGTTGGAAATGTACGCTATTACGAAGAATGATAGATAGCTTCGGCGAACGATATTCTGCTTTATATTTATTTGACGACGTTTTCTTTAATTTTTTTGTTCGGGGATTTCAGTTCAAAACGCAAAGTATTGTGGAATATTTAATGTGGATGTTTACGCAACTTAAATAAAAATATATAATTTCTCGTAGAATTCTATTCATATGTACGAAGAACGATTTTGGTTTTTCACGAAGTAGTTGGAAATGTACGCTATTGCGAAGAATGATAGATAGCTTCGGCGAACGATATTTTGCTTTATATTTATTTGACGACGTTTTCTTTAATTTTTTTGTTCGGGGATTTCAGTTCAAAACGCAAAGTATTGTGGAATATTTAATGTGGATGTTTACGCAACTTAAATAAAAATATATAATTTCTCGTAGAATTCTATTCATATGTACGAAGAACGATTTTGGTTTTTCACGAAGTAGTTGGAAATGGACGCTATTGCGAAGAATGATAGATAGCTTCGGCGAACGATATTTTGCTTTATATTTATTTGACGACGTTTTCTTTAATTTTTTTGTTCGGGGATTTCAGTTCAAAGCGCAAAGTATTGTGGAATATTTAATGTGGATGTTTACGCAACTTAAATAAAAATATATAATTTCTCGTAGAATTCTATTCATATGTACGAACAACGATTTTGGTTTTTCACGAAGTAGTTGGAAATGTACGCTATTGCGAAGAATGATAGATAGCTTCGGCGAACGATATTCTGCTTTATATTTATTTGACGACGTTTTCTTTAATTTTTTTGTTCGGGGATTTCAGTTCAAAACGCAAAGTATTGTAGAATATTTAATGTGGATGTTTACGCAACTTAAATAAAAATATATAATTTCTCGTAGAATTCTATTCATATGTACGAAGAACGATTTTGATTTTTCACGAAGTAGTTGGAAATGGACGCTATTGCGAAGAATGATAGATAGCTTCGGCGAACGATATTCTGCTTTATATTTATTTGACGACGTTTTCTTTAATTTTTTTGTTCGGGGATTTCAGTTCAAAACGCAAAGTATTGTGGAATATTTAATGTGGATGTTTACGCAACTTAAATAAAAATATATAATTTCTCGTAGAATTCTATTCATATGTACGAACAACGATTTTGGTTTTTCACGAAGTAGTTGGAAATGTACGCAATTGCGAAGAATGATAGATAGCTTCGGCGAACGATATTCTGCTTTATATTTATTTGACGACGTTTTCTTTAATTTTTTTGTTCGGGGATTTCAGTTCAAAACGCAAAGTATTGTGTAATATTTAATGTGGATGTTTACGCAACTTAAATAAAAATATATAATTTCTCGTAGAATTCTATTCATAAGTACGAACAACGATTTTGGTTTTTCACGAAGTAGTTGGAAATGTACGCTATTGCGAAGAATGATAGATAGCTTCGGCGGACGATATTCTGCTTTATATTTATTTGACGACGTTTTCTTTAATTTTTTTGTTCGGGGATTTCAGTTCAAAACGCAAAGTATTGTGGAATATTTAATGTGGATGTTTACGCAACTTAAATAAAAATATATAATTTCTCGTAGAATTCTATTCATATGTTCGAACAACGATTTTGGTTTTTCACGAAGTAGTTGGAAATGTACGCTATTGCGAAGAATGATAGATAGCTTCGGCGAACGATATTTTGCTTTATATTTATTTGACGACGTTTTCTTTAATTTTTTTGTTCGGGGATTTCAGTTCAAAACGCAAATTATTGTGGAATATTTAATGTGGATGTTTACGCAACTTAAATAAAAATATATAATTTCTCGTAGAATTCTATTCATATGTACGAACAACGATTTTGGTTTTTCACGAAGTAGTTGGAAATGTACGCTATTGCGAAGAATGATAGATAGCTTCGGCGAACGATATTTTGCTTTATATTTATTTGACGACGTTTTCTTTAATTTTTTTGTTCGGGGATTTCAGTTCAAAACGCAAATTATTGTGGAATATTTAATGTGGATGTTTACGCAACTTAAATAAAAATATTATAATTTCTCGTAGAATTCTATTCATATGTACGAAGAACGATTTTGGTTTTTCACGAAGTAGTTGGAAATGTACGCTATTGCGAAGAATGATAGATAGCTTCGGCGAACGATATTCTGCTTTATATTTATTTGACGACGTTTTCTTTAATTTTTTTGTTCGGGGATTTCAGTTCAAAACGCAACGTATTGTGGAATATTTAATGTGGATGTTTACGCAACTTAAATAAAAATATATAATTTCTCGTAGAATTCTATTCATATGTACGAAGAACGATTTTGGTTTTTCACGAAGTAGTTGGAAATGTACGCAATTGCGAAGAATGATAGATAGCTTCGGCGAACGATATTTTGCTTTATATTTATTTGACGACGTTTTCTTTAATTTTTTTGTTCGGGGATTTCAGTTCAAAACGCAAATTATTGTGGAATATTTAATGTGGCTGTTTACGCAACTTAAATAAAAATATTATAATTTCTCGTAGAATTCTATTCATATGTACGAACAACGATTTTGGTTTTTCACGAAGTAGTTGGAAATGTACGCTATTGCGAAGAATGATAGATAGCTTCGGCGAACGATATTCTGCTTTATATTTATTTGACGACGTTTTCTTTAATTTTTTTGTTCGGGGATTTCAGTTCAAAACGCAAAGTATTGTGGAATATTTAATGTGGATGTTTACGCAACTTAAATAAAAATATATAATTTCTCGTAGAATTCTATTCATATGTACGAAGAACGATTTTGGTTTTTCACGATGTAGTTGGAAATGGACGCTATTGCGAAAAATGATAGATAGCTTCGGCGAACGATATTTTGCTTTATATTTATTTGACGACGTTTTCTTTAATTTTTTTGTTCGGGGATTTCAGTTCAAAGCGCAAAGTATTGTGGAATATTTAATGTGGATGTTTACGCAACTTAAATAAAAATATATAATTTCTCGTAGAATTCTATTCATATGTACGAACAACGATTTTGGTTTTTCACGAAGTAGTTGGAAATGTACGCTATTGCGAAGAATGATAGATAGCTTCGGCGAACGATATTTTGCTTTATATTTATTTGACGACGTTTTCTTTAATTTTTTTGTTCCGGGATTTCAGTTCAAAACGCAAAGTATTGTGTAATATTTAATGTGGATGTTTACGCAACTTAAATAAAAATATATAATTTCTCGTAGAATTCTATTCATATGTACGAACAACGATTTTGGTTTTTCACGAAGTAGTTGGAAATGTATGCTATTGCGAAGAATGATAGATAGCTTCGGCGAACGATATTTTGCTTTATATTTATTTGACGACGTTTTCTTTAATTTTTTGTTCGGGGATTTCAGTTCAAAACGCAAAGTATTGTGGAATATTTAATGTGGATGTTTACGCAACTTAAATAAAAATATATAATTTCTCGTAGAATTCTATTCATATGTACGAACAACGATTTTGGTTTTTCACGAAGTAGTTGGAAATGTACGCTATTGCGAAGAATGATAGATAGCTTCGGCGAACGATATTTTGCTTTATATTTATTTGACGACGTTTTCTTTAATTTTTTTGTTCGGGGATTTCAGTTCAAAACGCAAATTATTGTGGAATATTTAATGTGGATGTTTACGCAACTTAAATAAAAATATATAATTTCTCGTAGAATTCTATTCATATGTACGAACAACGATTTTGGTTTTTCACGAAGTAGCTGGAAATGTACGCTATTGCGAAGAATGATAGATAGCTTCGGCGAACGATATTTTGCTTTATATTTATTTGACGACGTTTTCTTTAATTTTTTTGTTCGGGGATTTCAGTTCAAAACGCAAATTATTGTGGAATATTTAATGTGGATGTTTACGCAACTTAAATAAAAATATATAATTTCTCGTAGAATTCTATTCATATGTACGAAGAACGATTTTGGTTTTTCACGAAGTAGTTGGAAATGTACGCTATTGCGAAGAATGATAGATAGCTTCGGCGAACGATATTCTGCTTTATATTTATTTGACGACGTTTTCTTTAATTTTTTTGTTCGGGGATTTCAGTTCAAAACGCAAAGTATTGTGGAATATTTAATGTGGATGTTTACGCAACTTAAATAAAAATATATAATTTCTCGTAGAATTCTATTCATATGTACGAACAACGATTTTGGTTTTTCACGAAGTAGTTGGAAATGTACGCTATTGCGAAGAATGATAGATAGCTTCGGCGAACGATATTCTGCTTTATATTTATTTGACGACGCTTTCTTTAATTTTTTTGTTCGGGGATTTCAGTTCAAAACGCAAATTATTGTGGAATATTTAATGTGGATGTTTACGCAACTTAAATAAAAATATATAATTTCTCGTAGAATTCTATTCATATGTACGAAGAACGATTTTGGTTTTTCACGAAGTAGTTGGAAATGTACGCTATTGCGAAGAATGATAGATAGCTTCGGCGAACGATATTCTGCTTTATATTTATTTGACGACGTTTTCTTTAATTTTTTTGTTCGGGGATTTCAGTTCAAAACGCAAAGTATTGTGGAATATTTAATGTGGATGTTTACGCAACTTAAATTAAAATATATAATTTCTCGTAGAATTCTATTCATATGTACGAAGAAGGATTTTGGTTTTTCACGAAGTAGTTGGAAATGTACGCTATTGCGAAGAATGATAGATAGCTTCGGCGAACGATATTTTGCTTTATATTTATTTGACGACGTTTTCTTTAATTTTTTTGTTCGGGGATTTCAGTTCAAAACGCAAATTATTGTGGAATATTTAATGTGGATGTTTACGCAACTTAAATAAAAATATATAATTTCTCGTAGAATTCTATTCATATGTACGAACAACGATTTTGGTTTTTCACGAAGTAGTTGGAAATGTACGCTATTGCGAAGAATGATAGATAGCTTCGGCGGACGATATTCTGCTTTATATTTATTTGACGACGTTTTCTTTAATTTTTTTGTTCGGGGATTTCAGTTCAAAACGCAAAGTATTGTGGAATATTTAATGTGGATGTTTACGCAACTTAAATTAAAATATATAATTTCTCGTAGAATTCTATTCATATGTACGAAGAAGGATTTTGGTTTTTCACGAAGTAGTTGGAAATGTACGCTATTGCGAAGAATGATAGATAGCTTCGGCGAACGATATTTTGCTTTATATTTATTTGACGACGTTTTCTTTAATTTTTTTGTTCGGGGATTTCAGTTCAAAACGCAAATTATTGTGGAATATTTAATGTGGATGTTTACGCAACTTAAATAAAAATATATAATTTCTCGTAGAATTCTATTCATATGTACGAACAACGATTTTGGTTTTTCACGAAGTAGTTGGAAATGTACGCTATTGCGAAGAATGATAGATAGCTTCGGCGAACGATATTCTGCTTTATATTTATTTGACGACGTTTTCTTTAATTTTTTTGTTCGGGGATTTCAGTTCAAAACGCAAAGTATTGTGGAATATTTAATGTGGATGTTTACGCAACTTAAATAAAAATATATAATTTCTCGTAGAATTCTATTCATATGTACGAAGAACGATTTTGGTTTTTCACGAAGTAGTTGGAAATGTACGCTATTGCGAAGAATGATAGATAGCTTCGGCGAACGATATTTTGCTTTATATTTATTTGACGACGTTTTCTTTAATTTTTTTGTTCGGGGATTTCAGTTCAAAACGCAAATTATTGTGGAATATTTAATGTGGATGTTTACGCAACTTAAATAAAAATATATAATTTCTCGTAGAATTCTATTCATATGTACGAACAACGATTTTGGTTTTTCACGAAGTAGTTGGAAATGTACGCTATTGCGAAGAATGATAGATAGCTTCGGCGAACGATATTCTGCTTTATATTTATTTGACGACGTTTTCTTTAATTTTTTTGTTCGGGGATTTCAGTTCAAAACGCAAAGTATTGTGGAATATTTAATGTGGATGTTTACGCAACTTAAATTAAAATATATAATTTCTCGTAGAATTCTATTCATATGTACGAAGAAGGATTTTGGTTTTTCACGAAGTAGTTGGAAATGTACGCTATTGCGAAGAATGATAGATAGCTTCGGCGAACGATATTTTGCTTTATATTTATTTGACGACGTTTTCTTTAATTTTTTTGTTCGGGGATTTCAGTTCAAAACGCAAATTATTGTGGAATATTTAATGTGGATGTTTACGCAACTTAAATAAAAATATGTAATTTCTCGTAGAATTCTATTCATATGTACGAACAACGATTTTGGTTTTTCACGAAGTAGTTGGCAATGTACGCTATTGCGAAGAATGATAGATAGCTTCGGCGAACGATATTCTGCTTTATATTTATTTGACGACGTTTTCATTAATTTTTTTGTTCGGGGATTTCAGTTCAAAACGCAAATTATTGTGGAATATTTAATGTGGATGTTTACGCAACTTAAATAAAAATATATAATTTCTCGTAGAATTCTATTCATATGTACGAACAACGATTTTGGTTTTTCACGAAGTAGTTGGAAATGTACGCTATTGCGAAGAATGATAGATAGCTTCGGCGAACGATATTCTGCTTTATATTTATTTGAGGACGCTTTCTTTAATTTTTTTGTTCGGGGATTTCAGTTCAAAACGCAAATTATTGTGGAATATTTAATGTGGATGTTTACGCAACTTAAATAAAAATATATAATTTCTCGTAGAATTCTATTCATATGTACGAACAACGATTTTGGTTTTTCACGAACTAGTTGGAAATGTACGCTATTGCGAAGAATGATAGATAGCTTCGGCGAACGATATTCTGCTTTATATTTATTTGACGACGCTTTCTTTAATTTTTTTGTTCGGGGATTTCAGTTCAAAACGCAAATTATTGTGGAATATTTAATGTGGATGTTTACGCAACGTAAATAAAAATATATAATTTCTCGTAGAATTGTTTTCATATGTACGAAGAACGATTTTGGTTTTTCACGAAGTAGTTGATGTACGCTATTGCGAAGAATGATAGATAACTACGGCGAACGATATTCTGCTTTCTACTTATTTGACGACGCTTTCTTTAATTATTTTGTTCGGAGATTTCAGTTCAAAACGCAAAGTAGTGTGGAATATTTACTGTGGATGTTTACGCAACTTAACTTAAAATATATAATATCTCGTAGAATTGTTTTCATATGTACGAAGAACGATTTTGGTTTTTCACGAAGTAGTTGATGTACGCTATTGCGAAGAATGATAGATAACTACGGCGAACGATATTCTGCTTTCTACTTATTTGACGACGCTTTCTTTAATTATTTTGTTCGGAGATTTCAGTTCAAAACGCAAAGTAGTGTGGAATATTTACTGTGGATGTTTACGCAACTTAACTTAAAATATATAATTTCTCGTAGAATTGTTTTCATATGTACGAAGAACGATTTTGGTTTTTCACGAAGTAGTTGATGTACGCTATTGCGAAGAATGATAGATAACTACGGCGAACGATATTCTGCTTTCTACTTATTTGACGACGCTTTCTTTAATTATTTTGTTCGGAGATTTCAGTTCAAAACGCAAAGTATTGTGGAATATTTAATGTGGATGTTTACGCAACTTAACTTAAAATATATAATTTCTCGTAGAATTGTTTTCATATGTACGAACAACGATTTTGGTTTTTCACGAAGTAGTTGGAAATGTACGCTATTGCGAAGAATGATAGATAGCTTCGGCGAACGATATTTTGCTTTATATTTATTTGACGACGTTTTCTTTAATTTTTTTGTTCGGGGATTTCAGTTCAAAACGCAAATTATTGTGGAATATTTAATGTGGCTGTTTACGCAACTTAAATAAAAATATTATAATTTCTCGTAGAATTCTATTCATATGTACGAACAACGATTTTGGTTTTTCACGAAGTAGTTGGAAATGTACGCTATTGCGAAGAATGATAGATAGCTTCGGCGAACGATATTCTGCTTTATATTTATTTGACGACGTTTTCTTTAATTTTTTTGTTCGGGGATTTCAGTTCAAAACGCAAAGTATTGTGGAATATTTAATGTGGATGTTTACGCAACTTAAATAAAAATATATAATTTCTCGTAGAATTCTATTCATATGTACGAAGAACGATTTTGGTTTTTCACGATGTAGTTGGAAATGGACGCTATTGCGAAAAATGATAGATAGCTTCGGCGAACGATATTTTGCTTTATATTTATTTGACGACGTTTTCTTTAATTTTTTTGTTCGGGGATTTCAGTTCAAAGCGCAAAGTATTGTGGAATATTTAATGTGGATGTTTACGCAACTTAAATAAAAATATATAATTTCTCGTAGAATTCTATTCATATGTACGAACAACGATTTTGGTTTTTCACGAAGTAGTTGGAAATGTACGCTATTGCGAAGAATGATAGATAGCTTCGGCGAACGATATTTTGCTTTATATTTATTTGACGACGTTTTCTTTAATTTTTTTGTTCCGGGATTTCAGTTCAAAACGCAAAGTATTGTGTAATATTTAATGTGGATGTTTACGCAACTTAAATAAAAATATATAATTTCTCGTAGAATTCTATTCATATGTACGAACAACGATTTTGGTTTTTCACGAAGTAGTTGGAAATGTATGCTATTGCGAAGAATGATAGATAGCTTCGGCGAACGATATTTTGCTTTATATTTATTTGACGACGTTTTCTTTAATTTTTTGTTCGGGGATTTCAGTTCAAAACGCAAAGTATTGTGGAATATTTAATGTGGATGTTTACGCAACTTAAATAAAAATATATAATTTCTCGTAGAATTCTATTCATATGTACGAACAACGATTTTGGTTTTTCACGAAGTAGTTGGAAATGTACGCTATTGCGAAGAATGATAGATAGCTTCGGCGAACGATATTTTGCTTTATATTTATTTGACGACGTTTTCTTTAATTTTTTTGTTCGGGGATTTCAGTTCAAAACGCAAATTATTGTGGAATATTTAATGTGGATGTTTACGCAACTTAAATAAAAATATATAATTTCTCGTAGAATTCTATTCATATGTACGAACAACGATTTTGGTTTTTCACGAAGTAGCTGGAAATGTACGCTATTGCGAAGAATGATAGATAGCTTCGGCGAACGATATTTTGCTTTATATTTATTTGACGACGTTTTCTTTAATTTTTTTGTTCGGGGATTTCAGTTCAAAACGCAAATTATTGTGGAATATTTAATGTGGATGTTTACGCAACTTAAATAAAAATATATAATTTCTCGTAGAATTCTATTCATATGTACGAAGAACGATTTTGGTTTTTCACGAAGTAGTTGGAAATGTACGCTATTGCGAAGAATGATAGATAGCTTCGGCGAACGATATTCTGCTTTATATTTATTTGACGACGTTTTCTTTAATTTTTTTGTTCGGGGATTTCAGTTCAAAACGCAAAGTATTGTGGAATATTTAATGTGGATGTTTACGCAACTTAAATAAAAATATATAATTTCTCGTAGAATTCTATTCATATGTACGAACAACGATTTTGGTTTTTCACGAAGTAGTTGGAAATGTACGCTATTGCGAAGAATGATAGATAGCTTCGGCGAACGATATTCTGCTTTATATTTATTTGACGACGCTTTCTTTAATTTTTTTGTTCGGGGATTTCAGTTCAAAACGCAAATTATTGTGGAATATTTAATGTGGATGTTTACGCAACTTAAATAAAAATATATAATTTCTCGTAGAATTCTATTCATATGTACGAAGAACGATTTTGGTTTTTCACGAAGTAGTTGGAAATGTACGCTATTGCGAAGAATGATAGATAGCTTCGGCGAACGATATTCTGCTTTATATTTATTTGACGACGTTTTCTTTAATTTTTTTGTTCGGGGATTTCAGTTCAAAACGCAAAGTATTGTGGAATATTTAATGTGGATGTTTACGCAACTTAAATTAAAATATATAATTTCTCGTAGAATTCTATTCATATGTACGAAGAAGGATTTTGGTTTTTCACGAAGTAGTTGGAAATGTACGCTATTGCGAAGAATGATAGATAGCTTCGGCGAACGATATTTTGCTTTATATTTATTTGACGACGTTTTCTTTAATTTTTTTGTTCGGGGATTTCAGTTCAAAACGCAAATTATTGTGGAATATTTAATGTGGATGTTTACGCAACTTAAATAAAAATATATAATTTCTCGTAGAATTCTATTCATATGTACGAACAACGATTTTGGTTTTTCACGAAGTAGTTGGAAATGTACGCTATTGCGAAGAATGATAGATAGCTTCGGCGGACGATATTCTGCTTTATATTTATTTGACGACGTTTTCTTTAATTTTTTTGTTCGGGGATTTCAGTTCAAAACGCAAAGTATTGTGGAATATTTAATGTGGATGTTTACGCAACTTAAATAAAAATATATAATTTCTCGTAGAATTCTATTCATATGTACGAACAACGATTTTGGTTTTTCACGAAGTAGTTGGAAATGTACGCTATTGCGAAGAATGATAGATAGCTTCGGCGAACGATATTCTGCTTTATATTTATTTGACGACGCTTTCTTTAATTTTTTTGTTCGGGGATTTCAGTTCAAAACGCAAATTATTGTGGAATATTTAATGTGGATGTTTACGCAACTTAAATAAAAATATATAATTTCTCGTAGAATTCTATTCATATGTACGAAGAACGATTTTGGTTTTTCACGAAGTAGTTGGAAATGTACGCTATTGCGAAGAATGATAGATAGCTTCGGCGAACGATATTCTGCTTTATATTTATTTGACGACGTTTTCTTTAATTTTTTTGTTCGGGGATTTCAGTTCAAAACGCAAAGTATTGTGGAATATTTAATGTGGATGTTTACGCAACTTAAATTAAAATATATAATTTCTCGTAGAATTCTATTCATATGTACGAAGAAGGATTTTGGTTTTTCACGAAGTAGTTGGAAATGTACGCTATTGCGAAGAATGATAGATAGCTTCGGCGAACGATATTTTGCTTTATATTTATTTGACGACGTTTTCTTTAATTTTTTTGTTCGGGGATTTCAGTTCAAAACGCAAATTATTGTGGAATATTTAATGTGGATGTTTACGCAACTTAAATAAAAATATATAATTTCTCGTAGAATTCTATTCATATGTACGAACAACGATTTTGGTTTTTCACGAAGTAGTTGGAAATGTACGCTATTGCGAAGAATGATAGATAGCTTCGGCGGACGATATTCTGCTTTATATTTATTTGACGACGTTTTCTTTAATTTTTTTGTTCGGGGATTTCAGTTCAAAACGCAAAGTATTGTGGAATATTTAATGTGGATGTTTACGCAACTTAAATTAAAATATATAATTTCTCGTAGAATTCTATTCATATGTACGAAGAAGGATTTTGGTTTTTCACGAAGTAGTTGGAAATGTACGCTATTGCGAAGAATGATAGATAGCTTCGGCGAACGATATTTTGCTTTATATTTATTTGACGACGTTTTCTTTAATTTTTTTGTTCGGGGATTTCAGTTCAAAACGCAAATTATTGTGGAATATTTAATGTGGATGTTTACGCAACTTAAATAAAAATATATAATTTCTCGTAGAATTCTATTCATATGTACGAACAACGATTTTGGTTTTTCACGAAGTAGTTGGAAATGTACGCTATTGCGAAGAATGATAGATAGCTTCGGCGAACGATATTCTGCTTTATATTTATTTGACGACGTTTTCTTTAATTTTTTTGTTCGGGGATTTCAGTTCAAAACGCAAAGTATTGTGGAATATTTAATGTGGATGTTTACGCAACTTAAATAAAAATATATAATTTCTCGTAGAATTCTATTCATATGTACGAAGAACGATTTTGGTTTTTCACGAAGTAGTTGGAAATGTACGCTATTGCGAAGAATGATAGATAGCTTCGGCGAACGATATTTTGCTTTATATTTATTTGACGACGTTTTCTTTAATTTTTTTGTTCGGGGATTTCAGTTCAAAACGCAAATTATTGTGGAATATTTAATGTGGATGTTTACGCAACTTAAATAAAAATATATAATTTCTCGTAGAATTCTATTCATATGTACGAACAACGATTTTGGTTTTTCACGAAGTAGTTGGAAATGTACGCTATTGCGAAGAATGATAGATAGCTTCGGCGAACGATATTCTGCTTTATATTTATTTGACGACGTTTTCTTTAATTTTTTTGTTCGGGGATTTCAGTTCAAAACGCAAAGTATTGTGGAATATTTAATGTGGATGTTTACGCAACTTAAATTAAAATATATAATTTCTCGTAGAATTCTATTCATATGTACGAAGAAGGATTTTGGTTTTTCACGAAGTAGTTGGAAATGTACGCTATTGCGAAGAATGATAGATAGCTTCGGCGAACGATATTTTGCTTTATATTTATTTGACGACGTTTTCTTTAATTTTTTTGTTCGGGGATTTCAGTTCAAAACGCAAATTATTGTGGAATATTTAATGTGGATGTTTACGCAACTTAAATAAAAATATGTAATTTCTCGTAGAATTCTATTCATATGTACGAACAACGATTTTGGTTTTTCACGAAGTAGTTGGCAATGTACGCTATTGCGAAGAATGATAGATAGCTTCGGCGAACGATATTCTGCTTTATATTTATTTGACGACGTTTTCATTAATTTTTTTGTTCGGGGATTTCAGTTCAAAACGCAAATTATTGTGGAATATTTAATGTGGATGTTTACGCAACTTAAATAAAAATATATAATTTCTCGTAGAATTCTATTCATATGTACGAACAACGATTTTGGTTTTTCACGAAGTAGTTGGAAATGTACGCTATTGCGAAGAATGATAGATAGCTTCGGCGAACGATATTCTGCTTTATATTTATTTGAGGACGCTTTCTTTAATTTTTTTGTTCGGGGATTTCAGTTCAAAACGCAAATTATTGTGGAATATTTAATGTGGATGTTTACGCAACTTAAATAAAAATATATAATTTCTCGTAGAATTCTATTCATATGTACGAACAACGATTTTGGTTTTTCACGAACTAGTTGGAAATGTACGCTATTGCGAAGAATGATAGATAGCTTCGGCGAACGATATTCTGCTTTATATTTATTTGACGACGCTTTCTTTAATTTTTTTGTTCGGGGATTTCAGTTCAAAACGCAAATTATTGTGGAATATTTAATGTGGATGTTTACGCAACGTAAATAAAAATATATAATTTCTCGTAGAATTGTTTTCATATGTACGAAGAACGATTTTGGTTTTTCACGAAGTAGTTGATGTACGCTATTGCGAAGAATGATAGATAACTACGGCGAACGATATTCTGCTTTCTACTTATTTGACGACGCTTTCTTTAATTATTTTGTTCGGAGATTTCAGTTCAAAACGCAAAGTAGTGTGGAATATTTACTGTGGATGTTTACGCAACTTAACTTAAAATATATAATATCTCGTAGAATTGTTTTCATATGTACGAAGAACGATTTTGGTTTTTCACGAAGTAGTTGATGTACGCTATTGCGAAGAATGATAGATAACTACGGCGAACGATATTCTGCTTTCTACTTATTTGACGACGCTTTCTTTAATTATTTTGTTCGGAGATTTCAGTTCAAAACGCAAAGTAGTGTGGAATATTTACTGTGGATGTTTACGCAACTTAACTTAAAATATATAATTTCTCGTAGAATTGTTTTCATATGTACGAAGAACGATTTTGGTTTTTCACGAAGTAGTTGATGTACGCTATTGCGAAGAATGATAGATAACTACGGCGAACGATATTCTGCTTTCTACTTATTTGACGACGCTTTCTTTAATTATTTTGTTCGGAGATTTCAGTTCAAAACGCAAAGTATTGTGGAATATTTAATGTGGATGTTTACGCAACTTAACTTAAAATATATAATTTCTCGTAGAATTGTTTTCATATGTACGAACAACGATTTTGGTTTTTCACGAAGTAGTTGGAAATGTACGCTATTGCGAAGAATGATAGATAGCTTCGGCGAACGATATTTTGCTTTATATTTATTTGACGACGTTTTCTTTAATTTTTTTGTTCGGGGATTTCAGTTCAAAACGCAAATTATTGTGGAATATTTAATGTGGATGTTTACGCAACTTAAATAAAAATATATAATTTCTCGTAGAATTCTATTCATATGTACGAAGAAGGATTTTGGTTTTTCACGAAGTAGTTGGAAATGTACGCTATTGCGAAGAATGATAGATAGCTTCGGCGAACGATATTTTGCTTTATATTTATTTGACGACGTTTTCTTTAATTTTTTTGTTCGGGGATTTCAGTTCAAAACGCAAATTATTGTGGAATATTTAATGTGGATGTTTACGCAACTTAAATAAAAATATATAATTTCTCGTAGAATTCTATTCATATGTACGAACAACGATTTTGGTTTTTCACGAAGTAGTTGGAAATGTACGCTATTGCGAAGAATGATAGATAGCTTCGGCGAACGATATTCTGCTTTATATTTATTTGACGACGTTTTCTTTAATTTTCTTGTTCGGGGATTTCAGTTCAAAACGCAAAGTATTGTGGAATATTTAATGTGGATGTTTACGCAACTTAAATAAAAATATATAATTTCTCGTAGAATTCTATTCATATGTACGAACAACGATTTTGGTTTTTCACGAAGTAGTTGGAAATGTACGCTATTGCGAAGAATGATAGATAGCTTCGGCGAACGATATTCTGCTTTATATTTATTTGACGACGTTTTCTTTAATTTTTTTGTTCGGGGATTTCAGTTCAAAACGCAAAGTATTGTGGAATATTTAATGTGGATGTTTACGCAACTTAAATAAAAATATATAATTTCTCGTAGAATTCTATTCATATGTACGAACAACGATTTTGGTTTTTTACGAAGTAGTTGGAAATGTACGCTATTGCGAAGAATGATAGATAGCTTCGGCGAACGATATTCTGCTTTATATTTATTTGACGACGTTTTCTTTAATTTTTTTGTTCGGGGATTTCAGTTCAAAACGCAAAGTATTGTGGAATATTTAATGTGGATGTTTACGCAACTTAAATAAAAATATATAATTTCTCGTAGAATTCTATTCATATGTACGAACAACGATTTTGGTTTTTCACGAAGTAGTTGGAAATGTACGCTATTGCGAAGAATGATAGATAGCTTCGGCGGACGATATTCTGCTTTATATTTATTTGACGACGTTTTCTTTAATTTTTTTGTTCGGGGATTTCAGTTCAAAACGCAAAGTATTGTGGAATATTTAATGTGGATGTTTACGCAACGTAAATAAAAATATATAATTTCTCGTAGAATTGTTTTCATATGTACGAAGAACGATTTTGGTTTTTCACGAAGTAGTTGATGTACGCTATTGCGAAGAATGATAGATAACTACGGCGAACGATATTCTGCTTTCTACTTATTTGACGACGCTTTCTTTAATTATTTTGTTCGGAGATTTCAGTTCAAAACACAAAGTATTGTGGAATATTTAATGTGGATGTTTACGCAACTTAAATAAAAATATATAATTTCTCGTAGAATTCTATTCATATGTACGAAGAAGGATTTTGGTTTTTCACGAAGTAGTTGGAAATGTACGCTATTGCGAAAAATGATAGATAGCTTCGGCGAACGATATTTTGCTTTATATTTATTTGACGACGTTTTCTTTAATTTTTTTGTTCGGGGATTTCAGTTCAAAACGCAAAGTATTGTGGAATATTTAATGTGGATGTTTACGCAACTTAAATAAAAATATATAATTTCTCGTAGAATTCTATTCATATGTACGAACAACGATTTTGGTTTTTCACGAAGTAGTTGGAAATGTACGCTATTGCGAAGAATGATAGATAGCTTCGGCGAACGATATTCTGCTTTATATTTATTTGACGACGTTTTCTTTAATTTTCTTGTTCGGGGATTTCAGTTCAAAACGCAAAGTATTGTGGAATATTTAATGTGGATGTTTACGCAACTTAAATAAAAATATATAATTTCTCGTAGAATTCTATTCATATGTACGAACAAAGATTTTGGTTTTTCACGAAGTAGTTGGAAATGTACGCTATTGCGAAGAATGATAGATAGCTTCGGCGAACGATATTCTGCTTTATATTTATTTGACGACGTTTTCTTTAATTTTTTTGTTCGGGGATTTCAGTTCAAAACGCAAATTATTGTGGAATATTTAATGTGGATGTTTACGCAACTTAAATAAAAATATATAATTTCTCGTAGAATTCTATTCATATGTAAGAACAACGATTTTGGTTTTTCACGAAGTAGTTGGAAATGTACGCTATTGCGAAGAATGATAGATAGCTTCGGCGAACGATATTCTGCTTTATATTTATTTGACGACGCTTTCTTTAATTTTTTTGTTCGGGGATTTCAGTTCAAAACGCAAATTATTGTGGAATATTTAATGTGGATGTTTACGCAACGTAAATAAAAATATATAATTTCTCGTAGAATTGTTTTCATATGTACGAAGAACGATTTTGGTTTTTCACGAAGTAGTTGGAAATGTACGCTATTGCGAAGAATGATAGATAACTACGGCGAACGATATTCTGCTTTCTACTTATTTGACGACGCTTTCTTTAATTATTTTGTTCGGAGATTTGAGTTCAAAACGCAAAGTAGTGTTTAATATTTACTGTGGATGTTTACGCAACTTAACTTAAAATATATAATTTCTCGTAGAATTGTTTTCATATGTACGAAGAACGATTTTGGTTTTTCACGAAGTAGTTGGAAATGTACGCTATTGCGAGGAATGATAGATAACTACGGCGAACGATATTCTGCTTTCTACTTATTTGACGACGCTTTCTTTAATTATTTTGTTCGGAGATTTCAGTTCAAAACGCAAAGTAGTGTTTAATATTTACTGTGGATGTTTACGCAACTTAACTTAAAATATATAATTTCTCGTAGAATTGTTTTCATATGTACGAAGAACGATTTTGGTTTTTCACGAAGTAGTTGGAAATGTACGCTATTGCGAAGAATGATAGATAACTACGGCGAACGATATTCTGCTTTCTACTTATTTGACGACGCTTTCTTTAATTATTTTGTTCGGAGATTTCAGTTCAAAACGCAAAGTAGTGTTTAATATTTACTGTGGATGTTTACGCAACTTAACTTAAAATATATAATTTCTCGTAGAATTGTTTTCATATGTACGAAGAACGATTTTGGTTTTTCACGAGTAGTTGGAAATGTACGCTATTGCGAAGAATGATAGATAACTACGGCGAACGATATTCTGCTTTCTACTTATTTGACGACGCTTTCTTTAATTATTTTGTTCGGAGATTTCAGTTCAAAACGCAAAGTAGTGTTTAATATTTACTGTGGATGTTTACGCAACTTAACTTAAAATATATAATTTCTCGTAGAATTGTTTTCATATGTACGAAGAACGATTTTGGTTTTTCACGAAGTAGTTGGAAATGTACGCTATTGCGAAGAATGATAGATAACTACGGCGAACGATATTCTGCTTTCTACTTATTTGACGACGCTTTCTTTAATTATTTTGTTCGGAGATTTCAGTTCAAAACGCAAAGTATTGTTTAATATTGACTGTGGATGTTTACGCAACTTAACTTAAAATATATAATTTCTCGTAGAATTGTTTTCATATGTACGAAGAACGATTTTGGTTTTTCACGAAGTAGTTGGAAATGTATGCTATTGCGAAGAATGATAGATAACTACGGCGAACGATATTCTGCTTTCTACTTATTTGACGACGCTTTCTTTAATTATTTTGTTCGGAGATTTCAGTTCAAAACGCAAAGTAGTGTGGAATATTTACTGTGGATGTTTACGCAACTTAACTTAAAATATATAATTTCTCGTAGAATTGTTTTCATATGTACGAAGAACGATTTTGGTTTTTCACGAAGTAGTTGGAAATGTACGCTATTGCGAAGAATGATAGATAACTACGGCGAACGATATTCTGCTTTCTACTTATTTGACGACGCTTTCTTTAATTATTTTGTTCGGAGATTTCAGTTCAAAACGCAAAGTAGTGTTTAATATTTACTGTGGATGTTTACGCAACTTAACTTAAAATATATAATTTCTCGTAGAATTGTTTTCATATGTACGAAGAACGATTTTGGTTTTTCACGAAGTAGTTGGAAATGTACGCTATTGCGAAGAATGATAGATAACTACGGCGAACGATATTCTGCTTTCTACTTATTTGACGACGCTTTCTTTAATTATTTTGTTCGGAGATTTCAGTTCAAAACGCAAAGTAGTGTTTAATATTTACTGTGGATGTTTACGCAACTTAACTTAAAATATATAATTTCTCGTAGAATTGTTTTCATATGTACGAAGAACGATTTTGGTTTTTCACGAAGTAGTTTGAAATGTACGCTATTGCGAAGAATGATAGATAACTACGGCGAACGATATTCTGCTTTCTACTTATTTGACGACGCTTTCTTTAATTATTTTGTTCGGAGATTTCAGTTCAAAACGCAAAGTAGTGTTTAATATTTACTGTGGATGTTTACGCAACTTAACTTAAAATATATAATTTCTCGTAGAATTGTTTTCATATGTACGAAGAACGATTTTGGTTTTTCACGAAGTAGTTGGAAATGTACGCTATTGCGAAGAATGATAGATAACTACGGCGAACGATATTCTGCTTTCTACTTATTTGACGACGCTTTCTTTAATTATTTTGTTCGGAGATTTCAGTTCAAAACGCAAAGTATTGTTTAATATTTACTGTGGATGTTTACGCAACTTAACTTAAAATATATAATTTCTCGTAGAATTGTTTTCATATGTACGAAGAACGATTTTGGTTTTTCACGAAGTAGTTGGAAATGTACGCTATTGCGAAGAATGATAGATAACTACGGCGAACGATATTCTGCTTTCTACTTATTTGACGACGCTTTCTTTAATTATTTTGTTCGGAGATTTCAGTTCAAAACGCAAAGTAGTGTGGAATATTTACTGTGGATGTTTACGCAACTTAACTTAAAATATATAATTTCCCGTAGAATTGTTTTCAGATGTACGAAGAACGATTTTGGTTTTTCACGAAGTAGTTGGAAATGTACGCTATTGCGAAGAATGATAGATAACTACGGCGAACGATATTCTGCTTTCTACTTATTTGACGACGCTTTCTTTAATTATTTTGTTCGGAGATTTCAGTTCAAAACGCAAAGTTGTGTGGAATATTTACTGTGGATGTTTACGCAACTTAACTTAAAATATATAATTTCTAGTAGAATTGTTTTCATATGTACGAAGAACGATTTTGGTTTTCACGAAGTAGTTGGAAATGTACGCTATTGCGAAGAATGATAGATAACTACGGCGAACGATATTCTGCTTTCTACTTATTTGACGACGCTTTCTTTAATTATTTTGTTCGGAGATTTCAGTTCAAAACGCAAAGTAGTGTTTAATATTGACTGTGGATGTTTACGCAACTTAACTTAAAATATATAATTTCTCGTAGAATTGTTTTCATATGTACGAAGAACGATTTTGGTTTTTCACGAAGTAGTTGGAAATGTACGCTATTGCGAAGAATGATAGATAACTACGGCGAACGATATTCTGCTTTCTACTTATTTGACGACGCTTTCTTTAATTATTTTGTTCGGAGATTTCAGTTCAAAACGCAAAGTAGTGTGGAATATTTACTGTGGATGTTTACGCAACTTAACTTAAAATATATAATTTCCCGTAGAATTGTTTTCAGATGTACGAAGAACGATTTTGGTTTTTCACGAAGTAGTTGGAAATGTACGCTATTGCGAAGAATGATAGATAACTACGGCGAACGATATTCTGCTTTCTACTTATTTGACGACGCTTTCTTTAATTATTTTGTTCGGAGATTTCAGTTCAAAACGCAAAGTTGTGTGGAATATTTACTGTGGATGTTTACGCAACTTAACTTAAAATATATAATTTCTAGTAGAATTGTTTTCATATGTACGAAGAACGATTTTGGTTTTTCACGAAGTAGTTGGAAATGTACGCTATTGCGAAGAATGATAGATAACTACGGCGAACGATATTCTGCTTTCTACTTATTTGACGACGCTTTCTTTAATTATTTTGTTCGGAGATTTCAGTTCAAAACGCAAAGTATTGTTTAATATTTACTGTGGATGTTTACGCAACTTAACTTAAAATATATAATTTCTCGTAGAATTGTTTTCATATGTACGAAGAACGATTTTGGTTTTTCACGAAGTAGTTGGAAATGTACGCTATTGCGAAGAATGATAGATAACTACGGCGAACGATATTCTGCTTTCTACTTATTTGACGACGCTTTCTTTAATTATTTTGTTCGGAGATTTCAGTTCAAAACGCAAAGTAGTGTTTAATATTTACTGTGGATGTTTACGCAACTTAACTTAAAATATATAATTTCTCGTAGAATTGTTTTCATATGTACGAAGAACGATTTTGGTTTTTCACGAAGTAGTTTGAAATGTACGCTATTGCGAAGAATGATAGATAACTACGGCGAACGATATTCTGCTTTCTACTTATTTGACGACGCTTTCTTTAATTATTTTGTTCGGAGATTTCAGTTCAAAACGCAAAGTAGTGTTTAATATTTACTGTGGATGTTTACGCAACTTAACTTAAAATATATAATTTCTCGTAGAATTGTTTTCATATGTACGAAGAACGATTTTGGTTTTTCACGAAGTAGTTGGAAATATACGCTATTGCGAAGAATGATAGATAACTACGGCGAACGATATTCTGCTTTCTACTTATTTGACGACGCTTTCTTTAATTATTTTGTTCGGAGATTTCAGTTCAAAACGCAAAGTAGTGTTTAATATTGACTGTGGATGTTTACGCAACTTAACTTAAAATATATAATTTCTCGTAGAATTGTTTTCATATGTACGAAGAACGATTTTGGTTTTTCACGAAGTAGTTGGAAATGTACGCTATTGCGAAGAATGATAGATAACTACGGCGAACGATATTCTGCTTTCTACTTATTTGACGACGCTTTCTTTAATTATTTTGTTCGGAGATTTCAGTTCAAAACGCAAAGTAGTGTGGAATATTTACTGTGGATGTTTACGCAACTTAACTTAAAATATATAATTTCCCGTAGAATTGTTTTCAGATGTACGAAGAACGATTTTGGTTTTTCACGAAGTAGTTGGAAATGTACGCTATTGCGAAGAATGATAGATAACTACGGCGAACGATATTCTGCTTTCTACTTATTTGACGACGCTTTCTTTAATTATTTTGTTCGGAGATTTCAGTTCAAAACGCAAAGTTGTGTGGAATATTTACTGTGGATGTTTACGCAACTTAACTTAAAATATATAATTTCTAGTAGAATTGTTTTCATATGTACGAAGAACGATTTTGGTTTTTCACGAAGTAGTTGGAAATGTACGCTATTGCGAAGAATGATAGATAACTACGGCGAACGATATTCTGCTTTCTACTTATTTGACGACGCTTTCTTTAATTATTTTGTTCGGAGATTTCAGTTCAAAACGCAAAGTAGTGTTTAATATTGACTGTGGATGTTTACGCAACTTAACTTAAAATATATAATTTCTCGTAGAATTGTTTTCATATGTACGAAGAACGATTTTGGTTTTTCACGAAGTAGTTGGAAATGTACGCTATTGCGAAGAATGATAGATAACTACGGCGAACGATATTCTGCTTTCTACTTATTTGACGACGCTTTCTTTAATTATTTTGTTCGGAGATTTCAGTTCAAAACGCAAAGTAGTGTTTAATATTGACTGTGGATGTTTACGCAACTTAACTTAAAATATATAATTTCTCGTAGAATTGTTTTCATATGTACGAAGAACGATTTTGGTTTTTCACGAAGTAGTTGGAAATGTACGCTATTGCGAAGAATGATAGATAACTACGGCGAACGATATTCTGCTTTCTACTTATTTGACGACGCTTTCTTTAATTATTTTGTTCGGTGATTTCAGTTCAAAACGCAAAGTAGTGTGGAATATTTACTGTGGATGTTTACGCAACTTAACTTAAAATATATAATTTCTCGTAGAATTGTTTTCATATGTACGAAGAACGATTTTGGTTTTTCACGAAGTAGTTGGAAATGTACGCTATTGCGAAGAATGATAGATAACTACGGCGAACGATATTCTGCTTTCTACTTATTTGACGACGCTTTCTTTAATTATTTTGTTCGGAGATTTCAGTTCAAAACGCAAAGTAGTGTTTAATATTGACTGTGGATGTTTACGCAACTTAACTTAAAATATATAATTTCTCGTAGAATTGTTTTCATATGTACGAAGAACGATTTTGGTTTTTCACGAAGTAGTTGGAAATGTACGCTATTGCGAAGAATGATAGATAACTACGGCGAACGATATTCTGCTTTCTACTTATTTGACGACGCTTTCTTTAATTATTTTGTTCGGAGATTTCAGTTCAAAACGCAAAGTAGTGTTTAATATTGACTGTGGATGTTTACGCAACTTAACTTAAAATATATAATTTCTCGTAGAATTGTTTTCATATGTACGAAGAACGATTTTGGTTTTTCACGAAGTAGTTGGAAATGTACGCTATTGCGAAGAATGATAGATAACTACGGCGAACGATATTCTGCTTTCTACTTATTTGACGACGCTTTCTTTAATTATTTTGTTCGGAGATTTCAGTTCAAAACGCAAAGTAGTGTGGAATATTTACTGTGGATGTTTACGCAACTTAACTTAAAATATATAATTTCTCGTAGAATTGTTTTCAGATGTACGAAGAACGATTTTGGTTTTTCACGAAGTAGTTGGAAATGTACGCTATTGCGAAGAATGATAGATAACTACGGCGAACGATATTCTGCTTTCTACTTATTTGACGACGCTTTCTTTAATTATTTTGTTCGGAGATTTCAGTTCAAAACGCAAAGTAGTGTTTAATATTGACTGTGGATGTTTACGCAACTTAACTTAAAATATATAATTTCTCGTAGAATTGTTTTCATATGTACGAAGAACGATTTTGGTTTTTCACGAAGTAGTTGGAAATGTACGCTATTGCGAAGAATGATAGATAACTACGGCGAACGATATTCTGCTTTCTACTTATTTGACGACGCTTTCTTTAATTATTTTGTTCGGAGATTTCAGTTCAAAACGCAAAGTAGTGTTTAATATTGACGGTGGATGTTTACGCAACTTAACTTAAAATATATAATTTCTCGTAGAATTGTTTTCATATGTACGAAGAACGATTTTGGTTTTTCACGAAGTAGTTGGAAATGTACGCTATTGCGAAGAATGATAGATAACTACGGCGAACGATATTCTGCTTTCTACTTATTTGACGACGCTTTCTTTAATTATTTTGTTCGGAGATTTCAGTTCAAAACGCAAAGTAGTGTTTAATATTGACTGTGGATGTTTACGCAACTTAACTTAAAATATATAATTTCTCGTAGAATTGTTTTCATATGTACGAAGAACGATTTTGGTTTTTCACGAAGTAGTTGGAAATGTACGCTATTGCGAAGAATGATAGATAACTACGGCGAACGATATTCTGCTTTCTACTTATTTGACGACGCTTTCTTTAATTATTTTGTTCGGAGATTTCAGTTCAAAACGCAAAGTAGTGTTTAATATTGACGGTGGATGTTTACGCAACTTAACTTAAAATATATAATTTCTCGTAGAATTGTTTTCAGATGTACGAAGAACGATTTTGGTTTTTCACGAAGTAGTTGGAAATGTACGCTATTGCGAAGAATGATAGATAACTACGGCGAACGATATTCTGCTTTCTACTTATTTGACGACGCTTTCTTTAATTATTTTGTTCGGAGATTTCAGTTCAAAACTCAAAGTAGTGTTTAATATTGACTGTGGATGTTTAGGCAACTTAACTTAAAATATATAATTTCTCGTAGAATTGTTTTCATATGTACGAAGAACGATTTTGGTTTTTCACGAAGTAGTTGGAAATGTACGCTATTGCGAAGAATGATAGATAACTACGGCGAACGATATTCTGCTTTCTACTTATTTGACGACGCTTTCTTTAATTATTTTGTTCGGAGATTTCAGTTCAAAACGCAAAGTAGTGTGGAATATTTACTGTGGATGTTTACGCAACTTAACTTAAAATATATAATTTCTCGTAGAATTGTTTTCATATGTACGAAGAACGATTTTGGTTTTTCACGAAGTAGTTGGAAATGTACGCTATTGCGAAGAATGATAGATAACTACGGCGAACGATATTCTGCTTTCTACTTATTTGACGATGCTTTCTTTAATTATTTTGTTCGGAGATTTCAGTTCAAAACGCAAAGTAGTGTGGAATATTTACTGTGGATGTTTACGCAACTTAACTTAAAATATATAATTTCTCGTAGAATTGTTTTCATATGTACGAAGAACGATTTTGGTTTTTCACGAAGTAGTTGGAAATGTACCCTATTGCGAAGAATGATAGATAACTACGGCGAACGATATTCTGCTTTCTACTTATTTGACGACGCTTTCTTTAATTATTTTGTTCGGAGATTTCAGTTCAAAACGCAAAGTAGTGTTTAATATTGACTGTGGATGTTTACGCAACTTAACTTAAAATATATAATTTCTCGTAGAATTGTTTTCATATGTACGAAGAACGATTTTGGTTTTTCACGAAGTAGTTGGAAATGTACGCTATTGCGAAGAATGATAGATAACTACGGCGAACGATATTCTGCTTTCTACTTATTTGACGACGCTTTCTTTAATTATTTTGTTCGGAGATTTCAGTTCAAAACGCAAAGTAGTGTTTAATATTGACGGTGGATGTTTACGCAACTTAACTTAAAATATATAATTTCTCGTAGAATTGTTTTCATATGTACGAAGAACGATTTTGGTTTTTCACGAAGTAGTTGGAAATGTACGCTATTGCGAAGAATGATAGATAACTACGGCGAACGATATTCTGCTTTCTACTTATTTGACGACGCTTTCTTTAATTATTTTGTTCGGAGATTTCAGTTCAAAACTCAAAGTAGTGTTTAATATTGACTGTGGATGTTTAGGCAACTTAACTTAAAATATATAATTTCTCGTAGAATTGTTTTCATATGTACGAAGAACGATTTTGGTTTTTCACGAAGTAGTTGGAAATGTACGCTATTGCGAAGAATGATAGATAACTACGGCGAACGATATTCTGCTTTCTACTTATTTGACGACGCTTTCTTTAATTATTTTGTTCGGAGATTTCAGTTCAAACCGCAAAGTAGTGTTTAATATTGACTGTGGATGTTTACGCAACTTAACTTAAAATATATAATTTCTCGTAGAATTGTTTTCATATGTACGAAGAACGATTTTGGTTTTCACGAAGTAGTTGGAAATGTACGCTATTGCGAAGAATGATAGATAACTACGGCGAACGATATTCTGCTTTCTACTTATTTGACGACGCTTTCTTTAATTATTTTGTTCGGAGATTTCAGTTCAAAACGCAAAGTAGTGTGGAATATTTACTGTGGATGTTTACGCAACTTAACTTAAAATATATAATTTCTCGTAGAATTGTTTTCAGATGTACGAAGAACGATTTTGGTTTTTCACGAAGTAGTTGGAAATGTACGCTATTGCGAAGAATGATAGATAACTACGGCGAACGATATTCTGCTTTCTACTTATTTGACGACGCTTTCTTTAATTATTTTGTTCGGAGATTTCAGTTCAAAACGCAAAGTAGTGTTTAATATTGACGGTGGATGTTTACGCAACTTAACTTAAAATATATAATTTCTCGTAGAATTGTTTTCATATGTACGAAGAACGATTTTGGTTTTTCACGAAGTAGTTGGAAATGTACGCTATTGCGAAGAATGATAGATAACTACGGCGAACGATATTCTGCTTTCTACTTATTTGACGACGCTTTCTTTAATTATTTTGTTCGGAGATTTCAGTTCAAAACGCAAAGTAGTGTTTAATATTGACGGTGGATGTTTACGCAACTTAACTTAAAATATATAATTTCTCGTAGAATTGTTTTCATATGTACGAAGAACGATTTTGGTTTTTCACGAAGTAGTTGGAAATGTACGCTATTGCGAAGAATGATAGATAACTACGGCGAACGATATTCTGCTTTCTACTTATTTGACGACGCTTTCTTTAATTATTTTGTTCGGAGATTTCAGTTCAAAACTCAAAGTAGTGTTTAATATTGACTGTGGATGTTTAGGCAACTTAACTTAAAATATATAATTTCTCGTAGAATTGTTTTCATATGTACGAAGAACGATTTTGGTTTTTCACGAAGTAGTTGGAAATGTACGCTATTGCGAAGAATGATAGATAACTACGGCGAACGATATTCTGCTTTCTACTTATTTGACGACGCTTTCTTTAATTATTTTGTTCGGAGATTTCAGTTCAAAACGCAAAGTAGTGTTTAATATTGACTGTGGATGTTTACGCAACTTAACTTAAAATATATAATTTCTCGTAGAATTGTTTTCATATGTACGAAGAACGATTTTGGTTTTTCACGAAGTAGTTGGAAATGTACGCTATTGCGAAGAATGATAGATAACTACGGCGAACGATATTCTGCTTTCTACTTATTTGACGACGCTTTCTTTAATTATTTTGTTCGGAGATTTCAGTTCAAAACGCAAAGTAGTGTGGAATATTTACTGTGGATGTTAACGCAACTTAACTTAAAATATATAATTTCTCGTAGAATTGTTTTCAGATGTACGAAGAACGATTTTGGTTTTTCACGAAGTAGTTGGAAATGTACGCTATTGCGAAGAATGATAGATAACTACGGCGAACGATATTCTGCTTTCTACTTATTTGACGACGCTTTCTTTAATTATTTTGTTCGGAGATTTCAGTTCAAAACGCAAAGTAGTGTTTAATATTGACGGTGGATGTTTACGCAACTTAACTTAAAATATATAATTTCTCGTAGAATTGTTTTCATATGTACGAAGAACGATTTTGGTTTTTCACGAAGTAGTTGGAAATGTACGCTATTGCGAAGAATGATAGATAACTACGGCGAACGATATTCTGCTTTCTACTTATTTGACGACGCTTTCTTTAATTATTTTGTTCGGAGATTTCAGTTCAAAACGCAAAGTAGTGTTTAATATTGACGGTGGATGTTTACGCAACTTAACTTAAAATATATAATTTCTCGTAGAATTGTTTTCATATGTACGAAGAACGATTTTGGTTTTTCACGAAGTAGTTGGAAATGTACGCTATTGCGAAGAATGATAGATAACTACGGCGAACGATATTCTGCTTTCTACTTATTTGACGACGCTTTCTTTAATTATTTTGTTCGGAGATTTCAGTTCAAAACGCAAAGTAGTGTGGAATATTTACTGTGGATGTTTACGCAACTTAACTTAAAATATATAATTTCTCGTAGAATTGTTTTCAGATGTACGAAGAACGATTTTGGTTTTTCACGAAGTAGTTGGAAATGTACGCTATTGCGAAGAATGATAGATAACTACGGCGAACGATATTCTGCTTTCTACTTATTTGACGACGCTTTCTTTAATTATTTTGTTCGGAGATTTGAGTTCAAAACGCAAAGTAGTGTGGAATATTTACTGTGGATGTTTACGCAACTTAACTTAAAATATATAATTTCTCGTAGAATTGTTTTCAGATGTACGAAGAACGATTTTGGTTTTTCACGAAGTAGTTGGAAATGTACGCTATTGCGAAGAATGATAGATAACTACGGCGAACGATATTCTGCTTTCTACTTATTTGACGACGCTTTCTTTAATTATTTTGTTCGGAGATTTCAGTTCAAAACAAAAAGTAGTGTTTAATATTGACGGTGGATGTTTACGCAACTTAACTTAAAATATATAATTTCTCGTAGAATTGTTTTCATATGTACGAAGAACGATTTCGGTTTTTCACGAAGTAGTTGGAAATGTACGCTATTGCGAAGAATGATAGATAACTACGACGAACGATATTCTGCTTTCTACTTATTTGACGACGCTTTCTTTAATTATTTTGTTCGGAGATTTCAGTTCAAAACAAAAAGTAGTGTTTAATATTGACGGTGGATGTTTACGCAACTTAACTTAAAATATATAATTTCTCGTAGAATTGTTTTCATATGTACGAAGAACGATTTTGGTTTTTCACGAAGTAGTTGGAAATGTACGCTATTGCGAAGAATGATAGATAACTACGGCGAACGATATTCTGCTTTCTACTTATTTGACGACGCTTTCTTTAATTATTTTGTTCGGAGATTTCAGTTCAAAACAAAAAGTAGTGTTTAATATTGACGGTGGATGTTTACGCAACTTAACTTAAAATATATAATTTCTCGTAGAATTGTTTTCATATGTACGAAGAACGATTTCGGTTTTTCACGAAGTAGTTGGAAATGTACGCTATTGCGAAGAATGATAGATAACTACGACGAACGATATTCTGCTTTCTACTTATTTGACGACGCTTTCTTTAATTATTTTGTTCGGAGATTTCAGTTCAAAACGCAAAGTAGTGTGGAATATTTACTGTGGATGTTTACGCAACTTAACTTAAAATATATAATTTCTCGTAGAATTGTTTTCATATGTACGAAGAACGATTTTGGTTTTTCACGAAGTAGTTGGAAATGTACGCTATTGCGAAGAATGATAGATAACTACGGCGAACGATATTCTGCTTTCTACTTATTTGACGACGCTTTCTTTAATTATTTTGTTCGGAGATTTCAGTTCAAAACGCAAAGTAGTGTTTAATATTGACGGTGGATGTTTACGCAACTTAACTTAAAATATATAATTTCTCGTAGAATTGTTTTCATATGTACGAAGAACGATTTCGGTTTTTCACGAAGTAGTTGGAAATGTACGCTATTGCGAAGAATGATAGATAACTACGACGAACGATATTCTGCTTTCTACTTATTTGACGACGCTTTCTTTAATTATTTTGTTCGGAAATTTCAGTTCAAAACGCAAAGTAGTGTGGAATATTTACTGTGGATGTTTACGCAACTTAACTTAAAATATATAATTTCTCGTAGAATTGTTTTCATATGTACGAAGAACGATTTTGGTTTTTCACGAAGTAGTTGGAAATGTACGCTATTGCGAAGAATGATAGATAACTACGGCGAACGATATTCTGCTTTCTACTTATTTGACGACGCTTTCTTTAATTATTTTGTTCGGAGATTTCAGTTCAAAACGCAAAGTTGTGTGGAATATTTACTGTGGATGTTTACGCAACTTAACTTAAAATATATAATTTCTAGTAGAATTGTTTTCATATGTACGAAGAACGATTTTGGTTTTTCACGAAGTAGTTGGAAATGTACGCTATTGCGAAGAATGATAGATAACTACGGCGAACGATATTCTGCTTTCTACTTATTTGACGACGCTTTCTTTAATTATTTTGTTCGGAGATTTCAGTTCAAAACGCAAAGTAGTGTGGAATATTTACTGTGGATGTTTACGCAACTTAACTTAAAATATATAATTTCTCGTAGAATTGTTTTCATATGTACGAAGAACGATTTTGGTTTTTCACGAAGTAGTTGGAAATGTACGCTATTGCGAAGAATGATAGATAACTACGGCGAACGATATTCTGCTTTCTACTTATTTGACGACGCTTTCTTTAATTATTTTGTTCGGAGATTTCAGTTCAAAACGCAAAGTAGTGTGGAATATTTACTGTGGATGTTTACGCAACTTAACTTAAAATATATAATTTCTCGTAGAATTGTTTTCATATGTACGAAGAACGATTTTGGTTTTTCACGAAGTAGTTGGAAATGTACGCTATTGCGAAGAATGATAGATAACTACGGCGAACGATATTCTGCTTTCTACTTATTTGACGACGCTTTCTTTAATTATTTTGTTCGGAGATTTCAGTTCAAAACGCAAAGTAGTGTGGAATATTTACTGTGGATGTTTACGCAACTTAACTTAAAATATATAATTTCTCGTAGAATTGTTTTCATATGTACGAAGAACGATTTTGGTTTTTCACGAAGTAGTTGGAAATGTACGCTATTGCGAAGAATGATAGATAACTACGGCGAACGATATTCTGCTTTCTACTTATTTGACGACGCTTTCTTTAATTATTTTGTTCGGAGATTTCAGTTCAAAACGCAAAGTAGTGTTTAATATTGACGGTGGATGTTTACGCAACTTAACTTAAAATATATAATTTCTCGTAGAATTGTTTTCATATGTACGAAGAACGATTTTGGTTTTTCACGAAGTAGTTGGAAATGTACACTATTGCGAAGAATGATAGATAACTACGACGAACGATATTCTGCTTTCTACTTATTTGACGACGCTTTCTTTAATTATTTTGTTCGGAGATTTCAGTTCAAAACGCAAAGTAGTGTTTAATATTGACGGTGGATGTTTACGCAACTTAACTTAAAATATATAATTTCTCGTAGAATTGTTTTCATATGTACGAAGAACGATTTCGGTTTTTCACGAAGTAGTTGGAAATGTACGCTATTGCGAAGAATGATAGATAACTACGACGAACGATATTCTGCTTTCTACTTATTTGACGACGCTTTCTTTAATTATTTTGTTCGGAGATTTCAGTTCAAAACGCAAAGTAGTGTGGAATATTTACTGTGGATGTTTACGCAACTTAACTTAAAATATATAATTTCTCGTAGAATTGTTTTCATATGTACGAAGAACGATTTTGGTTTTTCACGAAGTAGTTGGAAATGTACGCTATTGCGAAGAATGATAGATAACTACGGCGAACGATATTCTGCTTTCTACTTATTTGACGACGCTTTCTTTAATTATTTTGTTCGGAGATTTCAGTTCAAAACGCAAAGTAGTGTGGAATATTTACTGTGGATGTTTACGCAACTTAACTTAAAATATATAATTTCTCGTAGAATTGTTTTCATATGTACGAAGAACGATTTTGGTTTTTCACGAAGTAGTTGGAAATGTACGCTATTGCGAAGAATGATAGATAACTACGGCGAACGATATTCTGCTTTCTACTTATTTGACGACGCTTTCTTTAATTATTTTGTTCGGAGATTTCAGTTCAAAACGCAAAGTAGTGTTTAATATTGACGGTGGATGTTTACGCAACTTAACTTAAAATATATAATTTCTCGTAGAATTGTTTTCATATGTACGAAGAACGATTTCGGTTTTTCACGAAGTAGTTGGAAATGTACGCTATTGCGAAGAATGATAGATAACTACGACGAACGATATTCTGCTTTCTTCTTATTTGACGACGCTTTCTTTAATTATTTTGTTCGGAGATTTCAGTTCAAAACGCAAAGTAGTGTGGAATATTTACTGTGGATGTTTACGCAACTTAACTTAAAATATATAATTTCTCGTAGAATTGTTTTCATATGTACGAAGAACGATTTTGGTTTTTCACGAAGTAGTTGGAAATGTACGCTATTGCGAAGAATGATAGATAACTACGGCGAACGATATTCTGCTTTCTACTTATTTGACGACGCTTTCTTTAATTATTTTGTTCGGAGATTTCAGTTCAAAACGCAAAGTAGTGTGGAATATTTACTGTGGATGTTTACGCAACTTAACTTAAAATATATAATTTCTCGTAGAATTGTTTTCATATGTACGAAGAACGATTTTGGTTTTTCACGAAGTAGTTGGAAATGTACGCTATTGCGAAGAATGATAGATAACTACGGCGAACGATATTCTGCTTTCTACTTATTTGACGACGCTTTCTTTAATTATTTTGTTCGGAGATTTCAGTTCAAAACGCAAAGTAGTGTTTAATATTGACGGTGGATGTTTACGCAACTTAACTTAAAATATATAATTTCTCGTAGAATTGTTTTCATATGTACGAAGAACGATTTCGGTTTTTCACGAAGTAGTTGGAAATGTACGCTATTGCGAAGAATGATAGATAACTACGACGAACGATATTCTGCTTTCTACTTATTTGACGACGCTTTCTTTAATTATTTTGTTCGGAGATTTCAGTTCAAAACGCAAAGTAGTGTGGAATATTTACTGTGGATGTTTACGCAACTTAACTTAAAATATATAATTTCTCGTAGAATTGTTTTCATATGTACGAAGAACGATTTTGGTTTTTCACGAAGTAGTTGGAAATGTACGCTATTGCGAAGAATGATAGATAACTACGGCGAACGATATTCTGCTTTCTACTTATTTGACGACGCTTTCTTTAATTATTTTGTTCGGAGATTTCAGTTCAAAACGCAAAGTTGTGTGGAATATTTACTGTGGATGTTTACGCAACTTAACTTAAAATATATAATTTCTAGTAGAATTGTTTTCATATGTACGAAGAACGATTTTGGTTTTTCACGAAGTAGTTGGAAATGTACGCTATTGCGAAGAATGATAGATAACTACGGCGAACGATATTCTGCTTTCTACTTATTTGACGACGCTTTCTTTAATTATTTTGTTCGGAGATTTCAGTTCAAAACGCAAAGTAGTGTGGAATATTTACTGTGGATGTTTACGCAACTTAACTTAAAATATATAATTTCTCGTAGAATTGTTTTCATATGTACGAAGAACGATTTTGGTTTTTCACGAAGTAGTTGGAAATGTACGCTATTGCGAAGAATGATAGATAACTACGGCGAACGATATTCTGCTTTCTACTTATTTGACGACGCTTTCTTTAATTATTTTGTTCGGAGATTTCAGTTCAAAACGCAAAGTAGTGTGGAATATTTACTGTGGATGTTTACGCAACTTAACTTAAAATATATAATTTCTCGTAGAATTGTTTTCATATGTACGAAGAACGATTTTGGTTTTTCACGAAGTAGTTGGAAATGTACGCTATTGCGAAGAATGATAGATAACTACGGCGAACGATATTCTGCTTTCTACTTATTTGACGACGCTTTCTTTAATTATTTTGTTCGGAGATTTCAGTTCAAAACGCAAAGTAGTGTTTAATATTGACGGTGGATGTTTACGCAACTTAACTTAAAATATATAATTTCTCGTAGAATTGTTTTCATATGTACGAAGAACGATTTTGGTTTTTCACGAAGTAGTTGGAAATGTACGCTATTGCGAAGAATGATAGATAACTACGGCGAACGATATTCTGCTTTCTACTTATTTGACGACGCTTTCTTTAATTATTTTGTTCGGAGATTTCAGTTCAAAACGCAAAGTAGTGTTTAATATTGACGGTGGATGTTTACGCAACTTAACTTAAAATATATAATTTCTCGTAGAATTGTTTTCATATGTACGAAGAACGATTTCGGTTTTTCACGAAGTAGTTGGAAATGTACGCTATTGCGAAGAATGATAGATAACTACGACGAACGATATTCTGCTTTCTACTTATTTGACGACGCTTTCTTTAATTATTTTGTTCGGAGATTTCAGTTCAAAACGCAAAGTAGTGTGGAATATTTACTGTGGATGTTTACGCAACTTAACTTAAAATATATAATTTCTCGTAGAATTGTTTTCATATGTACGAAGAACGATTTTGGTTTTTCACGAAGTAGTTGGAAATGTACGCTATTGCGAAGAATGATAGATAACTACGGCGAACGATATTCTGCTTTCTACTTATTTGACGACGCTTTCTTTAATTATTTTGTTCGGAGATTTCAGTTCAAAACGCAAAGTTGTGTGGAATATTTACTGTGGATGTTTACGCAACTTAACTTAAAATATATAATTTCTAGTAGAATTGTTTTCATATGTACGAAGAACGATTTTGGTTTTTCACGAAGTAGTTGGAAATGTACGCTATTGCGAAGAATGATAGATAACTACGGCGAACGATATTCTGCTTTCTACTTATTTGACGACGCTTTCTTTAATTATTTTGTTCGGAGATTTCAGTTCAAAACGCAAAGTAGTGTGGAATATTTACTGTGGATGTTTACGCAACTTAACTTAAAATATATAATTTCTCGTAGAATTGTTTTCATATGTACGAAGAACGATTTTGGTTTTTCACGAAGTAGTTGGAAATGTACGCTATTGCGAAGAATGATAGATAACTACGGCGAACGATATTCTGCTTTCTACTTATTTGACGACGCTTTCTTTAATTATTTTGTTCGGAGATTTCAGTTCAAAACGCAAAGTAGTGTGGAATATTTACTGTGGATGTTTACGCAACTTAACTTAAAATATATAATTTCTCGTAGAATTGTTTTCATATGTACGAAGAACGATTTTGGTTTTTCACGAAGTAGTTGGAAATGTACGCTATTGCGAAGAATGATAGATAACTACGGCGAACGATATTCTGCTTTCTACTTATTTGACGACGCTTTCTTTAATTATTTTGTTCGGAGATTTCAGTTCAAAACGCAAAGTAGTGTTTAATATTGACGGTGGATGTTTACGCAACTTAACTTAAAATATATAATTTCTCGTAGAATTGTTTTCATATGTACGAAGAACGATTTTGGTTTTTCACGAAGTAGTTGGAAATGTACGCTATTGCGAAGAATGATAGATAACTACGGCGAACGATATTCTGCTTTCTACTTATTTGACGACGCTTTCTTTAATTATTTTGTTCGGAGATTTCAGTTCAAAACGCAAAGTAGTGTTTAATATTGACGGTGGATGTTTACGCAACTTAACTTAAAATATATAATTTCTCGTAGAATTGTTTTCATATGTACGAAGAACGATTTCGGTTTTTCACGAAGTAGTTGGAAATGTACGCTATTGCGAAGAATGATAGATAACTACGACGAACGATATTCTGCTTTCTACTTATTTGACGACGCTTTCTTTAATTATTTTGTTCGGAGATTTCAGTTCAAAACGCAAAGTAGTGTGGAATATTTACTGTGGATGTTTACGCAACTTAACTTAAAATATATAATTTCTCGTAGAATTGTTTTCATATGTACGAAGAACGATTTTGGTTTTTCACGAAGTAGTTGGAAATGTACGCTATTGCGAAGAATGATAGATAACTACGGCGAACGATATTCTGCTTTCTACTTATTTGACGACGCTTTCTTTAATTATTTTGTTCGGAGATTTCAGTTCAAAACGCAAAGTAGTGTTTAATATTGACGGTGGATGTTTACGCAACTTAACTTAAAATATATAATTTCTCGTAGAATTGTTTTCATATGTACGAAGAACGATTTCGGTTTTTCACGAAGTAGTTGGAAATGTACGCTATTGCGAAGAATGATAGATAACTACGACGAACGATATTCTGCTTTCTACTTATTTGACGACGCTTTCTTTAATTATTTTGTTCGGAGATTTCAGTTCAAAACGCAAAGTAGTGTGGAATATTTACTGTGGATGTTTACGCAACTTAACTTAAAATATATAATTTCTCGTAGAATTGTTTTCATATGTACGAAGAACGATTTTGGTTTTTCACGAAGTAGTTGGAAATGTACGCTATTGCGAAGAATGATAGATAACTACGGCGAACGATATTCTGCTTTCTACTTATTTGACGACGCTTTCTTTAATTATTTTGTTCGGAGATTTCAGTTCAAAACGCAAAGTAGTGTGGAATATTTACTGTGGATGTTTACGCAACTTAACTTAAAATATATAATTTCTCGTAGAATTGTTTTCATATGTACGAAGAACGATTTTGGTTTTTCACGAAGTAGTTGGAAATGTACGCTATTGCGAAGAATGATAGATAACTACGGCGAACGATATTCTGCTTTCTACTTATTTGACGACGCTTTCTTTAATTATTTTGTTCGGAGATTTCAATTCAAAACGCAAAGTAGTGTGGAATATTTACTGTGGATGTTTACGCAACTTAACTTAAAATATATAATTTCTCGTAGAATTGTTTTCATATGTACGAAGAACGATTTTGGTTTTTCACGAAGTAGTTGGAAATGTACGCTATTGCGAAGAATGATAGATAACTACGGCGAACGATATTCTGCTTTCTACTTATTTGACGACGCTTTCTTTAATTATTTTGTTCGGAGATTTCAGTTCAAAACGCAAAGTAGTGTTTAATATTGACGGTGGATGTTTACGCAACTTAACTTAAAATATATAATTTCTCGTAGAATTGTTTTCATATGTACGAAGAACGATTTTGGTTTTTCACGAAGTAGTTGGAAATGTACGCTATTGCGAAGAATGATAGATAACTACGGCGAACGATATTCTGCTTTCTACTTATTTGACGACGCTTTCTTTAATTATTTTGTTCGGAGATTTCAGTTCAAAACGCAAAGTAGTGTGGAATATTTACTGTGGATGTTTACGCAACTTAACTTAAAATATATAATTTCTCGTAGAATTGTTTTCATATGTACGAAGAACGATTTCGGTTTTTCACGAAGTAGTTGGAAATGTACGCTATTGCGAAGAATGATAGATAACTACGGCGAACGATATTCTGCTTTCTACTTATTTGACGACGCTTTCTTTAATTATTTTGTTCGGAGATTTCAGTTCAAAACGCAAAGTAGTGTGGAATATTTACTGTGGATGTTTACGCAACTTAACTTAAAATATATAATTTCTCGTAGAATTGTTTTCATATGTACGAAGAACGATTTCAGTTTTTCACGAAGTAGTTGGAAATGTACGCTATTGCGAAGAATGATAGATAACTACGGCGAGCGATATTCTGCTTTCTACTTATTTGACGACGCTTTCTTTAATTATTTTGTTCGGAAATTTCAGTTCAAAACGCAAAGTAGTGTGGAATATTTACTGTGGATGTTTACGCAACTTAACTTAAAATATATAATTTCTAGTAGAATTGTTTTCATATGTACGAAGAACGATTTTGGTTTTTCACGAAGTAGTTGGAAATGTACGCTATTGCGAAGAATGATAGATAACTACGGCGAACGATATTCTGCTTTCTACTTATTTGACGACGCTTTCTTTAATTATTTTGTTCGGAGATTTCAGTTCAAAACGCAAAGTTGTGTGGAATATTTACTGTGGATGTTTACGCAACTTAACTTAAAATATATAATTTCTCGTAGAATTGTTTTCATATGTACGAAGAACGATTTTGGTTTTTCACGAAGTAGTTGGAAATGTACGCTATTGCGAAGAATGATAGATAACTACGGCGAACGATATTCTGCTTTCTACTTATTTGACGACGCTTTCTTTAATTATTTTGTTCGGAGATTTCAGTTCAAAACGCAAAGTTGTGTGGAATATTTACTGTGGATGTTTACGCAACTTAACTTAAAATATATAATTTCTCGTAGAATTGTTTTCATATGTACGAAGAACGATTTCGGTTTTTCACGAAGCAGTTGGAAATGTACGCTATTGCGAAGAATGATAGATAACTACGGCGAACGATATTCTGCTTTCTACTTATTTGACGACGCTTTCTTTAATTATTTTGTTCGGAGATTTCAGTTCAAAACGCAAAGTAGTGTGGAATATTTACTGTGGATGTTTACGCAACTTAACTTAAAATATATAATTTCTCGTAGAATTGTTTTCATATGTACGAAGAACGATTTTGGTTTTTCACGAAGTAGTTGGAAATGTACGCTATTGCGAAGAATGATAGATAACTACGGCGAACGATATTCTGCTTTCTACTTATTTGACGACGCTTTCTTTAATTATTTTGTTCGGAGATTTCAGTTCAAAACGCAAAGTTGTGTGGAATATTTACTGTGGATGTTTACGCAACTTAACTTAAAATATATAATTTCTCGTAGAATTGTTTTCATATGTACGAAGAACGATTTTGGTTTTTCACGAAGTAGTTGGAAATGTACGCTATTGCGAAGAATGATAGATAACTACGGCGAGCGATATTCTGCTTTCTACTTATTTGACGACGCTTTCTTTAATTATTTTGTTCGGAGATTTCAGTTCAAAACGCAAAGTTGTTTGGAATATTTACTGTGGATGTTTACGCAACTTAGCTTAAGATATATAATTTCTCGTAGAATTGTTTTCATATGTACGAAGAACGATTTTGGTTTTTCACGAAGTAGTTGGAAATGTACGCTATTGCGAAGAATGATAGATAACTACGGCGAACGATATTCTGCTTTCTACTTATTTGACGACGCTTTCTTTAATTATTTTGTTCGGAGATTTCAGTTCAAAACGCAAAGTAGTGTGGAATATTTACTGTGGATGTTTACGCAACTTAACTTAAAATATATAATTACTCGTAGAATTGTTTTCAGATGTACGATGAACGATTTTGGTTTTTCACGAAGTAGTTGGAAATGTACGCTATTGCGAAGAATGATAGATAACTACGGCGAACGATATTCTGCTTTCTACTTATTTGACGACGCTTTCTTTAATTATCTTGTTCGGAGATTTCAGTTCAAAACGCAAAGTTGTGTGGAATATTTACTGTGGATGTTTACGCAACTTAACTTAAAATATATAATTTCTCGTAGAATTGTTTTCATATGTACGAAGAACGATTTTGGTTTTTCACGAAGTAGTTGGAAATGTACGCTATTGCGAAGAATGATAGATAACTACGGCGAGCGATATTCTGCTTTCTACTTATTTGACGACGCTTTCTTTAATTATTTTGTTCGGAGATTTCAGTTCAAAACGCAAAGTTGTTTGGAATATTTACTGTGGATGTTTACGCAACTTAGCTTAAGATATATAATTTCTCGTAGAATTGTTTTCATATGTACGAAGAACGATTTTGGTTTTTCACGAAGTAGTTGGAAATGTACGCTATTGCGAAGAATGATAGATAACTACGACGAACGATATTCTGCTTTCTACTTATTTGACGACGCTTTCTTTAATTATTTTGTTCGGAGATTTCAGTTCAAAACGCAAAGTAGTGTTTAATATTGACTGTGGATGTTTACGCAACTTAACTTAAAATATATAATTTCTCGTAGATTTGTTTTCATATGTACGAAGAACGATTTCGGTTTTTCACGAAGTAGTTGGAAATGTACGCTATTGCGAAGAATGATAGATAACTACGGCGAACGATATTCTGCTTTCTACTTATTTGACGACGCTTTCTTTAATTATTTTGTTCGGAGATTTCAGTTCAAAACGCAAAGTTGTGTGGAATATTTACTGTGGATGTTTACGCAACTTAACTTAAAATATATAATTTCTCGTAGAATTGTTTTCATATGTACGAAGAACGATTTTGGTTTTTCACGAAGTAGTTGGAAATGTACGCTATTGCGAAGAATGATAGATAACTACGGCGAACGATATTCTGCTTTCTACTTATTTGACGACGCTTTCTTTAATTATTTTGTTCGGAGATTTCAGTTCAAAACGCAAAGTTGTTTGGAATATTTACTGTGGATGTTTACGCAACTTAGCTTAAGATATATAATTTCTCGTAGAATTGTTTTCATATGTACGAAGAACGATTTTGGTTTTTCACGAAGTAGTTGGAAATGTACGCTATTGCGAAGAATGATAGATAACTACGACGAACGATATTCTGCTTTCTACTTATTTGACGACGCTTTCTTTAATTATTTTGTTCGGAGATTTCAGTTCAAAACGCAAAGTAGTGTGGAATATTTACTGTGGATGTTTACGCAACTTAACTTAAAATATATAATTTCTCGTAGAATTGTTTTCATATGTACGAAGAACGATTTTGGTTTTTCACGAAGTAGTTGGAAATGTACGCTATTGTGAAGAATGATAGATAACTACGGCGAACGATATTCTGCTTTCTACTTATTTGACGACGCTTTCTTTAATTATTTTGTTCGGAGATTTCAGTTCAAAACGCAAAGTAGTGTGGAATATTTACTGTGGATGTTTACGCAACTTAACTTAAAATATATAATTTCTCGTAGAATTGTTTTCATATGTACGAAGAACGATTTCGGTTTTTCACGAAGTAGTTGGAAATGTACGCTATTGCGAAGAATGATAGATAACTACGGCGAACGATATTCTGCTTTCTACTTATTTGACGACGCTTTCTTTAATTATTTTGTTCGGAGATTTCAGTTCAAAACGCAAAGTAGTGTGGAATATTTACTGTGGATGTTTACGCAACTTAACTTAAAATATATAATTTCTAGTAGAATTGTTTTCATATGTACGAAGAACGATTTTGGTTTTTCACGAAGTAGTTGGAAATGTACGCTATTGCGAAGAATGATAGATAACTACGGCGAACGATATTCTGCTTTCTACTTATTTGACGACGCTTTCTTTAATTATTTTGTTCGGAGATTTCAGTTCAAAACGCAAAGTAGTGTGGAATATTTACTGTGGATGTTTACGCAACTTAACTTAAAATATATAATTTCTCGTAGAATTGTTTTCATATGTACGAAGAACGATTTTGGTTTTTCACGAAGTAGTTGGAAATGTACGCTATTGCGAAGAATGATAGATAACTACGGCGAACGATATTCTGCTTTCTACTTATTTGACGACGCTTTCTTTAATTATTTTGTTCGGAGATTTCAGTTCAAAACGCAAAGTTGTGTGGAATATTTACTGTGGATGTTTACGCAACTTAACTTAAAATATATAATTTCTAGTAGAATTGTTTTCATATGTACGAAGAACGATTTTGGTTTTTCACGAAGTAGTTGGAAATGTACGCTATTGCGAAGAATGATAGATAACTACGGCGAACGATATTCTGCTTTCTACTTATTTGACGACGCTTTCTTTAATTATTTTGTTCGGAGATTTCAGTTCAAAACGCAAAGTAGTGTGGAATATTTACTGTGGATGTTTACGCAACTTAACTTAAAATATATAATTTCTCGTAGAATTGTTTTCATATGTACGAAGAACGATTTCGGTTTTTCACGAAGTAGTTGGAAATGTACGCTATTGCGAAGAATGATAGATAACTACGGCGAACGATATTCTGCTTTCTACTTATTTGACGACGCTTTCTTTAATTATTTTGTTCGGAGATTTCAGTTCAAAACGCAAAGTTGTTTGGAATATTTACTGTGGATGTTTACGCAACTTAGCTTAAGATATATAATTTCTCGTAGAATTGTTTTCATATGTACGAAGAACGATTTTGGTTTTTCACGAAGTAGTTGGAAATGTACGCTATTGCGAAGAATGATAGATAACTACGGCGAACGATATTCTGCTTTCTACTTATTTGACGACGCTTTCTTTAATTATTTTGTTCGGAGATTTCAGTTCAAAACGCAAAGTAGTGTGGAATATTTACTGTGGATGTTTACGCAACTTAACTTAAAATATATAATTTCTCGTAGAATTGTTTTCATATGTACGAAGAACGATTTTGGTTTTTCACGAAGTAGTTGGAAATGTACGCTATTGCGAAGAATGATAGATAACTACGGCGAACGATATTCTGCTTTCTACTTATTTGACGATGCTTTCTTTAATTATTTTGTTCGGAGATTTCAGTTCAAAACGCAAAGTAGTGTGGAATATTTACTGTGGATGTTTACGCAACTTAACTTAAAATATATAATTTCTCGTAGAATTGTTTTCATATGTACGAAGAACGATTTTGGTTTTTCACGAAGTAGTTGGAAATGTACGCTATTGCGAAGAATGATAGATAACTACGGCGAGCGATATTCTGCTTTCTACTTATTTGACGACGCTTTCTTTAATTATTTTGTTCGGAGATTTCAGTTCAAAACGCAAAGTTGTTTGGAATATTTACTGTGGATGTTTACGCAACTTAGCTTAAGATATATAATTTTTCGTAGAATTGTTTTCATATGTACGAAGAACGATTTTGGTTTTTCACGAAGTAGTTGGAAATGTACGCTATTGCGAAGAATGATAGATAACTACGGCGAACGATATTCTGCTTTCTACTTATTTGACGACGCTTTCTTTAATTATTTTGTTCGGAGATTTCAGTTCAAAACGCAAAGTAGTGTGGAATATTTACTGTGGATGTTTACGCAACTTAACTTAAAATATATAATTTCTCGTAGAATTGTTTTCATATGTACGAAGAACGATTTCGGTTTTTCACGAAGTAGTTGGAAATGTACGCTATTGCGAAGAATGATAGATAACTACGGCGAACGATATTCTGCTTTCTACTTATTTGACGACGCTTTCTTTAATTATTTTGTTCGGAGATTTCAGTTCAAAACGCAAAGTAGTGTGGAATATTTACTGTGGATGTTTACGCAACTTAACTTAAAATATATAATTTCTCGTAGAATTGTTTTCATATGTACGAAGAACGATTTTGGTTTTTCACGAAGTAGTTGGAAATGTACGCTATTGCGAAGAATGATAGATAACTACGGCGAACGATATTCTGCTTTCTACTTATTTGACGATGCTTTCTTTAATTATTTTGTTCGGAGATTTCAGTTCAAAACGCAAAGTAGTGTGGAATATTTACTGTGGATGTTTACGCAACTTAACTTAAAATATATAATTACTCGTAGAATTGTTTTCAGATGTACGATGAACGATTTTGGTTTTTCACGAAGTAGTTGGAAATGTACGCTATTGCGAAGAATGATAGATAACTACGGCGAACGATATTCTGCTTTCTACTTATTTGACGACGCTTTCTTTAATTATTTTGTTCGGAGATTTCAGTTCAAAACGCAAAGTTGTGTGGAATATTTACTGTGGATGTTTACGCAACTTAACTTAAAATATATAATTTCTCGTAGAATTGTTTTCATATGTACGAAGAACGATTTTGGTTTTTCACGAAGTAGTTGGAAATGTACGCTATTGCGAAGAATGATAGATAACTACGGCGAGCGATATTCTGCTTTCTACTTATTTGACGACGCTTTCTTTAATTATTTTGTTCGGAGATTTCAGTTCAAAACGCAAAGTAGTGTGGAATATTTACTGTGGATGTTTACGCAACTTAACTTAAAATATGTAATTTCTCGTAGAATTGTTTTCATATGTACGAAGAACGATTTCGGTTTTTCACGAAGTAGTTGGAAATGTACGCTATTGCGAAGAATGATAGATAACTACGGCGAACGATATTCTGCTTTCTACTTATTTGACGACGCTTTCTTTAATTATTTTGTTCGGAGATTTCAGTTCAAAACGCAAAGTAGTGTGGAATATTTACTGTGGATGTTTACGCAACTTAACTTAAAATATATAATTTCTCGTAGAATTGTTTTCATATGTACGAAGAACGATTTTGGTTTTTCACGAAGTAGTTGGAAATGTACGCTATTGCGAAGAATGATAGATAACTACGGCGAACGATATTCTGCTTTCTACTTATTTGACGATGCTTTCTTTAATTATTTTGTTCGGAGATTTCAGTTCAAAACGCAAAGTAGTGTGGAATATTTACTGTGGATGTTTACGCAACTTAACTTAAAATATATAATTACTCGTAGAATTGTTTTCAGATGTACGATGAACGATTTTGGTTTTTCACGAAGTAGTTGGAAATGTACGCTATTGCGAAGAATGATAGATAACTACGGCGAACGATATTCTGCTTTCTACTTATTTGACGACGCTTTCTTTAATTATTTTGTTCGGAGATTTCAGTTCAAAACGCAAAGTTGTGTGGAATATTTACTGTGGATGTTTACGCAACTTAACTTAAAATATATAATTTCTCGTAGAATTATTTTCATATGTACGAAGAACGATTTCGGTTTTTCACGAAGTAGTTGGAAATGTACGCTATTGCGAAGAATGATAGATAACTACGGCGAGCGATATTCTGCTTTCTACTTATTTGACGACGCTTTCTTTAATTATTTTGTTCGGAGATTTCAGTTCAAAACGCAAAGTTGTGTGGAATATTTACTGTGGATGTTTACGCAACCTAACTTAAAATATATAATTACTCGTAGAATTGTTTTCAGATGTACGATGAACGATTTTGGTTTTTCACGAAGTAGTTGGAAATGTACGCTATTGCGAAGAATGATAGATAACTACGACGAACGATATTCTGCTTTCTACTTATTTGACGACGCTTTCTTTAATTATTTTGTTCGGAGATTTCAGTTCAAAACGCAAAGTTGTGTGGAATATTTACTGTGGATGTTTACGCAACTTAACTTAAAATATATAATTTCTCGTAGAATTGTTTTCATATGTACGAAGAACGATTTTGGTTTTTCACGAAGTAGTTGGAAATGTACGCTATTGCGAAGAATGATAGATAACTACGGCGAACGATATTCTGCTTTCTACTTATTTGACGATGCTTTCTTTAATTATTTTGTTCGGAGATTTCAGTTCAAAACGCAAAGTAGTGTGGAATATTTACTGTGGATGTTTACGCAACTTAACTTAAAATATATAATTACTCGTAGAATTGTTTTCAGATGTACGATGAACGATTTTGGTTTTTCACGAAGTAGTTGGAAATGTACGCTATTGCGAAGAATGATAGATAACTACGGCGAACGATATTCTGCTTTCTACTTATTTGACGACGCTTTCTTTAATTATTTTGTTCGGAGATTTCAGTTCAAAACGCAAAGTTGTGTGGAATATTTACTGTGGATGTTTACGCAACTTAACTTAAAATATATAATTTCTCGTAGAATTGTTTTCATATGTACGAAGAACGATTTCGGTTTTTCACGAAGTAGTTGGAAATGTACGCTATTGCGAAGAATGATAGATAACTACGACGAACGATATTCTGCTTTCTACTTATTTGACGACGCTTTCTTTAATTATTTTGTTCGGAGATTTCAGTTCAAAACGCAAAGTTGTGTGGAATATTTACTGTGGATGTTTACGCAACTTAACTTAAAATATATAATTTCTCGTAGAATTGTTTTCATATGTACGAAGAACGATTTCGGTTTTTCACGAAGTAGTTGGAAATGTACGCTATTGCGAAGAATGATAGATAACTACGGCGAACGATATTCTGCTTTCTACTTATTTGACGACGCTTTCTTTAATTATTTTGTTCGGAGATTTCAGTTCAAAACGCAAAGTAGTGTGGAATATTTACTGTGGATGTTTACGCAACTTAACTTAAAATATATAATTTCTCGTAGAATTGTTTTCATATGTACGAAGAACGATTTTGGTTTTTCACGAAGTAGTTGGAAATGTACGCTATTGCGAAGAATGATAGATAACTACGGCGAACGATATTCTGCTTTCTACTTATTTGACGATGCTTTCTTTAATTATTTTGTTCGGAGATTTCAGTTCAAAACGCAAAGTAGTGTGGAATATTTACTGTGGATGTTTACGCAACTTAACTTAAAATATATAATTACTCGTAGAATTGTTTTCAGATGTACGATGAACGATTTTGGTTTGTCACGAAGTAGTTGGAAATGTACGCTATTGCGAAGAATGATAGATAACTACGGCGAACGATATTCTGCTTTCTACTTATTTGACGACGCTTTCTTTAATTATTTTGTTCGGAGATTTCAGTTCAAAACGCAAAGTTGTGTGGAATATTTACTGTGGATGTTTACGCAACTTAACTTAAAATATATAATTTCTCGTAGAATTGTTTTCATATGTACGAAGAACGATTTTGGTTTTTCACGAAGTAGTTGGAAATGTACGCTATTGCGAAGAATGATAGATAACTACGGCGAGCGATATTCTGCTTTCTACTTATTTGACGACGCTTTCTTTAATTATTTTGTTCGGAGATTTCAGTTCAAAACGCAAAGTAGTGTGGAATATTTACTGTGGATGTTTACGCAACTTAACTTAAAATATATAATTTCTCGTAGAATTGTTTTCATATGTACGAAGAACGATTTCGGTTTTTCACGAAGTAGTTGGAAATGTACGCTATTGCGAAGAATGATAGATAACTACGGCGAGCGATATTCTGCTTTCTACTTATTTGACGACGCTTTCTTTAATTATTTTGTTCGGAGATTTCAGTTCAAAACGCAAAGTTGTGTGGAATATTTACTGTGGATGTTTACGCAACTTAACTTAAAATATATAATTTCTAGTAGAATTGTTTTCATATGTACGAAGAACGATTTTGGTTTTTCACGAAGTAGTTGGAAATGTACGCTATTGCGAAGAATGATAGATAACTACGGCGAACGATATTCTGCTTTCTACTTATTTGACGACGCTTTCTTTAATTATTTTGTTCAGAGATTTCAGTTCAAAACGCAAAGTAGTGTGGAATATTTACTGTGGATGTTTACGCAATTTAACTTAAAATATATAATTTCTCGTAGAATTGTTTTCATATGTACGAAGAACGATTTTGGTTTTTCACGAAGTAGTTGGAAATGTACGCTATTGCGAAGAATGATAGATAACTACGGCGAGCGATATTCTGCTTTCTACTTATTTGACGACGCTTTCTTTAATTATTTTGTTCGGAGATTTCAGTTCAAAACGCAAAGTTGTGTGGAATATTTACTGTGGATGTTTACGCAACTTAACTTAAAATATATAATTTCTCGTAGAATTGTTTTCATATGTACGAAGAACGATTTCGGTTTTTCACGAAGTAGTTGGAAATGTACGCTATTGCGAAGAATGATAGATAACTACGGCGAACGATATTCTACTTTCTACTTATTTGACGACGCTTTCTTTAATTATTTTGTTCGGAGATTTCAGTTCAAAACGCAAAGTTGTGTGGAATATTTACTGTGGATGTTTACGCAACTTAACTTAAAATATATAATTTCTCGTAGAATTGTTTTCATATGTACGAAGAACGATTTCGGTTTTTCACGAAGTAGTTGGAAATGTACGCTATTGCGAAGAATGATAGATAACTACGGCGAACGATATTCTGCTTTCTACTTATTTGACGACGCTTTCTTTAATTATTTTGTTCGGAGATTTCAGTTCAAAACGCAAAGTAGTGTTTAATATTGACTGTGGATGTTTACGCAACTTAACTTAAAATATATAATTTCTCGTAGAATTGTTTTCATATGTACGAAGAACGATTTCGGTTTTTCACGAAGTAGTTGGAAATGTACGCTATTGCGAAGAATGATAGATAACTACGGCGAACGATATTCTGCTTTCTACTTATTTGACGACGCTTTCTTTAATTATTTTGTTCGGAGATTTCAGTTCAAAACGCAAAGTAGTGTGGAATATTTACTGTGGATGTTTACGCAACTTAACTTAAAATATATAATTTCTCGTAGAATTGTTTTCATATGTACGAAGAACGATTTTGGTTTTTCACGAAGTAGTTGGAAATGTACGCTATTGCGAAGAATGATAGATAACTACGGCGAGCGATATTCTGCTTTCTACTTATTTGACGACGCTTTCTTTAATTATTTTGTTCGGAGATTTCAGTTCAAAACGCAAAGTAGTGTTTAATATTGACTGTGGATGTTTACGCAACTTAACTTAAAATATATAATTTCTCGTAGAATTGTTTTCAGATGTACGAAGAACGATTTTGGTTTTTCACGAAGTAGTTGGAAATGTACGCTATTGCGAAGAATGATAGATAACTACGGCGAACGATATTCTGCTTTCTACTTATTTGACGACGCTTTCTTTAATTATTTTGTTCGGAGATTTCAGTTCAAAACGCAAAGTAGTGTTTAATATTGACTGTGGATGTTTACGCAACTTAACTTAAAATATATAATTTCTCGTAGAATTGTTTTCAGATGTACGAAGAACGATTTTGGTTTTTCACGAAGTAGTTGGAAATGTACGCTATTGCGAAGAATGATAGATAACTACGGCGAACGATATTCTGCTTTCTACTTATTTGACGACGCTTTCTTTAATTATTTTGTTCGGAGATTTCAGTTCAAAACGCAAAGTAGTGTTTAATATTGACTGTGGATGTTTACGCAACTTAACTTAAAATATATAATTTCTCGTAGAATTGTTTTCATATGTACGAAGAACGATTTCGGTTTTTCACGAAGTAGTTGGAAATGTACGCTATTGCGAAGAATGATAGATAACTACGGCGAACGATATTCTGCTTTCTACTTATTTGACGACGCTTTCTTTAATTATTTTGTTCGGAGATTTCAGTTCAAAACGCAAAGTAGTGTGGAATATTTACTGTGGATGTTTACGCAACTTAACTTAAAATATATAATTTCTCGTAGAATTGTTTTCATATGTACGAAGAACGATTTTGGTTTTTCACGAAGTAGTTGGAAATGTACGCTATTGCGAAGAATGATAGATAACTACGACGAACGATATTCTGCTTTCTACTTATTTGACGACGCTTTCTTTAATTATTTTGTTCGGAGATTTCAGTTCAAAACGCAAAGTAGTGTTTAATATTGACTGTGGATGTTTACGCAACTTAACTTAAAATATATAATTTCTCGTAGAATTGTTTTCAGATGTACGAAGAACGATTTTGGTTTTTCACGAAGTAGTTGGAAATGTACGCTATTGCGAAGAATGATAGATAACTACGGCGAACGATATTCTGCTTTCTACATATTTGACGACGCTTTCTTTAATTATTTTGTTCGGAGATTTCAGTTCAAAACGCAAAGTATTGTGGAATATTTACTATGGTTGTTTATGCAACTTAACTTAAAATATATAATTTCTCGTAGAATTGTTTTCATATGTACGAAGAACGATTTTGGTTTTTCACGAAGTAGTTGGAAATGTACGCTATTGCGAAGAATGATAGATAACTACGGCGAACGATATTCTGCTTTCTACTTATTTGACGACGCTTTCTTTAATTATTTTGTTCGGAGATTTCAGTTCAAAACGCAAAGTAGTGTTTAATATTGACTGTGGATGTTTACGCAACTTAACTTAAAATATATAATTTCTCGTAGAATTGTTTTCATATGTACGAAGAACGATTTCGGTTTTTCACGAAGTAGTTGGAAATGTACGCTATTGCGAAGAATGATAGATAACTACGGCGAACGATATTCTGCTTTCTACTTATTTGACGACGCTTTCTTTAATTATTTTGTTCGGAGATTTCAGTTCAAAACGCAAAGTAGTGTGGAATATTTACTGTGGATGTTTACGCAACTTAACTTAAAATATATAATTTCTCGTAGAATTGTTTTCATATGTACGAAGAACGATTTTGGTTTTTCACGAAGTAGTTGGAAATGTACGCTATTGCGAAGAATGATAGATAACTACGACGAACGATATTCTGCTTTCTACTTATTTGACGACGCTTTCTTTAATTATTTTGTTCGGAGATTTCAGTTCAAAACGCAAAGTAGTGTTTAATATTGACTGTGGATGTTTACGCAACTTAACTTAAAATATATAATTTCTCGTAGAATTGTTTTCAGATGTACGAAGAACGATTTTGGTTTTTCACGAAGTAGTTGGAAATGTACGCTATTGCGAAGAATGATAGATAACTACGGCGAACGATATTCTGCTTTCTACATATTTGACGACGCTTTCTTTAATTATTTTGTTCGGAGATTTCAGTTCAAAACGCAAAGTATTGTGGAATATTTACTATGGTTGTTTATGCAACTTAACTTAAAATATATAATTTCTCGTAGAATTGTTTTCATATGTACGAAGAACGATTTTGGTTTTTCACGAAGTAGTTGGAAATGTACGCTATTGCGAAGAATGATAGATAACTACGGCGAACGATATTCTGCTTTCTACTTATTTGACGACGCTTTCTTTAATTATTTTGTTCGGAGATTTCAGTTCAAAACGCAAAGTAGTGTGGAATATTTACTGTGGATGTTTACGCAACTTAACTTAAGATATATAATTTCTCGTAGAATTGTTTTCATATGTACGAAGAACGATTTTGGTTTTACACGAAGTAGTTGGAAATGTACGCTATTGCGAAGAATGATAGATAACTACGGCGAACGATATTCTGCTTTCTACTTATTTGACGACGCTTTCTTTAATTATTTTGTTCGGAGATTTCAGTTCAAAACGCAAAGTTGTGTGGAATATTTACTGTGGATGTTTACGCAACTTAACTTAAAATATATAATTTCTCGTAGAATTGTTTTCATATGTACGAAGAACGATTTTGGTTTTTCACGAAGTAGTTGGAAATGTACGCTATTGCGAAGAATGATAGATAACTACGGCGAACGATATTCTGCTTTCTACTTATTTGACGACGCTTTCTTTAATTATTTTGTTCGGAGATTTCAGTTCAAAACGCAAAGTTGTGTGGAATATTTACTGTGGATGTTTACGCAACTTAACTTAAAATATATAATTTCTCGTAGAATTGTTTTCATATGTACGAAGAACGATTTTGGTTTTTCACGAAGTAGTTGGAAATGTACGCTATTGCGAAGAATGATAGATAACTACGGCGAACGATATTCTGCTTTCTACTTATTTGACGACGCTTTCTTTAATTATTTTGTTCGGAGATTTCAGTTCAAAACGCAAAGTAGTGTGGAATATTTACTGTGGATGTTTACGCAACTTAACTTAAAATATATAATTTCTCGTAGAATTGTTTTCATATGTACGAAGAACGATTTTGGTTTTTCACGAAGTAGTTGGAAATGTACGCTATTGCGAAGAATGATAGATAACTACGGCGAACGATATTCTGCTTTCTACATATTTGACGACGCTTTCTTTAATTATTTTGTTCGGAGATTTCAGTTCAAAACGCAAAGTATTGTGGAATATTTACTATGGTTGTTTATGCAACTTAACTTAAAATATATAATTTCTCGTAGAATTGTTTTCATATGTACGAAGAACGATTTTGGTTTTTCACGAAGTAGTTGGAAATGTACGCTATTGCGAAGAATGATAGATAACTACGGCGAACGATATTCTGCTTTCTACTTATTTGACGACGCTTTCTTTAATTATTTTGTTCGGAGATTTCAGTTCAAAACGCAAAGTAGTGTGGAATATTTACTGTGGATGTTTACGCAACTTAACTTAAGATATATAATTTCTCGTAGAATTGTTTTCATATGTACGAAGAACGATTTTGGTTTTACACGAAGTAGTTGGAAATGTACGCTATTGCGAAGAATGATAGATAACTACGGCGAACGATATTCTGCTTTCTACTTATTTGACGACGCTTTCTTTAATTATTTTGTTCGGAGATTTCAGTTCAAAACGCAAAGTTGTGTGGAATATTTACTGTGGATGTTTACGCAACTTAACTTAAAATATATAATTTCTCGTAGAATTGTTTTCATATGTACGAAGAACGATTTTGGTTTTTCACGAAGTAGTTGGAAATGTACGCTATTGCGAAGAATGATAGATAACTACGGCGAACGATATTCTGCTTTCTACTTATTTGACGACGCTTTCTTTAATTATTTTGTTCGGAGATTTCAGTTCAAAACGCAAAGTTGTGTGGAATATTTACTGTGGATGTTTACGCAACTTAACTTAAAATATATAATTTCTCGTAGAATTGTTTTCATATGTACGAAGAACGATTTTGGTTTTTCACGAAGTAGTTGGAAATGTACGCTATTGCGAAGAATGATAGATAACTACGGCGAACGATATTCTGCTTTCTACTTATTTGACGACGCTTTCTTTAATTATTTTGTTCGGAGATTTCAGTTCAAAACGCAAAGTAGTGTGGAATATTTACTGTGGATGTTTACGCAACTTAACTTAAAATATATAATTTCTCGTAGAATTGTTTTCATATGTACGAAGAACGATTTTGGTTTTTCACGAAGTAGTTGGAAATGTACGCTATTGCGAAGAATGATAGATAACTACGGCGAACGATATTCTGCTTTCTACTTATTTGACGACGCTTTCTTTAATTATTTTGTTCGGAGATTTCAGTTCAAAACGCAAAGTTGTGTGGAATATTTACTGTGGATGTTTACACAACTTAACTTAAAATATATAATTTCTCGTAGAATTGTTTTCATATGTACGAAGAACGATTTTGGTTTTTCACGAAGTAGTTGGAAATGTACGCTATTGCGAAGAATGATAGATAAATACGGCGAACGATATTCTGCTTTCTACTTATTTGACGACGCTTTCTTTAATTATTTTGTTCGGAGATTTCAGTTCAAAACGCAAAGTAGTGTGGAATATTTACTGTGGATGTTTACGCAACTTAACTTAAAATATATAATTTCTCGTAGAATTGTTTTCATATGTACGAAGAACGATTTTGGTTTTTCACGAAGTAGTTGGAAATGTACGCTATTGCGAAGAATGATAGATAACTACGGCGAACGATATTCTGCTTTCTACTTATTTGACGACGCTTTCTTTAATTATTTTGTTCGGAGATTTCAGTTCAAAACGCAAAGTATTGTGGAATATTTACTGGGGATGTTTACGCAACTTAACTTAAAATATATAATTTCTCGTAGAATTGTTTTCATATGTACGAAGAACGATTTTGGTTTTTCACGAAGTAGTTGGAAATGTACGCTATTACGAAGAATGATAGATAACTACGGCGAACGATATTCTGCTTTCTACTTATTTGACGACGCTTTCTTTAATTATTTTGTTCGGAGATTTCAGTTCAAAACGCAAAGTAGTGTTTAATATTGACTGTGGATGTTTACGCAACTTAACTTAAAATATATAATTTCTCGTAGAATTGTTTTCATATGTACGAAGAACGATTTCGGTTTTTCACGAAGTAGTTGGAAATGTACGCTGTTGCGAAGAATGATAATAACTACGACGAACGATATTCTGCTTTCTACTTATTTGACGACGCTTTCTTTAATTATTTTGTTCGGAGATTTCAGTTCAAAACGCAAAGTAGTGTTTAATATTGACTGTGGATGTTTACGCAACTTAACTTAAAATATATAATTTCTCGTAGATTTGTTTTCATATGTACGAAGAACGATTTTGGTTTTTCACGAAGTAGTTGGAAATGTACGCTATTGCGAAGAATGATAGATAAATACGGCGAACGATATTCTGCTTTCTACTTATTTGACGACGCTTTCTTTAATTATTTTGTTCGGAGATTTCAGTTCAAAACGCAAAGTAGTGTGGAATATTTACTGTGGATGTTTACGCAACTTAACTTAAAATATATAATTTCTCGTAGAATTGTTTTCATATGTACGAAGAACGATTTCGGTTTTTCACGAAGTAGTTGGAAATGTACGCTATTGCGAAGAATGATAGATAACTACGACGAACGATATTCTGCTTTCTACTTATTTGACGACGCTTTCTTTAATTATTTTGTTCGGAGATTTCAGTTCAAAACGCAAAGTAGTGTTTAATATTGACTGTGGATGTTTACGCAACTTAACTTAAAATATATAATTTCTCGTAGAATTGTTTTCATATGTACGAAGAACGATTTTGGTTTTTCACGAAGTAGTTGGAAATGTACGCTATTACGAAGAATGATAGATAACTACGGCGAACGATATTCTGCTTTCTACTTATTTGACGACGCTTTCTTTAATTATTTTGTTCGGAGATTTCAGTTCAAAACGCAAAGTAGTGTTTAATATTGACTGTGGATGTTTACGCAACTTAACTTAAAATATATAATTTCTCGTAGAATTGTTTTCATATGTACGAAGAACGATTTTGGTTTTTCACGAAGTAGTTGGAAATGTACGCTATTACGAAGAATGATAGATAACTACGGCGAACGATATTCTGCTTTCTACTTATTTGACGACGCTTTCTTTAATTATTTTGTTCGGAGATTTCAGTTCAAAACGCAAAGTAGTGTTTAATATTGACTGTGGATGTTTACGCAACTTAACTTAAAATATATAATTTCTCGTAGATTTGTTTTCATATGTACGAAGAACGATTTTGGTTTTTCACGAAGTAGTTGGAAATGTACGCTATTGCGAAGAATGATAGATAACTACGGCGAACGATATTCTGCTTTCTACTTATTTGACGACGCTTTCTTTAATTATTTTGTTCAGAGATTTCAGTTCAAAACGCAAAGTAGTGTTTAATATTGACTGTGGATGTTTACGCAACTTAACTTAAAATATATAATTTCTCGTAGAATTGTTTTCATATGTACGAAGAACGATTTCGGTTTTTCACGAAGTAGTTGGAAATGTACGCTATTGCGAAGAATGATAGATAACTACGACGAACGATATTCTGCTTTCTACTTATTTGACGACGCTTTCTTTAATTATTTTGTTCGGAGATTTCAGTTCAAAACGCAAAGTAGTGTTTAATATTGACTGTGGATGTTTACGCAACTTAACTTAAAATATATAATTTCTCGTAGATTTGTTTTCATATGTACGAAGAACGATTTTGGTTTTTCACGAAGTAGTTGGAAATGTACGCTATTGCGAAGAATGATAGATAAATACGGCGAACGATATTCTGCTTTCTACTTATTTGACGACGCTTTCTTTAATTATTTTGTTCGGAGATTTCAGTTCAAAACGCAAAGTAGTGTGGAATATTTACTGTGGATGTTTACGCAACTTAACTTAAAATATATAATTTCTCGTAGAATTGTTTTCATATGTACGAAGAACGATTTTGGTTTTTCACGAAGTAGTTGGAAATGTACGCTATTACGAAGAATGATAGATAACTACGGCGAACGATATTCTGCTTTCTACTTATTTGACGACGCTTTCTTTAATTATTTTGTTCGGAGATTTCAGTTCAAAACGCAAAGTAGTGTTTAATATTGACTGTGGATGTTTACGCAACTTAACTTAAAATATATAATTTCTCGTAGAATTGTTTTCATATGTACGAAGAACGATTTTGGTTTTTCACGAAGTAGTTGGAAATGTACGCTATTGCGAAGAATGATAGATAACTACGGCGAACGATATTCTGCTTTCTACTTATTTGACGACGCTTTCTTTAATTATTTTGTTCGGAGATTTCAGTTCAAAACGCAAAGTAGTGTGGAATCTTTACTGTGGATGTTTACGCAACTTAACTTAAAATATATAATTTCTCGTAGAATTGTTTTCAGATGTACGAAGAACGATTTTGGTTTTTCACGAAGTAGTTGGAAATGTACGCTATTGCGAAGAATGATAGATAACTACGGCGAACGATATTCTGCTTTCTACTTATTTGACGACGCTTTCTTTAATTATTTTGTTCGGAGATTTCAGTTCAAAACGCAAAGTAGTGTTTAATATTGACTGTGGATGTTTACGCAACTTAACTTAAAATATATAATTTCTCGTAGAATTGTTTTCATATGTACGAAGAACGATTTCGGTTTTTCACGAAGTAGTTGGAAATGTACGCTATTGCGAAGAATGATAGATAACTACGGCGAACGATATTCTGCTTTCTACTTATTTGACGACGCTTTCTTTAATTATTTTGTTCGGAGATTTCAGTTCAAAACGCAAAGTATTGTGGAATATTTACTGGGGATGTTTACGCAACTTAACTTAAAATATATAATTTCTCGTAGAATTGTTTTCATATGTACGAAGAACGATTTTGGTTTTTCACGAAGTAGTTGGAAATGTACGCTATTACGAAGAATGATAGATAACTACGGCGAACGATATTCTGCTTTCTACTTATTTGACGACGCTTTCTTTAATTATTTTGTTCGGAGATTTCAGTTCAAAACGCAAAGTAGTGTTTAATATTGACTGTGGATGTTTACGCAACTTAACTTAAAATATATAATTTCTCGTAGAATTGTTTTCATATGTACGAAGAACGATTTCGGTTTTTCACGAAGTAGTTGGAAATGTACGCTATTGCGAAGAATGATAGATAACTACGACGAACGATATTCTGCTTTCTACTTATTTGACGACGCTTTCTTTAATTATTTTGTTCGGAGATTTCAGTTCAAAACGCAAAGTAGTGTTTAATATTGACTGTGGATGTTTACGCAACTTAACTTAAAATATATAATTTCTCGTAGATTTGTTTTCATATGTACGAAGAACGATTTTGGTTTTTCACGAAGTAGTTGGAAATGTACGCTATTGCGAAGAATGATAGATAAATACGGCGAACGATATTCTGCTTTCTACTTATTTGACGACGCTTTCTTTAATTATTTTGTTCGGAGATTTCAGTTCAAAACGCAAAGTAGTGTGGAATATTTACTGTGGATGTTTACGCAACTTAACTTAAAATATATAATTTCTCGTAGAATTGTTTTCATATGTACGAAGAACGATTTCGGTTTTTCACGAAGTAGTTGGAAATGTACGCTATTGCGAAGAATGATAGATAACTACGACGAACGATATTCTGCTTTCTACTTATTTGACGACGCTTTCTTTAATTATTTTGTTCGGAGATTTCAGTTCAAAACGCAAAGTAGTGTTTAATATTGACTGTGGATGTTTACGCAACTTAACTTAAAATATATAATTTCTCGTAGAATTGTTTTCATATGTACGAAGAACGATTTTGGTTTTTCACGAAGTAGTTGGAAATGTACGCTATTACGAAGAATGATAGATAACTACGGCGAACGATATTCTGCTTTCTACTTATTTGACGACGCTTTCTTTAATTATTTTGTTCGGAGATTTCAGTTCAAAACGCAAAGTAGTGTTTAATATTGACTGTGGATGTTTACGCAACTTAACTTAAAATATATAATTTCTCGTAGAATTGTTTTCATATGTACGAAGAACGATTTTGGTTTTTCACGAAGTAGTTGGAAATGTACGCTATTACGAAGAATGATAGATAACTACGGCGAACGATATTCTGCTTTCTACTTATTTGACGACGCTTTCTTTAATTATTTTGTTCGGAGATTTCAGTTCAAAACGCAAAGTAGTGTTTAATATTGACTGTGGATGTTTACGCAACTTAACTTAAAATATATAATTTCTCGTAGATTTGTTTTCATATGTACGAAGAACGATTTTGGTTTTTCACGAAGTAGTTGGAAATGTACGCTATTGCGAAGAATGATAGATAACTACGGCGAACGATATTCTGCTTTCTACTTATTTGACGACGCTTTCTTTAATTATTTTGTTCAGAGATTTCAGTTCAAAACGCAAAGTAGTGTTTAATATTGACTGTGGATGTTTACGCAACTTAACTTAAAATATATAATTTCTCGTAGAATTGTTTTCATATGTACGAAGAACGATTTCGGTTTTTCACGAAGTAGTTGGAAATGTACGCTATTGCGAAGAATGATAGATAACTACGACGAACGATATTCTGCTTTCTACTTATTTGACGACGCTTTCTTTAATTATTTTGTTCGGAGATTTCAGTTCAAAACGCAAAGTAGTGTTTAATATTGACTGTGGATGTTTACGCAACTTAACTTAAAATATATAATTTCTCGTAGATTTGTTTTCATATGTACGAAGAACGATTTTGGTTTTTCACGAAGTAGTTGGAAATGTACGCTATTGCGAAGAATGATAGATAAATACGGCGAACGATATTCTGCTTTCTACTTATTTGACGACGCTTTCTTTAATTATTTTGTTCGGAGATTTCAGTTCAAAACGCAAAGTAGTGTGGAATATTTACTGTGGATGTTTACGCAACTTAACTTAAAATATATAATTTCTCGTAGAATTGTTTTCATATGTACGAAGAACGATTTTGGTTTTTCACGAAGTAGTTGGAAATGTACGCTATTACGAAGAATGATAGATAACTACGGCGAACGATATTCTGCTTTCTACTTATTTGACGACGCTTTCTTTAATTATTTTGTTCGGAGATTTCAGTTCAAAACGCAAAGTAGTGTTTAATATTGACTGTGGATGTTTACGCAACTTAACTTAAAATATATAATTTCTCGTAGAATTGTTTTCATATGTACGAAGAACGATTTTGGTTTTTCACGAAGTAGTTGGAAATGTACGCTATTGCGAAGAATGATAGATAACTACGGCGAACGATATTCTGCTTTCTACTTATTTGACGACGCTTTCTTTAATTATTTTGTTCGGAGATTTCAGTTCAAAACGCAAAGTAGTGTGGAATCTTTACTGTGGATGTTTACGCAACTTAACTTAAAATATATAATTTCTCGTAGAATTGTTTTCAGATGTACGAAGAACGATTTTGGTTTTTCACGAAGTAGTTGGAAATGTACGCTATTGCGAAGAATGATAGATAACTACGGCGAACGATATTCTGCTTTCTACTTATTTGACGACGCTTTCTTTAATTATTTTGTTCGGAGATTTCAGTTCAAAACGCAAAGTAGTGTTTAATATTGACTGTGGATGTTTACGCAACTTAACTTAAAATATATAATTTCTCGTAGAATTGTTTTCATATGTACGAAGAACGATTTCGGTTTTTCACGAAGTAGTTGGAAATGTACGCTATTGCGAAGAATGATAGATAACTACGGCGAACGATATTCTGCTTTCTACTTATTTGACGACGCTTTCTTTAATTATTTTGTTCGGAGATTTCAGTTCAAAACGCAAAGTAGTGTTTAATATTGACTGTGGATGTTTACGCAACTTAACTTAAAATATATAATTTCTCGTAGAATTGTTTTCATATGTACGAAGAACGATTTTGGTTTTTCACGAAGTAGTTGGAAATGTACGCTATTGCGAAGAATGATAGATAACTACGGCGAACGATATTCTGCTTTCTACTTATTTGACGACGCTTTCTTTAATTATTTTGTTCGGAGATTTCAGTTCAAAACGCAAAGTAGTGTGGAATCTTTACTGTGGATGTTTACGCAACTTAACTTAAAATATATAATTTCTCGTAGAATTGTTTTCAGATGTACGAAGAACGATTTTGGTTTTTCACGAAGTAGTTGGAAATGTACGCTATTACGAAGAATGATAGATAACTACGGCGAACGATATTCTGCTTTCTACTTATTTGACGACGCTTTCTTTAATTATTTTGTTCGGAGATTTCAGTTCAAAACGCAAAGTAGTGTTTAATATTGACTGTGGATGTTTACGCAACTTAACTTAAAATATATAATTTCTCGTAGAATTGTTTTCATATGTACGAAGAACGATTTTGGTTTTTCACGAAGTAGTTGGAAATGTACGCTATTGCGAAGAATTATAGATAACTACGGCGAACGATATTCTGCTTTCTACTTATTTGACGACGCTTTCTTTAATTATTTTGTTCGGAGATTTCAGTTCAAAACGCAAAGTAGTGTGGAATATTTACTGTGGATGTTTACGCAACTTAACTTAAAATATATAATTTCTCGTAGAATTGTTTTCAGATGTACGAAGAACGATTTTGGTTTTTCACGAAGTAGTTGGAAATGTACGCTATTGCGAAGAATGATAGATAACTACGGCGAACGATATTCTGCTTTCTACTTATTTGACGACGCATTCTTTAATTATTTTGTTCGGAGATTTCAATTCAAAACGCAAAGTAGTGTTTAATATTGACTGTGGATGTTTAGGCAACTTAACTTAAAATATATAATTTCTCGTAGAATTGTTTTCAGATGTACGAAGAACGATTTTGGTTTTTCACGAAGTAGTTGGAAATGTACGCTATTGCGAAGAATTATAGATAACTACGGCGAACGATATTCTGCTTTCTACTTATTTGACGACGCTTTCTTTAATTATTTTGTTCGGAGATTTCAGTTCAAAACGCAAAGTAGTGTGGAATATTTACTGTGGATGTTTACGCAACTTAACTTAAAATATATAATTTCTCGTAGAATTGTTTTCAGATGTACGAAGAACGATTTTGGTTTTTCACGAAGTAGTTGGAAATGTACGCTATTGCGAAGAATGATAGATAACTACGGCGAACGATATTCTGCTTTCTACTTATTTGACGACGCTTTCTTTAATTATTTTGTTCGGAGATTTCAGTTCAAAACGCAAAGTAGTGTGGAATATTTACTGTGGATGTTTACGCAACTTAACTTAAAATATATAATTTCTCGTAGAATTGTTTTCAGATGTACGAAGAACGATTTTGGTTTTTCACGAAGTAGTTGGAAATGTACGCTATTGCGAAGAATGATAGATAACTACGGCGAACGATATTCTGCTTTCTACTTATTTGACGACGCTTTCTTTAATTATTTTGTTCGGAGATTTCAGTTCAAAACGCAAAGTAGTGTGGAATATTTACTGTGGATGTTTACGCAACTTAACTTAAAATATATAATTTCTCGTAGAATTGTTTTCATATGTACGAAGAACGATTTTGGTTTTTCACGAAGTAGTTGGAAATGTACGCTATTGCGAAGAATGATAGATAACTACGGCGAACGATATTCTGCTTTCTACTTATTTGACGACGCTTTCTTTAATTATTTTGTTCGGAGATTTCAGTTCAAAACGCAAAGTAGTGTGGAATCTTTACTGTGGATGTTTACGCAACTTAACTTAAAATATATAATTTCTCGTAGAATTGTTTTCATATGTACGAAGAACGATTTTGGTTTTTCACGAAGTAGTTGGAAATGTACGCTATTGCGAAGAATTATAGATAACTACGGCGAACGATATTCTGCTTTCTACTTATTTGACGACGCTTTCTTTAATTATTTTGTTCGGAGATTTCAGTTCAAAACGCAAAGTAGTGTGGAATATTTACTGTGGATGTTTACGCAACTTAACTTAAAATATATAATTTCTCGTAGAATTGTTTTCATATGTACGAAGAACGATTTTGGTTTTTCACGAAGTAGTTGGAAATGTACGCTATTGCGAAGAATGATAGATAACTACGGCGAACGATATTCTGCTTTCTACTTATTTGACGACGCTTTCTTTAATTATTTTGTTCGGAGATTTCAGTTCAAAACGCAAAGTATTGTGGAATATTTACTGTGGTTGTTTATGCAATTTAACTTAAAATATATAATTTCTCGTAGAATTGTTTTCATATGTACGAAGAACGATTTTGGTTTTTCACGAAGTAGTTGGAAATGTACGCTATTGCGAAGAATGATAGATAACTACGGCGAACGATATTCTGCTTTCTACTTATTTGACGACGCTTTCTTTAATTATTTTGTTCGGAGATTTCAGTTCAAAACGCAAAGTAGTGTTTAATATTGACTGTGGATGTTTACGCAACTTAACTTAAAATATATAATTTCTCGTAGAATTGTTTTCAGATGTACGAAGAACGATTTTGGTTTTTCACGAAGTAGTTGGAAATGTACGCTATTGCGAAGAATGATAGATAACTACGGCGAACGATATTCTGCTTTCTACTTATTTGACGACGCTTTCTTTAATTATTTTGTTCGGAGATTTCAGTTCAAAACGCAAAGTAGTGTTTAATATTGACTGTGGATGTTTACGCAACTTAACTTAAAATATATAATTTCTCGTAGAATTGTTTTCAGATGTACGAAGAACGATTTTGGTTTTTCACGAAGTAGTTGGAAATGTACGCTATTGCGAAGAATGATAGATAACTACGGCGAACGATATTCTGCTTTCTACTTATTTGACGACGCTTTCTTTAATTATTTTGTTCGGAGATTTCAGTTCAAAACGCAAAGTAGTGTTTAATATTGACTGTGGATGTTTACGCAACTTAACTTATAATATATAATTTCTCGTAGAATTGTTTTCAGATGTACGAAGAACGATTTTGGTTTTTCACGAAGTAGTTGGAAATGTACGCTATTGCGAAGAATGATAGATAACTACGGCGAACGATATTCTGCTTTCTACTTATTTGACGACGCTTTCTTTAATTATTTTGTTCGGAGATTTCAGTTCAAAACGCAAAGTAGTGTTTAATATTGACTGTGGATGTTTACGCAACTTAACTTAAAATATATAATTTCTCGTAGAATTGTTTTCAGATGTACGAAGAACGATTTTGGTTTTTCACGAAGTAGTTGGAAATGTACGCTATTGCGAAGAATGATAGATAACTACGGCGAACGATATTCTGCTTTCTACTTATTTGACGACGCTTTCTTTAATTATTTTGTTCGGAGATTTCAGTTCAAAACGCAAAGTAGTGTTTAATATTGACTGTGGATGTTTACGCAACTTAACTTAAAATATATAATTTCTCGTAGAATTGTTTTCAGATGTACGAAGAACGATTTTGGTTTTTCACGAAGTAGTTGGAAATGTACGCTATTGCGAAGAATGATAGATAACTACGGCGAACGATATTCTGCTTTCTACTTATTTGACGACGCTTTCTTTAATTATTTTGTTCGGAGATTTCAGTTCAAAACGCAAAGTAGTGTTTAATATTGACTGTGGATGTTTACGCAACTTAACTTAAAATATATAATTTCTCGTAGAATTGTTTTCAGATGTACGAAGAACGATTTTGGTTTTTCACGAAGTAGTTGGAAATGTACGCTATTGCGAAGAATGATAGATAACTACGGCGAACGATATTCTGCTTTCTACTTATTTGACGACGCTTTCTTTAATTATTTTGTTCGGAGATTTCAGTTCAAAACGCAAAGTAGTGTTTAATATTGACTGTGGATGTTTACGCAACTTAACTTAAAATATATAATTTCTCGTAGAATTGTTTTCAGATGTACGAAGAACGATTTTGGTTTTTCACGAAGTAGTTGGAAATGTACGCTATTGCGAAGAATGATAGATAACTACGGCGAACGATATTCTGCTTTCTACTTATTTGACGACGCTTTCTTTAATTATTTTGTTCGGAGATTTCAGTTCAAAACGCAAAGTAGTGTTTAATATTGACTGTGGATGTTTACGCAACTTAACTTAAAATATATAATTTCTCGTAGAATTGTTTTCAGATGTACGAAGAACGATTTTGGTTTTTCACGAAGTAGTTGGAAATGTACGCTATTACGAAGAATGATAGATAACTACGGCGAACGATATTCTGCTTTCTACTTATTTGACGACGCTTTCTTTAATTATTTTGTTCGGAGATTTCAGTTCAAAACGCAAAGTAGTGTTTAATATTGACTGTGGATGTTTACGCAACTTAACTTACAATATATAATTTCTCGTAGAATTGTTTTCAGATGTACGAAGAACGATTTTGGTTTTTCACGAAGTAGTTGGAAATGTACGCTATTACGAAGAATGATAGATAACTACGGCGAACGATATTCTGCTTTCTACTTATTTGACGACGCTTTCTTTAATTATTTTGTTCGGAGATTTCAGTTCAAAACGCAAAGTAGTGTTTAATATTGACTGTGGATGTTTACGCAACTTAACTTAAAATATATAATTTCTCGTAGAATTGTTTTCAGATGTACGAAGAACGATTTTGGTTTTTCACGAAGTAGTTGGAAATGTACGCTATTGCGAAGAATGATAGATAACTACGGCGAACGATATTCTGCTTTCTACTTATTTGACGACGCTTTCTTTAATTATTTTGTTCGGAGATTTCAGTTCAAAACGCAAAGTAGTGTTTAATATTGACTGTGGATGTTTACGCAACTTAACTTAAAATATATAATTTCTCGTAGAATTGTTTTCAGATGTACGAAGAACGATTTTGGTTTTTCACGAAGTAGTTGGAAATGTACGCTATTGCGAAGAATGATAGATAACTACGGCGAACGATATTCTGCTTTCTACTTATTTGACGACGCTTTCTTTAATTATTTTGTTCGGAGATTTCAGTTCAAAACGCAAAGTAGTGTTTAATATTGACTGTGGATGTTTACGCAACTTAACTTAAAATATATAATTTCTCGTAGAATTGTTTTCAGATGTACGAAGAACGATTTTGGTTTTTCACGAAGTAGTTGGAAATGTACGCTATTGCGAAGAATGATAGATAACTACGGCGAACGATATTCTGCTTTCTACTTATTTGACGACGCTTTCTTTAATTATTTTGTTCGGAGATTTCAGTTCAAAACGCAAAGTAGTGTTTAATATTGACTGTGGATGTTTACGCAACTTAACTTAAAATATATAATTTCTCGTAGAATTGTTTTCAGATGTACGAAGAACGATTTTGGTTTTTCACGAAGTAGTTGGAAATGTACGCTATTGCGAAGAATGATAGATAACTACGGCGAACGATATTCTGCTTTCTACTTATTTGACGACGCTTTCTTTAATTATTTTGTTCGGAGATTTCAGTTCAAAACGCAAAGTAGTGTTTAATATTGACTGTGGATGTTTACGCAACTTAACTTAAAATATATAATTTCTCGTAGAATTGTTTTCAGATGTACGAAGAACGATTTTGGTTTTTCACGAAGTAGTTGGAAATGTACGCTATTGCGAAGAATGATAGATAACTACGGCGAACGATATTCTGCTTTCTACTTATTTGACGACGCTTTCTTTAATTATTTTGTTCGGAGATTTCAGTTCAAAACGCAAAGTAGTGTTTAATATTGACTGTGGATGTTTACGCAACTTAACTTAAAATATATAATTTCTCGTAGAATTGTTTTCAGATGTACGAAGAACGATTTTGGTTTTTCACGAAGTAGTTGGAAATGTACGCTATTGCGAAGAATGATAGATAACTACGGCGAACGATATTCTGCTTTCTACTTATTTGACGACGCTTTCTTTAATTATTTTGTTCGGAGATTTCAGTTCAAAACGCAAAGTAGTGTTTAATATTGACTGTGGATGTTTACGCAACTTAACTTAAAATATATAATTTCTCGTAGAATTGTTTTCAGATGTACGAAGAACGATTTTGGTTTTTCACGAAGTAGTTGGAAATGTACGCTATTGCGAAGAATGATAGATAACTACGGCGAACGATATTCTGCTTTCTACTTATTTGACGACGCTTTCTTTAATTATTTTGTTCGGAGATTTCAGTTCAAAACGCAAAGTAGTGTTTAATATTGACTGTGGATGTTTACGCAACTTAACTTAAAATATATAATTTCTCGTAGAATTGTTTTCAGATGTACGAAGAACGATTTTGGTTTTTCACGAAGTAGTTGGAAATGTACGCTATTGCGAAGAATGATAGATAACTACGGCGAACGATATTCTGCTTTCTACTTATTTGACGACGCTTTCTTTAATTATTTTGTTCGGAGATTTCAGTTCAAAACGCAAAGTAGTGTTTAATATTGACTGTGGATGTTTACGCAACTTAACTTAAAATATATAATTTCTCGTAGAATTGTTTTCAGATGTACGAAGAACGATTTTGGTTTTTCACGAAGTAGTTGGAAATGTACGCTATTGCGAAGAATGATAGATAACTACGGCGAACGATATTCTGCTTTCTACTTATTTGACGACGCTTTCTTTAATTATTTTGTTCGGAGATTTCAGTTCAAAACGCAAAGTAGTGTTTAATATTGACTGTGGATGTTTACGCAACTTAACTTAAAATATATAATTTCTCGTAGAATTGTTTTCAGATGTACGAAGAACGATTTTGGTTTTTCACGAAGTAGTTGGAAATGTACGCTATTGCGAAGAATGATAGATAACTACGGCGAACGATATTCTGCTTTCTACTTATTTGACGACGCTTTCTTTAATTATTTTGTTCGGAGATTTCAGTTCAAAACGCAAAGTAGTGTTTAATATTGACTGTGGATGTTTACGCAACTTAACTTAAAATATATAATTTCTCGTAGAATTGTTTTCAGATGTACGAAGAACGATTTTGGTTTTTCACGAAGTAGTTGGAAATGTACGCTATTGCGAAGAATGATAGATAACTACGGCGAACGATATTCTGCTTTCTACTTATTTGACGACGCTTTCTTTAATTATTTTGTTCGGAGATTTCAGTTCAAAACGCAAAGTAGTGTTTAATATTGACTGTGGATGTTTACGCAACTTAACTTAAAATATATAATTTCTCGTAGAATTGTTTTCAGATGTACGAAGAACGATTTTGGTTTTTCACGAAGTAGTTGGAAATGTACGCTATTGCGAAGAATGATAGATAACTACGGCGAACGATATTCTGCTTTCTACTTATTTGACGACGCTTTCTTTAATTATTTTGTTCGGAGATTTCAGTTCAAAACGCAAAGTAGTGTTTAATATTGACTGTGGATGTTTACGCAACTTAACTTAAAATATATAATTTCTCGTAGAATTGTTTTCAGATGTACGAAGAACGATTTTGGTTTTTCACGAAGTAGTTGGAAATGTACGCTATTGCGAAGAATGATAGATAACTACGGCGAACGATATTCTGCTTTCTACTTATTTGACGACGCTTTCTTTAATTATTTTGTTCGGAGATTTCAGTTCAAAACGCAAAGTAGTGTTTAATATTGACTGTGGATGTTTACGCAACTTAACTTAAAATATATAATTTCTCGTAGAATTGTTTTCAGATGTACGAAGAACGATTTTGGTTTTTCACGAAGTAGTTGGAAATGTACGCTATTGCGAAGAATGATAGATAACTACGGCGAACGATATTCTGCTTTCTACTTATTTGACGACGCTTTCTTTAATTATTTTGTTCGGAGATTTCAGTTCAAAACGCAAAGTAGTGTTTAATATTGACTGTGGATGTTTACGCAACTTAACTTAAAATATATAATTTCTCGTAGAATTGTTTTCAGATGTACGAAGAACGATTTTGGTTTTTCACGAAGTAGTTGGAAATGTACGCTATTACGAAGAATGATAGATAACTACGGCGAACGATATTCTGCTTTCTACTTATTTGACGACGCTTTCTTTAATTATTTTGTTCGGAGATTTCAGTTCAAAACGCAAAGTAGTGTTTAATATTGACTGTGGATGTTTACGCAACTTAACTTAAAATATATAATTTCTCGTAGAATTGTTTTCAGATGTACGAAGAACGATTTTGGTTTTTCACGAAGTAGTTGGAAATGTACGCTATTGCGAAGAATGATAGATAACTACGGCGAACGATATTCTGCTTTCTACTTATTTGACGACGCTTTCTTTAATTATTTTGTTCGGAGATTTCAGTTCAAAACGCAAAGTAGTGTTTAATATTGACTGTGGATGTTTACGCAACTTAACTTAAAATATATAATTTCTCGTAGAATTGTTTTCAGATGTACGAAGAACGATTTTGGTTTTTCACGAAGTAGTTGGAAATGTACGCTATTGCGAAGAATGATAGATAACTACGGCGAACGATATTCTGCTTTCTACTTATTTGACGACGCTTTCTTTAATTATTTTGTTCGGAGATTTCAGTTCAAAACGCAAAGTAGTGTTTAATATTGACTGTGGATGTTTACGCAACTTAACTTAAAATATATAATTTCTCGTAGAATTGTTTTCAGATGTACGAAGAACGATTTTGGTTTTTCACGAAGTAGTTGGAAATGTACGCTATTGCGAAGAATGATAGATAACTACGGCGAACGATATTCTGCTTTCTACTTATTTGACGACGCTTTCTTTAATTATTTTGTTCGGAGATTTCAGTTCAAAACGCAAAGTAGTGTTTAATATTGACTGTGGATGTTTACGCAACTTAACTTAAAATATATAATTTCTCGTAGAATTGTTTTCAGATGTACGAAGAACGATTTTGGTTTTTCACGAAGTAGTTGGAAATGTACGCTATTGCGAAGAATGATAGATAACTACGGCGAACGATATTCTGCTTTCTACTTATTTGACGACGCTTTCTTTAATTATTTTGTTCGGAGATTTCAGTTCAAAACGCAAAGTAGTGTTTAATATTGACTGTGGATGTTTACGCAACTTAACTTAAAATATATAATTTCTCGTAGAATTGTTTTCAGATGTACGAAGAACGATTTTGGTTTTTCACGAAGTAGTTGGAAATGTACGCTATTGCGAAGAATGATAGATAACTACGGCGAACGATATTCTGCTTTCTACTTATTTGACGACGCTTTCTTTAATTATTTTGTTCGGAGATTTCAGTTCAAAACGCAAAGTAGTGTTTAATATTGACTGTGGATGTTTACGCAACTTAACTTAAAATATATAATTTCTCGTAGAATTGTTTTCAGATGTACGAAGAACGATTTTGGTTTTTCACGAAGTAGTTGGAAATGTACGCTATTGCGAAGAATGATAGATAACTACGGCGAACGATATTCTGCTTTCTACTTATTTGACGACGCTTTCTTTAATTATTTTGTTCGGAGATTTCAGTTCAAAACGCAAAGTAGTGTTTAATATTGACTGTGGATGTTTACGCAACTTAACTTAAAATATATAATTTCTCGTAGAATTGTTTTCAGATGTACGAAGAACGATTTTGGTTTTTCACGAAGTAGTTGGAAATGTACGCTATTGCGAAGAATGATAGATAACTACGGCGAACGATATTCTGCTTTCTACTTATTTGACGACGCTTTCTTTAATTATTTTGTTCGGAGATTTCAGTTCAAAACGCAAAGTAGTGTTTAATATTGACTGTGGATGTTTACGCAACTTAACTTAAAATATATAATTTCTCGTAGAATTGTTTTCAGATGTACGAAGAACGATTTTGGTTTTTCACGAAGTAGTTGGAAATGTACGCTATTGCGAAGAATGATAGATAACTACGGCGAACGATATTCTGCTTTCTACTTATTTGACGACGCTTTCTTTAATTATTTTGTTCGGAGATTTCAGTTCAAAACGCAAAGTAGTGTTTAATATTGACTGTGGATGTTTACGCAACTTAACTTAAAATATATAATTTCTCGTAGAATTGTTTTCAGATGTACGAAGAACGATTTTGGTTTTTCACGAAGTAGTTGGAAATGTACGCTATTGCGAAGAATGATAGATAACTACGGCGAACGATATTCTGCTTTCTACTTATTTGACGACGCTTTCTTTAATTATTTTGTTCGGAGATTTCAGTTCAAAACGCAAAGTAGTGTTTAATATTGACTGTGGATGTTTACGCAACTTAACTTAAAATATATAATTTCTCGTAGAATTGTTTTCAGATGTACGAAGAACGATTTTGGTTTTTCACGAAGTAGTTGGAAATGTACGCTATTGCGAAGAATGATAGATAACTACGGCGAACGATATTCTGCTTTCTACTTATTTGACGACGCTTTCTTTAATTATTTTGTTCGGAGATTTCAGTTCAAAACGCAAAGTAGTGTTTAATATTGACTGTGGATGTTTACGCAACTTAACTTAAAATATATAATTTCTCGTAGAATTGTTTTCAGATGTACGAAGAACGATTTTGGTTTTTCACGAAGTAGTTGGAAATGTACGCTATTGCGAAGAATGATAGATAACTACGGCGAACGATATTCTGCTTTCTACTTATTTGACGACGCTTTCTTTAATTATTTTGTTCGGAGATTTCAGTTCAAAACGCAAAGTAGTGTTTAATATTGACTGTGGATGTTTACGCAACTTAACTTAAAATATATAATTTCTCGTAGAATTGTTTTCAGATGTACGAAGAACGATTTTGGTTTTTCACGAAGTAGTTGGAAATGTACGCTATTGCGAAGAATGATAGATAACTACGGCGAACGATATTCTGCTTTCTACTTATTTGACGACGCTTTCTTTAATTATTTTGTTCGGAGATTTCAGTTCAAAACGCAAAGTAGTGTTTAATATTGACTGTGGATGTTTACGCAACTTAACTTAAAATATATAATTTCTCGTAGAATTGTTTTCAGATGTACGAAGAACGATTTTGGTTTTTCACGAAGTAGTTGGAAATGTACGCTATTGCGAAGAATGATAGATAACTACGGCGAACGATATTCTGCTTTCTACTTATTTGACGACGCTTTCTTTAATTATTTTGTTCGGAGATTTCAGTTCAAAACGCAAAGTAGTGTTTAATATTGACTGTGGATGTTTACGCAACTTAACTTAAAATATATAATTTCTCGTAGAATTGTTTTCAGATGTACGAAGAACGATTTTGGTTTTTCACGAAGTAGTTGGAAATGTACGCTATTGCGAAGAATGATAGATAACTACGGCGAACGATATTCTGCTTTCTACTTATTTGACGACGCTTTCTTTAATTATTTTGTTCGGAGATTTCAGTTCAAAACGCAAAGTAGTGTTTAATATTGACTGTGGATGTTTACGCAACTTAACTTAAAATATATAATTTCTCGTAGAATTGTTTTCAGATGTACGAAGAACGATTTTGGTTTTTCACGAAGTAGTTGGAAATGTACGCTATTGCGAAGAATGATAGATAACTACGGCGAACGATATTCTGCTTTCTACTTATTTGACGACGCTTTCTTTAATTATTTTGTTCGGAGATTTCAGTTCAAAACGCAAAGTAGTGTTTAATATTGACTGTGGATGTTTACGCAACTTAACTTAAAATATATAATTTCTCGTAGAATTGTTTTCAGATGTACGAAGAACGATTTTGGTTTTTCACGAAGTAGTTGGAAATGTACGCTATTGCGAAGAATGATAGATAACTACGGCGAACGATATTCTGCTTTCTACTTATTTGACGACGCTTTCTTTAATTATTTTGTTCGGAGATTTCAGTTCAAAACGCAAAGTAGTGTTTAATATTGACTGTGGATGTTTACGCAACTTAACTTAAAATATATAATTTCTCGTAGAATTGTTTTCAGATGTACGAAGAACGATTTTGGTTTTTCAC